>CM051273.1:50553302-50598302 GCA_027921565.1 Artemia sinica | reverse complement strand
ACTCACAACCCTTGTCCTGAGGGCTGTTAGAGGGTTGTCATCAACAAAGACCTAATTTACAGAACTTAAAACTACGTTGATAATGTGGCTATCTCAAAATTTTGATTCGATGTGTTTGGGGAAAAGGTGGGTGTGAGAGGGGGGTTAGTTGGACTCCAATCACTTTCGACTATTAAAAAGGGCACTAGCCCTTTGAAAGTCCAATTGAATGAGCCTTTTTTGAAGTTTCTACGACGCCTTCTATAAAAACCTTATATGCCCCCAGGGCATAGCTTAAAACCCTTGCCCCGAGGGTTGTGGGGGAGTGTCCTCCTCGAAAAGATATTTTCTATCTGGGAATCAACTACGTTGAATAATGTGGCTATCTCAAAATTTTGATTGGATGTGTTTGGGGGAATGATGGGCGTTGGGGGGGGGCTAGTTGCCCTCCAATCACTTTTGACTATTAAAAAGGGAACTAGCCCTTTGAATTTTCAATCGAATGAGCCTTTTCTGAAGTTTCTACGACAACGCCTTCTATAAAAACCTTAAATGCCCCCAGGGCATAACTTAAAACCCTTTCCCCGACGTTTGAAGGCGAGCGTCCTCCTCAAAAACATATTTTCTATCTGGAAATCAACTACGCTGAACAAAATGTCTATCTCAAAATTTTTATTGGATGTGTTTGGGGGAATGATGGGCGTGTGGGGGGGGGGGGGGGCTAGTTGCCCTCCAATCACTTTCGACTATTAAAAAGGGCACCTGCCCTTTGAATTTCCAATCAAATGAGCCTTTTTTTAAGTTTCTACGACAACGCCTTCTATAAAAACCTTATATGCCCCCAGGGCATAACTTAAAACCCGTGGCCCGAGGGATGTAGGGAGATGATATATTTCTATATATTACGACATATTTTTTATCTGGAAATCAACTACGCTGAACAAAATTGCTATCTCAAAATTTTGATTGGATGTGTTTAGGAGAATAATAGGCGTTGTGGGGGAGGGCTAGCTGCCCTCCAATAACTTTGGACTATTAAAAAGAGCACTTTTTAATAGTCGATTATGATATTTATAAAAAACTATGATATTTTTCTCCACTAGATTCTTAGATAATTTGGTGCTGGTTAGTGATAATTCTAATCATTTTCCCGCTATTTCCCGATATAAGACTAAAGATCAAGCGCAGAGTATAGCATCTCCATCTTATCTCCCATTTTTCGTTTTGGTGATACTGAGCTGAGTCTACTTAATTCCAGTCTGACTTATCAGCCATGGGATAGTTTGGTTTCTGAATCGGATTTTAACCGCTCTTCTGATAGCTTTTATGATTTAGTGAAAGCAGATATCCAAGAAGTTTTCCATCAGGGTCCAGTGCCCCATACTTTGGAAAGGATACCACCTCTGAATCTATGGATGTCTCCAGGTCTTCCTTAAAGCTGGAAAAGGAAAAATTATTTGTGAAAGCTTTACAAGGCTTCATCATCTGTAGCTCTTCATCAACGGGTCAAGGACTAAAGGAGTATATTTAATTCTCTGTGTGGGAAGGCTAAGTCTCAGTATCATCATAGGAAATTTTTTGAATGTGAAAAAAATGTTAGGAAGACATGATATTTAATTAATTCGGTTCTTAGACCTACTCCCTCTGCATTCAGTTCCAACAACGCTGATAGTCGATGGTAAATCCGTCCAAGGAGAAGAAGATATTCAGCTGGAGCTTACCTCTTATTTTGCTAATATAGGCAAGGGAACTGCTTCCTCTGTAAGCTATGCAACTTCTCGTTGTGATTTCAGAGCCTGTCTTGGAACCTCATGTTAAAAAAGTCAAAGGTCTTGAACTCTGTTTCTGAGTTTCAGGTAGCTCGTATCGTGAATACTCCTAAAGGATCATCGTCTTCAGGACCAGACAGAATTCCTACAAGGGTTATCCGTGCCATTCTGCCAGCTACTCTGTCAACATTGGCTAAGCTTGCCAATTTGTTTTTCGAGATAGGAATTTTCCTTGAACCAAAAGCAAGCTAAGGTTATAGTACTGTATAAGGGTGGTTCTCGGAGTGATACCGCTAATTATAGGCCAATTTCCCTCCTATCTGTTTTAAGCAAAATTTTTGAGAGTGCTATGCTATCCATGTTTCTTAGCTCTATGGATGCAAAAGAATTTTTGCATAATTTCCAGTTTGGATTCTGAGCGAATCACTCCACAGAGCATGCTTGAGCAGCTCTCTGAATTTCATTCATTCGGCAATAGATTCTGGTCATATACCGGCAACTTTGTTTTTTGATGTTCGTAAAGCTTTTGATTCCTTGACTCACCGGATTCTTCTTTGGAAACTATCACATATTAGTATAAGATTAAATACGTTCTCTTGTTTTGAATCATATTTTTCTTGTAGGCTTATTTCAATTGATTGGCTTTTCCGGAGCCCTTCTGAAGTAGATTATGGCGTCCCTCAGGAATATGATCTTGGCCCAGTTTTATTTCTGATTTAGGTTAATGATCTGATTTCGGTAGTAAAAACACCAGGTCTCTGGCATGCTGCAAGCTATGTCATCCTGATGTTCGTTCGTGTTCCAATACTACTTCTAATGAAGATTTTCTCGTTGCTTATTTATGATGACACCACTCTTGGGATTCTTTGGAAAACGGAGTGTGATATCAAGTCTAAATTTGTGGCAATATTCGAGAGAGTTATTTCATGGTTTGATGCTAATTACTTGGCCTTGAATGTTGGTAAGTCACACTTACTTATTTTTTCTCGAATTGGTATAGCTTTTCCTCCGCTTATACAACATCAGGTGTCACGAGGGTCCTGGTGTAGTCCAGATAAAAGAGTTGTCCGGTTTCTTGGTATCCTGCTTGATGGGAACCTTTCATTTAGAAACCATATCGCCATGATTAAGGTTAAGGTATCACGGAGTTTGGGTAACATTCGAAAACCTGGACACACATTTCCTGGATATATTCTGAAGCTTTTTTTCTGCCTTGTCCAGTCATATGTTTCATATTGCCCCATTGTCTGGATGTCTAATTTTCCTTGTACACTCCAGTAACTTTCTGTCATGCATAATAAAGCACGGCTTCTGTTTATGGACACCAACCGTTCCTGACCAAGACCACTCTTAAACCTATAGTCTATTTTTATTCTTTCTTGTGCTTCTTTAGTTATTCATCAGCTTCATGGCAATCTTCCAAAATCTCTTCAAAAAACTCTTGTGTTTATTTGTGATTCAGCTCCATATAGCCTTTGTTCTTCATTTAATATTTGAATTACCCCTACCCCAACTATGCGATCAGATTTCAATCCCCTCATTACTTGTCAACAGGTCTAGAATTCCTTACCTTCTTCAGTACAGAGATGCCACTCGTTTGGGACTTTTTAAAGGATTCTTAAGGACCATTTAGTTAAGGATAAAACAGCATAGCATTTCGTTTTTATTTATTTATTTTATTTTTATCCTGTTCCTCCAAGGAGTTGATGTCCCTTGAGTGTTTATTTCATGGTGTATGGTTGTCTTCCGTGAGCTTTGACGCCAAGGCTTCAGGTATATTCTCTTTTTAATCTGATGTGTTATTTGGCTATTCTTCTCTTTTTTGATTATTGCTTATATTTTATTTTATATCCCCCTTGTATCCTTGGCCATGGAGCCTATCGAGGGTAATAAGAGTATTGTGTTTCCATTTTGTATTCATTGGTGAATCAAACTCTGAACTTTGAAAAACTCTGAAGTCTGATCCGAAATTCAAAACAGATCATACAAAATATAAATATTTCTTATAAAACACATAATAATTAAGTACCAAATACAAAATAATTCTTACAAAATCAAAAATAGTTCACAGAAAATACAATATACTTCTTAAAAATTCAAAACAGTTCATAAAAGATACAAAATATTTTTTAAAAAATCTAAATTGTTCTTACAAAACAATCTCTAAAAAGTAAAAAAATCTTAAAATTTATAAAAGAGTTATTACAAAATCCGAAATAGTTTGTAAGAATACGAAATAGTTCATACAAAATCATAAACTGCTGTTATAAAATCCAAAATAGTTCTTACAAAATACAAAATAGTCCTTATTAAAATTAAAATAGTTCATTTAAGATAAATATAGTTCTTACAAAGTCTTAACTGTTCTTTCAAAATACAGAACAATCGCTACAAAATGAAAAATACCTTTTACAAAATACAAAACAGTTCTTGAAAAATCTGAAATAGTTTGAAAAAGATATAAAATAGTTCTTACAAAACCCAAAACATTTAAAAAATATAAAATAGTTGTTACGAAATCCAAATTATTCTTTAAACTTCAAATTTTTCGCATGCTGACCAAAGGTCTGCGTTGCGCAGGCACCAGTCTCCTGATTCAATGCCTTCGGCCGGGAGTGCACTGCGTGCTTGGGGGCAAATCACCTGACGCTTCTCTTACTTTCCCCCCATATATTTTCAGGTGCCCATCTAGAGCTGGGTCGACTCTTGCTGAGCTTACAGGGTTTACACATTGACCCCTTTCCAAACCAAATAACCAGTGACACAAGGACTCCAACCCCTGAACAATTGATTTTGCAAGAAATTGTTCTTGTAAAATAAAAGTATCTGCAAAATAAAAAAAATAGATCTTTCAAAATGCAAAACAATCTTTACAAAATACAAAATACCTCTTACAAAATTACATAATTGTTTCTAGAAAATTAATTAAGAAACCTTTCCGAAAAAGAAGTTTTTCTAAGAAAAGTAAAGGCCATTTTAAACTTAAGATCAGCAGATACAAATACCTGTTAAAATTCAAACTTTAAATGACCAGAAATAACTATTAAAGAATAAATGAACCCAAAATGAACAGAAATTAAATAAACAATCATAGCAAAAAAACATACAAGTAGTAATATAAATGAACGAATAAGTCATAAAGCGAGTAATGCTTAAATTGAATATGTATATCAAGCTTAAAATGTAGAAACATATTTTGCTATCAATGTATAAATGGCACCCAAAACGAACAGAAACTAATTGAACAATCAGTGCTACCAAACATAAAATAGATACTAATATAAATGCATAAATCAATTGTACAACGAGTGAAATTTAAATTGAATATGCAAATTAAGCTTGAAACGAACAAAAATAACTGCAAACAAGAGTTTGGATATCACCTCCTTCTCTCACTGTAAAAGTCTAAGACCTATTGCGTCATTGGCGCTTTACTGAAAACTATATATGTCTTGAACAATTTTGGAAAGTATAAACAAAATCAAATTGAATATTTGATATATAATGATATTAATTGTTTGAAGATCCTTCACTTCAAAATTTTATTTCACTGTAATTTTATTTTCATTTTCAATGCTGTAGGAGCTGGAGAAGAAAATATTATAAGCGCCAATGACGCAGTAGTGACGCCAATGACTCTTGTTTGTAGGGAAACTCTATTCTTCTTGAACGATCTAAGAAAGAACTAATGAATTAAACTGAATATCTGATGTGTAATGATATTAATTGCTGAAGCTCATCAATTCAAAAATTTACTGTAATTTTAATATAAGTAAAAAAGGACATATTTTTAATATAATTCGTTTTCAATAAAACGCCAATGACGCAGTAGGTCTTAGACTTTTACAGTGAGAGAAGAAGGTGATACCCTAACTCTTGTTTGCAGTGATTTTTGATCATTTCAAGTTTTATTTGCATATTCAATATAAGTTTTACTCGTTTTACGATTTATTTATGCATTTATATTTGTATCTATTGTATGTTTGTTTGAATTGATTGTTTATTTAAGTTCTGTTCGCATTGGGTTTCATTTATACTTCAATAGCAAAATATTTTTCTTCGTTTTAAACTTGATTTACATATTCAATTTAAGTACTACTTGCTTTAAGATTTATTTATTCATTTATATTATTACTTGTTGTATGTTTTTTGCTATGATTGTTTATTTAATTTCTGTTCGTTTTGGGTTTCTTATGTTTTTTATGCTATTACTTTTATGTTTTTTTTTTTGCTATGGTTGTCTATTTAATTTCTGTTTGTTTTGGGTTTCATTTATTCTTAAATAGTAATTTCTGGTCATTTTGAGTTCGAATTTTAACAGAAATTTTGTATCTGCTGATCTTAAGTTTAAAATAGCCTTCACTTTTTTTGAAAAACTTCTTTTTCGGAGAGTTTTTTTTTCAATTATTTTTGTTCTTTTTTTATTGCAAAAAGTTTCAAGTTTTTAAAAATTCCTTATCTCAAAATAACATTTCTTAACATCAAATTCTCATCAAAGTATCAAAACTACTATTAAAGAAACAATATCAAAGTAAAAAAAAAATTTAACAAAGTAAAGATAGAATCAAAGTAAACAAGGTATCGAACTAACAATAAGCAACTTGCATAGCTTACAGCCCTAGCACTCTAAGTCGAAATTGTCACGTAAATCACTAAATCCAAGTATTAAAGCAAACAAAATGTCAAAGTAACAATAATTAAGCTCTCTAACTCATAGCCATTTCCCGGGGAAGAGGGCGAAGGGGAGTTCAATCCCGAAGCATAGCTATCTGGCCTTTGAACTTTTTTGAACAAAATGGAAATCTCAAAATTTTGACCGGATCTCCTTTGGAAAAGTGGGGCATGGGCTAGTTGCCCGTTGATCACTTTTGACTCTTAAAAAAGAACTAGAAGTTTCAATTTCGGATAAAATGAGCCCCCCTCCAAAATTAATACAACCACCCCTTCCACAAAAATCTTATATTTTAATATTAGGCAACTTACATAAGTTATGATCTTTCCCCGGGGGACTAAGGAGGATTTATAAGCCCCTAAGTTATATTAATTTGAATTTTGGGCTATTTTGAACAAAATAGCAATTTAAAATTTTGATTTG
Organism: Artemia sinica; assembly: GCA_027921565.1. Taxonomy (NCBI): domain Eukaryota; kingdom Metazoa; phylum Arthropoda; class Branchiopoda; order Anostraca; family Artemiidae; genus Artemia; species Artemia sinica. The sequence goes on along the minus strand of CM051273.1, from coordinate 50,591,459 downwards.
ATAAATTTGGGGGAAAAGGCACAAGGATGGGGAGGGGGAGATTTGCTAAAGGGTGGGTGGGTTTGGCTGTGCACGAACTTCCCGTGGTGGCCCTGTTTTCACTAATCTTAATGCACAACTAAATAAGCAAAAACACATTGAAACATTATTTCATTTATGAACTTTAGTTTTCTATCGTCTAAAACTTAGTAACAGAAACAAATTAATTACAAGAAATTAAAATAACTTTATATAAGAGATAATCACTCACAAGCAGTAGGCTATATAGAGCTATCCCCCCATTCGCGCTGCAAATTTGAGGATATTAGGGCGTCAGATTTAATTCTAGGGGATGTGTAATTTGAGTCCCCTTCAAAGCTTGTACGACCATCTCTTCCATAAAAACCTTATATTCCCCCGCAGCTTAAGTTACAGCCCATCCCCTGGGCTCTAGGGTAGGAGGCTATGTTGACCCCCAAGTTTTTGTTATCTGATCGTTGGACTACTTCAAGCAAACTAGCAATCTCAAAATCTTTTTCTGATGCATTTGGAAATAAAACGTATGCGTGTGTGTGGGGGGGGGGGATAGATGCCCTCCGATATCTTTTGACTCATAAAAAGGTAAATAGAACTTTCAATTTTAATTTAAATGAGCCACTTCTTAAGTTTATACGACCTCTACTTACATAAAAACCTTTTATGCCCCAGGGCATAACTTAAAACACTCTCTCCCGGGCTCTGGAGGTTTGTTTCAACCTCGGAGTTTATATTATCTGATGTTTGAACTATTTTAACAAAATGGCTATCTCAAAATTTTTATCGAATGGGTTTGAGAAAAAGGGCATGGGGGGGGGGCAATTCCCCTTGGATATCTTTTGACTCTTTGAAAGTGAGCTTGAACCTTCAATTTTTAATCAAGTGAGCCCTTTATGAAGTTTATATGGGTATCCATTCTATAAGACCCATATTTGCCCCCAGGGTATAACTTACAACGCCTGTCCCCAGGCCCTGGGGTTTGTGTTGACCTCAGAGTTTTAATATCTGATGTTTGACGTATTTTGAACAAAATATTCATTTCAAAATTTTTGTCAAATGGGTTTGGGGAAAAAAGTCGTGGGGGTGAGGGGCTAGTTACCATCCGATCTCTTTTGACTCTGAAAGAGTGAACTAGAACTTTTAATTTTGAAGCAAATGAGCCCTCTCTGAAGTTTATACACGCATCCCTTCTATAAGAACCATATTTTTCCCCCAAGGCATAACTTACAAAGCCTACCCCTGGGCCCTGTTATGTTTTCGAAACCGGATTTTTTTACCTAACCTTTGAACTATTTTTAACAAAATGGTCATCTCATAAATTCTTTCGGATTGGTTTGGGGAAAAAGACGTTGAGAGGGAGGTGCTATTTGCCCTATGATCGCTTTAGACTCTTAAGAAATGAACTAGAGCTTTTAATTTCCAACAAATTAAGCCCTCTCTGAAGTTTATACGAGCATCCCTTCCATAACAGCTATATGTGTCCCCAGGTCATAACTTTCAACACCTGCCCCGAACCCTGGGGGTTGTGTTGACACTGGGGTTTTTGTTATTTAATTTTTTAAATATTTTTAAAAAAGTTGGCTATCTCAAAATTAATTTGGATGGGTTTGGGAAAAAAGGGTATGGGGGACCCTAGTTGCCCTTGGATCGCTTTTGACTATTAAAAAACCAACTAAAAATTTCAATTTCCAATCACATGAGCCCTCTTTGAAGCTTACACGAGCATCCTTTCCATAAGAACCATATATGCCCCCAGGAAATTACTTACAACGCCTGTCCCCGGGCCCTGGGGGGTTTTGTCGACACAGGAAATTTTATAATCTAACCCTTGAACTGTTTTTAAGAAAGTTGGCTATCTCAAAATCTTTACCTGATGCATTTGGGGGGAAAAGAGCGTTGGGAGGGGGGTTGGGGGGTTCGGCCCTTCGATCACTTTTGACTCTTAAAAGTGAACTACAATTTTCAATTTCCAATCAAATGAGCCCTCTTTGAAGTATACACGAAAATTACATGCGTATTGAACAGTCTTGGAAAGTATAAACAACATCAAATTGAATATTTGATGTATAATGATATTAATTATTGAAAGATCCATCAGTTCAAGAAATTTATTTTACTGTAGTTTTATTTTTATTTTCAATGCTGTAAGAACTGGAAAAGGAAATGTTTGTAATATAATTTGTTTTCAGTTCAGCGCCAATGACGCAGTAGGCTTTTGGTTTTTATTTTCAGTTAAGGAAGGGGGCAGTGTCCAAACTCTTGTTTGTAGTGAAACTATATTCGTTTTGAACAACTTTTGAAAGGACTAATAAATTAAACTGAATATTTGATGTATAATGACATCAATTGCTGAACGCTCGTCAGTTCAAAATACTATAATTTTAATGTTTATTTTCAATAATAAGTAAAAAAGAAAATAATTGTAATGAAATTGGTTTTCAGTAAAGCGCCAATGACGCAGTAGGTTTTAGACTTTTACAGTGAGAGGAGGAGGAGATACCCAAACTCTTGTTTGTAGTGATTTTTTTTTTCGTTTCAAGCTTGATTTACATATTCAATTTCAGTTTCGCTCGTTTTAAGATTTATTTGTTCATTTACATTAATATCTAGTGTATGTTTGTTTGCATTTATTGTTGATTTAATTTCTGTTCGTTTTAGGTTTCATTTATACTTCAATAGCAAAATATTTTTTTTTCGTTTTAAGCTTGATTTTCATATGCAATCAAAGCTTTACTCCCTTTAAGATCTATTTATTCCTTTATATTTTTACTTGTTATATGTTTTTTGCTGTGGATGTTTATTTAATTTCTGTTCGTTTTGGGTTTCATTTATTCCTAAGTAGTAATTTCTGGTCGTTTGAGTTTGAATTTTAACAGTTATTTGTATCTGCTGAGCTCAAGTTTAAAATGGTCTTTACTTTTCTTTGAAAATACTATTTTTCGGAAGGTTCTTTTTAATTAATGTTTAAGAAAATGTCTATATCAAAAATTTTATATGATGCATTTGGGGAAAAAGGGGGGTATAACTTATAATACATGCCCCCGGTTCCTAGTTGTTTGTGTCGACATCGCAGATTTGTTATCTGACCTTTGAACCATTTTTAACAAAATGGCTATCTCAAAATTTTATATGTGATGTATTTCGGAAAAAGGGCATGGGAGGGGGGAGGGGGCCAGTTGCCCTCCAATCTCTTTTGACTCTAAAAAATTGAACTAGAACTTTTAATTTCCAATCAAATGAGCCCTCTTTGAAGTTTGTACGAGGATTGCTTCTATAAGAACCATACGGCATAACTTACAACGCTTGCTCCGGGCCCTGGGAGGTTGTGTCGATTTTCTTATATTATCTTTGAACTATTTTTCAACAAAATTTCTATCTCAAAATTTTTATTTTGTGGATTTAGGGAAAAGAGGGCGTGGGGAGTGGGAATTAGTTGCCTTCCCATCTCTTTTGAGTCTGAAGGTCTGAATTAGAACTTATAATTTCCAATCAAATGAGTCCTCATTGAAGTTTGTACGAGCATCGCTTCTATAAAAACCATTTGGCGTAACTTAAAACGCTTGCCCCCGGACCCTGGGAGGTTGTGTCGATCTTGGCGTTTTCTTTTATGAGCTTTGAATTATTTTTAACAAAATTTCTATCTCAAAATTTTTGTTTTGTGGATTTGGGGAAAAGAGGGCGTGGGGAGCGGGGATAAGTTGCCTTCCTATCTCTTTTGAGTCTGAAAATCTGAACTAGAGCCTTTAATTTCCAATCAAATGAGCATTCTCCGAAGTTTATACGACCATCCCTTCTATAAGAACCATAGTTGACCCAGGACATAACTTTTAACGCCTTCCCCCAGGCCCTGGGGGGTTGTGTCGACCCGAAGTTCCCGAAGACCCGAACAAAATCGCTACCTCAAAATTTTTGTCAGATATATTTGGAGGAAAAGGGCGGGGGGTGGGGGCTATTTACCCTCCGATCACTTTTGACTCTTAAAAAGTAAACTAGAACTTTCAATTCCCAATCAAATGAACCCTCATCGGAGTTTTGTAATCTGACCTTTGAACTATTTAAAAAAAAATGTCTATCTAAAAATTTTATTTGTTGAATTTTGGGAAAAGATGGCATGTGGGGGGGGGGTAATTGCCCTTCGATATCTTTTGGCTCTTAAAAAATGAACTAGAACTGTTAATTTCCAATCAAATGAGCCCTCTCTGAAGTTTATACAAGCATCCTCTCTGTAAGAACCAGCGGGAAAAAGGGCGTGGGAAGGGGGATACTAGCTACTCTTTGATCACTTTTGATACTTTTGAACGCTTGCCCCCGGGCCCTGGGATGCTGTTCCGATCCTTGTGTTTTTCTTATATGAACTTTGAACTATGTTTAACAAAATGTCTGTCTCAAAATTTTTATTTGATGCAGTTTGAGAAAAGAGGGTGTTCGAGGGGGGGTTGTTACCCTACGATCTCTTTTGACTCTTTTGGATGCTAGATATTTTTCTATCATTGTTTACTCCTAAAAAGTGAAAAAGAACTTTCAATACCCAATCAAATGAGCCCTCTATGAAGTTTATACGAGCATCCCTTCCATAAGAACCTTTTATGCCTCCAGGGCTTACCTTACAACGCCTGCTCCAGGGTCCTGGGTAGTTGTGTCATCTTCGGAGTTTTGTTTTCTGACCTTTGAACTATTTTAACAAAATGTCTAATTTAAGATTTTTATTTGATGCATTTTGAGAAAAGAGAGCATGTTTGTGGGGGGGGAGGGGAGGTAGCTGCCTTCCAATCTTTTTTGACTCTTAGAAGGTGACCTATATTTTAAATTTCCAATCAAGTGAGTCATTTCTGAACTTTATACAAGCATCCTTTCTATAAGAACCATTTCTGCCCCCAAAGCATAATTACAACGCCTGCCCCCGGGACCTGGGGGTTGTCTCGACACCGGAGTTTTTGTTATATGATCTTTGAACTATTTTTAACAAAATAGCTATCTCAAAACATTTATTGGATGTATATGGCAAAAAAGAACTTGCGGGGCTAGTTGCCCTTAGATCATTTTTTACTCTTAAAAAGGACACTAGAACTGCCGATTTCCAATCGAATGAGCTCCCTCAGATTCGATGACCCCTTCCATATGAAGTATCTCTGGGAAAATAAATAATAGATGTATGAATAATAAAACATTAGAGCCGCATGGCCTTTACTATAAGCAATGCTATAACGTTGCCTCTGATAGATGTGAAAGTCGAAATAGTTCTTCCCAAATACAAAATATTGTCTACGAAATAAGGAATAGTTATTACAGAATCCAAAATAGGTCACACAAAATCCAAAATAAATCTTAAAAATGCAAAATAGTTCCTTGACATTACAAAATAGTTTTTACAAAACATAAACATTTGCTAACTACATACAAAATTATTCTCATAAAATAGATAACACTTCAAACAGAATACAAAACACTTCCAACAAAAAAATTCATTCTACAATCAAAAATAGTTAGTAGAAAATACAAAATAATTCTTGAGAAATCCAAACTGTTCTTGCAAAAGACAGAACACTACACAACCCAAAATAGCTCCTACAAAACACAACAGAGTTCTTAAAAGTTCTAAATAGTTGTTGCAAAATACAAAATAGTTGCTAAATAATGCAAAAACAAAAATAATTCTTACAAAATAGTTGCTACAATATCCAAAATAGTTGTTGCAAAGCACAGAATACTAGTTACAAATTCTATATATTTCATACAAAATAAAAAATAGTTCTCACAAAATACATAATACTTTCTATAAAACACAAAATACGTTCTTACAAAAAAAAAAAAATAATTCCAATAAGCTACAAAATAGTTCTTACAAAATACATAATACTTCAAACAAAATATAAAATAGATGGAATAATACAAAAATTCATGCTACAAAATCCAAAATAGCGCGAACAAGATACAAAACAGCTCTTGCAAAAGACAAGAAAGATCTAACAATATCCAAAATAGTTCTTGCAAAGAAACAAAACCCTTGCTACAAAACAAAAAAGATTCTAACAACATCAAAAAAGCTCTTACAGAAAAAAAACTAGTTCATTAAAGACATTTTAATTTTGTTTGATTGTTTTTTTGTTTTTTTATAGCACTGAAGACGACTTGGTGGAGGTCCTTGTCGAAATATTTGCTTGTTCTTCGTCTTCATATTTTGTCACGGGCTGACAAAATCCTCGTTTTATCGCCTTTTTGATTTTCTTTTTCAATTATTATTTCCTTTCCTCTCTTGTTTTCATACTTCATTAAAAATACAAAACAGTTTTTACAAAAAACAAAATAATAATTATAAAAACAAAAATTATTCTTACAAAATAAAAAATAGTCTACAAAATACGTAATAACCCTTACAAAAAATCATTATAGTCCCAATAGAATATAAAATAATCCTGACAAAATACAAAATAGTTCTTATAAAACCCAAAATAGCTCCTGCAAAATACAAAATAGTTAATAAGAAATAGTAAATAGTTCTTGCAAAACACAAAAACTTGTAACAACATCCAAATAATAAACAATCCAAAATAGTTCATATAAAGTACAAATAACTCTTACAGAAAAAAATCCGTCCTATAAAATCCAAAATAGTGCTTACAAAATACAGAAAAGATCTAACGTCCAAAATCGGTCTTAAAAAATACTTGTGGGGACTCTGCCCCATTATTCAGATTAATGACCCGTTTTCTTTTTGATTACATTTGCAAAAAGTATAATTTAAAGTAAGAGTAGTTTTCTGGTTGCGAAGGCAGGAATTTCAGGAAAAAAAGTTCTCGTTAAAAGTTTATTTTGTTCGGATGATATGGCCCATTAAAGAATAATTTTGTTCAAAAGAACCCAATAAAATAAACTTTTAATTTATTATATTAGCCAGACTCATTTCTGGGTGTCACCCAACACCAGTTTTGCGTGTGTTAAAATATTGATTTTGTTTTTAGTCTGTTTTTGAGAGTTTGTACCTCGATTATTTTCCCCCAAACCCTAACAGGGTAGGAAAACACTTTTTGAGTATCTCATTAGTATATCGACAGGAGGTCCCGTTTATCCACCAAAAAAGATAGTTACAGAGATATGAGTAGTAACACGGGTTGTGGTAACATGGTGCCAATAGTTTCGTCCTTGACAAAGTTGTATATTTTTCACACCTACACTGTTTGCAATATACGTACTGGAAGAAACTTAAAAACCCTTGAAGCCGTGTTACAATACTCCAGTGGCACCAAAAGTGGCACTAGTGTGGAATCGGAGATCGAAGCTGGTATCCTATAGGCTATCATATCGAATAGTGGCAGCTCATGTGTTTTCCACTTCAAATACTTTTGGCAGCGATGGTTTCATATTAAATATTGGTAGCAGTGACAATAATGGTGAAAGCTACAGACTCGGGACAGTGGAACCATTCTCGGGACCATTCTCGGGACAGTGGTAGTGAAAAGAATAAACGTTTTCCGAAGATACGAGTTAGTTTAGCATATATGTAACAAACTGTAAAGAATTGCGCCAAAAAAAGACAGAATTAACTGAAATAACGGAAATTGAGAATTTGATGTGCTAATATCTACTGAGGACAACGTGTGTTTTTAGGTTTGGGCTTAATTTTTTACCTACAAAATAAGGCTACAAAAATAACAGCAAATTTATAATTAATTTTCGAAGAGATCACACTCTGAAACAATGGTAGTTAACACACAAGATATTTAAACAATATTAAGAAAACATGATGAACCGTTGCCAAACATGAAATAAAGTATTAGGAAGTTAAAATGTGACACAACTATTTAGCTTACGACAGACAATAAAATGGAATGAACGTATGAATAGATTGATTTTCGAGTTCAATTAGGAGCTATGGAATCGTCCGTTTAGACAAAGCACTGCGGGCTAAGAAGAGATAAATGGAAAGTAAAAGTTGAATTTTTTATTTAAGTGAATTTAGTAGAATTATATATTAGCGGAATTGGATATAATCTCAGTAACGAAGGTTATGAGATCCTTGAGACGGCACATTAGCGATAATTTGTCATTTTGTGAGTAAATTTGATAAAGAAGTTGAGAGACCTTTCCGTTTTGGTAATCTGCGTAAGTAGAGATTACATTTGTAGCACCAGTACCCAGGATGGATAAAAGGCCGTAACGAGGATTTTTTTTCGAGTGTGGAAGGGTTTACTCAAATATATTTTCTTGAAGAGGGATACATAGAAACCTTAAAAATTCGCATAAAAAATTTGTTTACATCCATTTTTGTTACGTTTTTACGAATCAGACAGAAATTTCAAGGGGGGGGGGTCCCCCTAAGTCCCCCCTGGGTACAGCGCAGGATGGATATTTTTTTTTGTAGGGTAGCTTTCTCTGCATGATTTCTTAGTCTAGCTAATCTATTGGTAGAATTTTCAAGCGTTTATTCAGTTTACTTTCTCGATCAGCCCCTATTATTTTCACTTTTTGGTGAAATATTCCATTTGTCAAAGGTTTGTTTACTGCGAAAAAGTTGCTATTCGCTAATTAAATTTAGGTCTTCCGGTTACAAAAGAAAATGTCGTATGTCATTACGCAGTGCGAAAAATTCAGAATAGTAATTGAGGGTCGTCATTTTTGCGTGCAACAATTAATGAACTTGCCGCGACAGATTTACTTGAATAAGCAATATGACTGATAAATATTTTAAGCATGTTCGTATTAGTTGAACTTTGTACTATATTTTTGAAAAAAGATGATACTGATTGAGCAAGAGAAATTCCGTCTTCCAGAATTGAAGAGGCAACCTAGTTCGAAAAATTATTGCTCCGGCTCAAGCCGTAATAAGATGAAATCTACCTTTGAAAAGCTTTGCGAGAAATTGAAAAAGTAAGGAGGCAGAAATACAAAAAATACAGGATGGAAAGATAGAGAAGCCCGTAAAGAGGCAGAAAAAGGACTAGGATTACCCGTAAAGAGACCAATAGAAAAGAAAGAAAGAAAGAAAAAAAAAAGATAGAGAAGCTCGTAGAGCGGCAGATGATGAGAGAGTTTGCCAGGAGTTTAGAAGAGTCATTACAGGTCTAACAGAAGCCCGCTTGGAAATTCCAAAGAGTAAGGTTTATCACAAACAACTTATAGGCAGTCGGATATCCAGGATATTTTTTAAATAATTGATTGTTTGAAAATGATAAATGTCATCTACAAAGTTAGTTTGTAATTGCGGAGAATAAAATTTTCAAAGAATTACAAAATGAGACTAGGGGAAACAAAGAGGTCCTGGATCCCTTAGGAATAAAAGAAGATGATCATAAAGTATAACTGAGTGAACTACAACGGGCTATGAAAATGTTGGAAAATACTGAATGACTGTTTGGGGTTTAGAGCTAGGCTCATTTGGGTTCAGTTGGCAAGGCATGTGCCTCGTCAACTGAACCTAAATGAACCTAATGTAACCAAGCTTAAAAATAGCTGTTCTGCCCTCAAAAACTATCGGGGAATAGATGACAGCACTAATATTAGTAAAAAAAAGTTACCATCTAAGACTTAACTGAATAGATGGCTGCAGTAGAGGCTTGACTGAAGTATTTTATAAGAACTATTTTTTACTTCGTAAGAACTTTTTTTGTGTTGGATTGGAATTTTGGAGAAAGCATCTTTTATTTTGTAAGAACTATAATGAATTTTTTAATTAATATTTTGGTATATCTAAGAATTATTTTTTGGTTTATAAGAACTATTCTGTCTTTATACGAACTATTTTTGTATTTCGTATGAAGTGTTTTGTATTTTGTAAGAACTATTTCGGATTTTTTAGATCTTTTTGTATTTTGTAAGAATTATGTGGGATTTTGTAGGATAAATTTTTTGTTTTGTAAAAACTATTTTGGATTTTTAAACAAGTATTTTGGATGCTATTAAAACTTTTTTTGTGTTTTGTAGGAACTATATCGGGTTTTGTAAGATCTTTTTTTTAGGAAGTATTTTGTATTTTTTGAGAACTTTTCAGTATTTTGGAAGTGGTATAATGAATTTTGTGAGGATTAATATGCATTCTGTGGACTGTTTTGGTGAGAACTATTTATATTTTGTAAGGATTATTTTGTTTTGTAAAAAACTATTTGTATTTTATAATTTTTGTATGAAGCAATTTTTTATTCTGGATGATGTTGTTACTCTTTCATATTTTGTACTAACTATTTTGTATGTTGTATGAACTATTTTGAATTTTATACGAACTATTTTGGGGTTTGTAAGAACTATTTTGTGTTTTGTAAGCAGTATTTTGTATTTTGTGAGAACTTTTCTGTATTTCTTAAGAACGATAATGAATTTTGTAAATATTTATATGCATATTTTATATTATTTTGGAGTTTGTAAGAACTATTTTGTGTTTAAAAAAGATATTTTGGGTTTTTAAGAACTACTCTGTATTCTGTTTGAAGTGTTATGTATTTCATAAGAACTATTTTGGATCCTCCTAGAACTTTTTTGTGTTTTGAAAAAAAACTATTTTGCATGAACTATTGTGTATTTTGCAAGAACTATTTTGTAATTTATATAGACTATTTTGTGTTTTGTAGGATGAGTTTTTACTTTGTTAAAACCATTTTTATTTTGCTTTAAGTTTTATGAATTTCGTAAGAGCAATTTTGGATGTGGATAGAATTTTTTGTGTTTGGTAAGAACTATATTGGATTAGTAACGAATATTTTGTGTTTTGGATCAACTATTTTGGATTTGTAGCAGCTATTTTGAATTCATAATAAATATTTTTGGTTTTATAAGAAGTATTTTGGATTTTTTAAGAAGAATTTTTATTTTGTAGATTTTTTTACAATTTGGATTTTGTAAGAACTATTTTGTGTTTCGCTAGAACTGTATTGGGTTTGTAAGAAACTATTTTGCACTAACTATTTGGATTTTTAAGAAATATTTTGTATTTTATAAGAAGTATTTTTTTTTAGATTTTGGTTTATTTTTTTTTGCAAGAATAATACGGATTATGTAGGACTTATTTTGTATGAACTATTTTCAAGAATTATTCGAATTTTACCAAGAATTTTTTTTTGTGTTCTGCATGAACAATTTGGGATTCTGTATGCATTTTGTTTGAAATATTTGGGTCTTTTAGGAACTAATTTGTAATTTGTAAGATGCTTTTTTCATTTTGTAGAGATGGTTTTGTATTTTGTGAGAGCAATTTAGATTCTATAAGAACGAACATTTTGTTTGAACAAACCATTTTAACAGACCTTTTCAACAAACCGTTTTGGTTTAGTAGAATGAATTTTTGTTTTGATACAACAATTTTATATTTTGATCGAAGCCTTATAGATTTTATGACAACTATTTTGATTGTTGCTAGATTTTTTTTTGTGCTTTCTAAGAATTGTTTTGATTTTTTTTAGAGCTATTTGGTATTTTGTAAGAACTATTTCAAACTTTTCGTACATTACTTTGGATTTGTTAAGAACTATTTTGGATTTCCTAAGAACTTTTATTTATTTTTTCATGAATTATTTTATATTTTATTTGAATTATTTTAGATTTCTTAAGAACTATTTTGTGTTTCGTAAGATTTTTTGGATTCTATAAGAACTATTTTGTATTTTGTAAGAAGTATTTTTATTTTATAGGGTTTTCTATTTTTTCAAGAACAGTTTCAATTTTGTAAGAACTATTTTGCTATTTTGCATGAGCCATTTTGGATTTTGTAAGAAATATTTTGTATTTTGCATGAATTATTTTCGATTTTGTATGAACAATTTTGTATCGTGTAAGAACTATTTTGTATTTTGTATGAATTATTTTGGATTTCTCTCAATTATAGATTATCTTTTACTTATGAAAATTCCGTTCAACTGTCTCTGTCCACTAAAAAAAATTCTGTCCCATTGTATTGAAAAACAAACATAAGAATACCCTAAAAAATAAAGTAAGCATAACAAGGTACCGCAAAGACAAAATTTTTATTGAAATAATGCCACATACAATATTACGTTATATTAAGATCCATGAATAAATTTGAACTTTTGAATTCACTCCATAAAATACTTCATCAGGTTCTCTCTTGACAGGGTAGCTATTCTCTTCGTTTCCTATAATGTCTCTGTTAATACTTGTCTCATTGTTCAAACATTTGTGTTTACAAGCAATTTCGTGCTTCAAGCTGTGGTTTTGTTCGAAACATGATGCAAATATGCAAGTTTTTGCCTGAAACTGAGTTGTTGCACTAAACTTGTTAAAAATATGAAAAGGTGTGCTTCAAAAGGAGTTGCTTCTAGAGAAGGGATGTAAATGTTGAAAAGTGTTTATTAAAATATGTTGTTCCTTAAAATTTCATAGAACTTTTTAGTTACGAATATACCCAATTTCTCTTTGAGACTTCAGAACAAACTTGAAAATTCATTTAAGTTCCAAAAAAAGTTGGAAGAAGGGCCAAAAAATTGGGGTACAAAGAAATTTTAGGAGGGAAAAGGCTAGGGGGCAAAAATGTTTAGGGTGGAGGGGAAAAATGTTGGGAGTCAAAAAATTTCGGGGGCAAGGGATCTAGGATGGGGGCCAGGGTTCAGGGTTGTGAGGGTATGGAGGACCATGGGTTCCGTCTGCGAATTGTCCTACTAACCGATTCGAAAAAGGAGGCAATGTCCATTAATACTAAACCTATAGTTTAGAATGTATTTCAAAGACTGATTTATAATCATTGGATTGTTAGTTCAGTTGGCTATCGCATCATCTCTTTATGGTGTTGGCGTCTCAGGCTCAAATCCCGTGGCAGTAAAATATTTCATAAATTCTTAAAAAATACTTAGCCATCATATTAAATCATTGACTAACTCTTCATCAAGATTTTATATCCTCACTCAAGGTGTAAGTCTGTTTTGCAATGGTGCCTATATAACAATTCATTTATCTCAGCACGATATATATCAGCCACTTCATTGTATGCAATGATGCGTTGACCCGCATAATTCAATATGGCTCTGAAGCTTAGGTGCTCCGAAAAGGGGATGAAGATTTGCTAGATGTTTTCCAGAGAAATTGCCGACTGACCCTATTTCATACAGTAGGCTGTACGAAAAATGTGGTTCAATCCTGCTTTCTAGGACTATAGTGAAAGAAAGACTGAAATGTCTAGGGCACGTTGTGTGGATGAAGGATGACAGATTGCTGAAGATTTTCCTTTTTGGCCAACCGTCTAGGGCTGAACGGAAAGCAGGTCGTCCTCGTCTGGTGTGGAAGGGATATAATAAAGAAAGATTTAAAGTAAATGGGAACTTCCTGGGAGGGTATAAAAAAGGGAGGATTTGAATTGATTGGGATTGAGGAGGAGTGTGCGCAGCTCTTTTGGCGTCAGGTGGCTTGGTGCTGCAGTGAGTTTTTAGAAGTAGTAGTAGTCCTTTTCGACCCACTGTCTAGGACCAAACGAAAAGTAGGTCGCCTCCGAATGGGATGGGAAGATGTAGTAAGGAAGGATTTGAAGAAATTTGAAATTCTTTAGGGAGAGAAGGTATAAGCAGAAGGCTTTGAATAATTGGGATAAAGTAGGAATGTGCGCAGCTGTGTCGCCCTCAGGCGGCTTGGTGTCGCAGTGAGTTGTTGTTAGTTAGTTAGTTAGTGAAGCGTAACATCCGGCAAAGTATAACCTATACCTGCAATGAAGCTTAACACCAGGCAAATTAATTATGGATAGTTAAACGTTATACCCGGCAAAGTATAACCTAGCGAGGAAATACTCACTTTCTGCAACTAGACGTAGAGGTCCGTTCTTATCTAGAAGGCACATTCTACTCACAAAATCCCATAGTTTTTAACATATGGGCTGAAACTTCATATTTGGGATTTCAGATAAACCCCCCAGAAAATTCCACTCCCCTGATAACCCCCCCTGTATATTCTTTGGATAATTTCAGATATTTCAATTGACAAATTGAAATTTCTACTCACCTATTTAGGTCAAAGGCAATGCTTTAGCATTGCCTATAATAAAGAGCCATAAGACTTCAATGTATTTTTCTATTATCTTTTGTTTCCGAGGAACTTCATATCGAAGGGATGGTCTTATAAATTTTGAATGGGATTCATTCGATAGCTAATTAAAAGTTCTAGTTCGCTTTTTAAGAGCCAAAAGTGATTAGAAGCCAATCAGCCCCCACCCCCCTCCTTTTTTCCCAAACGCATCCGATGAAAATTTTGAGATAACTATTTTGTTCAGTATAGCTTGAGATAGCCGTTTTGTTCAGCATAGGTCAAATAATTATATCTCTGGGGGGTCCATTAATTATATCTCTGGGGCTGACACCCCCTAGCTCTCATGGGTAATTGTTTGAGGTGGAAACTTCCATTGTATGGCGAGGGAGATTGTAGAGAGATTGGAGGGCAATCTGTCCCCCTCCTTGCCGTTTTTTATGATCCTTTTCCTTAACAATGTTAAAAATTCAGTATTTATCATTTTGTTCCAACTACTCAAAAGATCTTATAGCTATGCCTCCAGGGATGCCATGATCCTGACAGGCCGGGCAGGTATTGTAAATTAAACAATTTATTCACTGTTTACGTGAAGGATTTTTCATGAGGAAAAGGTGAAATTTTTGATTCTGCTCCCATCTAAAAAGACCAAGGGTATTAAGGTAAAACTTTGGAGAATGTTAAGGGGTATATTAAGCTGAATCTAAATGCACTATGTGTATGTACTTTATCAAAAAGGAAGATCTGCAACATCATAAGAATGGCTAACGGTATTAAGTCGAAACTCCTAGGTCGTGTTAAAAGGGATGTTTTGAAGCATTCGGAGGAATGCTAGATCCTCTCTCAAGTCCTTTAGCTGCCCTCTCTTCATCACATTTGATGAAAATTTTGTCAAAGGGCATATCAGCTATATCTATGGAACGGCTAAAGTTATTAAGTTGAATATTACAGGGTATATTGAGGGAGATGTTAACAAATTGATATAATCCTTCAATGTTTCTAGGAATGTTTCTGGACTAGGCTGCTATTTCTCCGTGGCTGCTCAATTTTGTGTGTGGGGGAACTTACATGGGAGGGAATTGTCCTGTGGTAATTTTAGGCTAGGGGGAACTTTCCAGGAAGAAATTTTTAGGGAGGAATTGTCTCTGGGGATTTTAGGAAGGAAAACGCCGGTTCCTATCCACACCTAAATACACGGTAATTTTTCGTTAGAACAGAAACGAAAACCCAGTCAGAGACATCCAGTACGAGATTATTTTATTTTATTTTCTGGGGGATGGCACTGGTTTTTGTTCTCAGAGGAAATTTCCTCTTCTATCAATTTTTCATAGGCTATGGTCATTTAAAATCCATTTTCATGGTATTTTTTTTAATAAATAAGCAAGTAAACCTTTTTGTGCTTTCTAAATTTGAACTCATTCTTAGGTATAGCCGATTAGGGATATAATAGGCTAGGTGGCTCATTTTAGTTTAAGCCAAAAATACCTTTTCCATCTGTAACAGTTTTAGACAAAAGAATGATCCCTAATCTGAATAGCAACTCTTGAGATAGGTTACAAACAATTTAAATAAAAAACGATGTGGAACTAGTTGATTACCTTGACTTTTTTTTAATAGCTCAACTGCGAGACAGCTGCCTAATTTCTCTGTAAACTGTTGTTGTAAGACCAAATATAATAATACGGAATTTCCCAAAAAATAAATACCTAAACCAAAGTGAAATCTGTTTATAAGCGTCCTTACTAAGCAATCAAATAAAAAAAGTTTTTTCAGCTGAAAATAAGGAGCAACATTTAAACTTAAAACGAACAGACATCATTCCTTATTTGAAGGGGGTTTCCCGCTCCTCGTTCACTCACTTGTTAAGCAATTTTTTTTTTTGTAATCTAAAAAATGGTTTTTGTTCCAATTAAACCACCCTTGTGTTTGAGGATTCATCCTTGTGAAATTTGGACACAAAGTCAAAATTTAGCGTAAAGCACGAGGAACTGATGGGGGAGGCAGCCCCCCATATAGAGAATAACTTCTCTTCCTTTTAAGTTTTAATATTACTCCTTACTTTCGGCTATATATATATATATATATATATATATATATATATATATATATATATATATATATATATATATATATATATATATATATATATATATATATATATATATATATATATATATATATAATATATATATATATATATATATATATATATATATATATATATATATATATATATATATATATATGAACTGACCGGCCGGCACCAGAGATCACGAATTTTAAAGAAAAGGAAGGAAGGAGTTTCTGGTTGTTCGAAGATAGCACCCTTTCCTTCAGAAAAAGATGAGCCTCTTCGTAAGGCAGGTCCTAGAAAAACAACAAACAAAGGAAGGAAAAGAGGCAGCAGCTCAATCCTTACAAGCACGCCGTGAAAGAGATAATACAAGAAGCAGCTGGGGAGCGAGAAGAAAAAAAGAGAAAAGTAAATACTAAGAAAACCAAAGGGGATTCAAAGAAAGTGAAGATACAAGAAATCAAGAAAAAGGGGAAAAAGTTAAAGGGACTGTGCCTCGGGCAAGACTCAGAATTTAGTGATGTATCATCTGTCAAATATGGTGACAGTTCTGATGAATTCCTCCATGTTGGAAGCAACGAAGAAGAAAAAGACTTTTCAATTAGCATTTTGATTTTGTCTTTATCAAGCTTCGATCCAAGACCAGATTGCGTTATGTTGTAGGGTAAGTAACCGAAGAAATAGGTGAACAAATCACCATATAGGACATGAAAAATCGTAATGGACGGCGAAAATTCATCTGGACTGAAGAGACATCTGTAGGAGAGGAAAGCTGCATAGTTCTTAAGCTGAGATTGCCAGTTGCGTTAGGAGGAACAGACAGAGGTGCCAAGAAATTCTTTTTTCAGGAAGATTTGAGTGAATTTTTTCCATAGTTCCACCAAAAGAGTCTTCCTCTTTTATTATTATTATTATTTATTTATTTCTAACCCACACTGTACAGAGGTACAATACGTGGAGTATCACGAGGAAAAACACATAAAATGCAACACAAATCAATATAGAAATCAAAGATTACCAGTTACAGAGTAACACATAAAAAGTTAAAAGAAACTAAAACAAAAAAGAAATAACATGAAAGGAGGGGAAAAGAAGAAGAGAGAAAAAAAAACTCACAACTTACAGAATCTAATAAGCAGTAGTATGCAGAAATATGGACACAAGCTGTCATTATTATTATCATTATTTGATTTTTACTCACTCTTTACAATACTAAAAAATGTAGAGTGACAAAACAGAGAAAAACAACTAAACAAATAAAAGACAAAAAAACTTACGACTGAAAAAACCTGATAAGGTGATGGTGCGGAGAAAAACGGATACAAGCAGTATTTGAAAGTTTTCTGTGTAGTGCATCCAGTTTTTCAGTAATTTAAAAACAAGAAATTTATTAATAATTACCCGGTTGATTATTCTATAATTAACCGGGTTTAAGAAACATCTAACTGAATATCGTCGTAGTTTTATGAGGTTTTGAATATTGCTTACTTTTATATGCTTATGTTTGAAAGTTCAGTAAAAAAAAAGAAAATATGCACCTACCCTTGAGATAACATTATTTCCCAGTTTACCCCATCATTATGTCCTAGTTATGGAGGTATCGCGATAACCGGGACAAAATGAATGACTCTAGACCTTTGCAAGTTTCAAAAACAGTAACAGCGATAAAAATTGGTAAAAAATTTCTGGAGAAACTAGAATGTTTAGGCTATTGGATGGTCTTTGAAGCGTTTAGATAGCTTCATAAGGAATCGAGCAATACTCAAAAGAAGATTTTTGTCCCGGTTGTAGCCGGTCTCCCCTAGTCCAAATAATAACGGAAAACCCAAATATCCCATCCCCTGAAAATCCCCCCTCGAGAAATTCATCCCTCGGAAAATTCCTCGGGAAAACTTTGTTGTTTTTTCTCAGAAAATTTCATTGTTGTGTGTTTTTTTTTCAAAATTCCACTACGAAAGTATCTCCCGTGGGAAATTCCTCAAAGGAAAATTTTCCCGCGGAAAATCCTCCTCACAGAAAAATCCCCCCGACAATTCCATCACCGCTAAAAATGTACCCTTGACAAGTTCCAAAGAACATTCTTTCGAAATGTAAAATTGAATTGCCAAAGAGAAAGTAAAACAAATATAAAGTATTCTGTATATAAAATCTTGCAAATTATCCCCTTGTAAGATTTCCCCTTGAACCCTCCTCTCTTGAAACTTCCTTCCGCAAAAGTTATCTCTCTTGAAAATCTCCTTACCCCCAAGACCCCCCCCCCCACTGAAAATTTCCCTGTATTTCCCAATAACTAATCATGTATGTAAACAATGAACAAATCTTATAACATTCAGCCCTTTTCCCAAGGACTGTGGGAGGTTGTGTCATCTCTGAATACATAGTTATTGTACCTTTCAATTATGTTGAACAAAATTACTATCTCAAAATTTGGACTTGACGACTTTGAGAAATACAGGAGTTGGAAGGGGGGTTAGTTGCCCTCCAATCGTTTCGGTCACTAAAAAGAGAGAACTAGAGCTTGTACCTTCTGTTTAAAATAGCCCTTCTCTTATCTTTTAGGGCCACTGGCTCGATACAATCACCCCTGAGAAAAAAACGACAAAAAACATGCATCCGTGATCTTCCTTCTGGCTAAAATACAATCTTTCGCATTTTTGTAGACATGAGCTTGAAACCTCCACAACGAGGTTTTCCGATATGCTGAATCGGCTGGCGTGATTTTCGTTAAAGATCATTTGAATTTGTGTGGTAGTTTCATTCGAAAATAAGCAAAATTTTCTCTGGCTAGTAGATAATGATTTGAATAATTGTACTTAATTTTCTTTTATCATATATTTTGAATCAACATAAATAGCTATGTCTTTTGATGTATTAATTGTTTTAAATTCTGTTTTTTGGAGTTTCGGTTATAATTAGGCTAAGTTACGCCATACTTACAGTTCATTAGGCTACCACAAACTGTTTGATTTGCTCTTTCGGGTTGTCAAAAATTAAACTGATAGATAGTGTTACTGCTATGTTTCTTCTTTTTTTAATTAAATAAGCAAAGCAAGGGAGATTCACAACATGAAAAAAGGAAGATTCAAATTGATTTTAAAAGAGAAAATGTATCCTTAAAAGTTTGACCTCAGACTTTTTAACCTCAGAAAATGTTAACCTCAGACTTTAAATAAACATGGTTGAGACCATATAGTTTACTTGTAAAAATTCTGAATCAATAACCAAAACAAAAATGACAGCGTTAACTAAAAGCTGCTTATCTTCTGGCTTTCGTTGAGTAAGACGAAAACACTCGAGCCCATTCCTAGCCATATATTGAAGAGTCGTTTATTGTGAGTCTTTTATACCACTATGTCTCGCCAATTTTCTCAAAATATAAAGCACAAAAGGTAAAGTAAACAAGCACAATATCGCCTCAAACTCACTTATCTTCTGGCATTAAATATAGAGGCTTAAGATTATGTTCAGACCCCTTGGCAAAAAGTTGTTCTTGTCGAGTCATTTGTATTTACATGTGCAGCCAATTTATCAAAAAGCCAAATGGTTGATGAGTATAGCAGTTTACTGCATTGCCACTAATTTTCTGGCTGTAGATGGCTCGAGCCTATTTCTGTCAATTTATTAAAAAGCTGTTTATCTTGTTTATCATTTTGAGCCCATTTATGAAATTTATGAAAATTCACAAAGTACAATGAACAATAATAACTTTACATCGTAGCCAATTGTCTTCTGGCTTTAAAATATACATGTTGACGTTATATCTGGCATATCTATTATCATATAGGCCTACTTACGTCGATTCTGTCGGTCTCGGTTCTGGTTATCATTAATTAAAAAAAAGAGAGAGAACAAAAATTTATTTCACAGCCTATCTAACATATATCAATAAAACTAATACAAATAAATCAACTGGTGATATTTCTCTATGTTTGTAACATTACAGAAAACTAGCGCTTTACTGAAAACACAAAACAATATAGGAGTTTTAGTACGGTAAAAGTAAACCTTTTGAGGGCACTTTTAAGAGTACAAAAGTAAAGCAATTTTAGATTGTTGCCTTTTTTTATTTTTTTTTTTTTTTGTTTAGTTTGGCATCACTTCTTCACATTGAACTCAGTTCAATGATTGACTGTCACTTTGGATCTGAATAGAATATTTCAGGATTATTTTGTAGACAAGTTGGAAGTGTCACTACAGACTCGCTTTAGAATTTGTATCACAACTTAAAATTCTCCGTTTTATAGAGAGAAATAACTTTTATTTTCAGAGTTCAAATTACGCTTGATATGTTCTTCATTCCGAGTAATACTAGGTGAGACCAAGGTGTTACCTGATAAATCAATCCATTATTTTATATGGTGTGTAATGACTTCAAACTTATTATTTTTCTGCCTAAGTTTTTAAGATAATTTCAAAAATATACTGAAAGTTACTAAAATCACAGCTCCTGTTGGACTATGAAAAGCGTTATAGAATGTGTTTACTTTTGACTCCTAAATCAATATTTTTGTTTTTTATACTTGGCTTTTGTGTTTTCAGTAAAGCACTAGTTTTCTTTAATGGTACAAACATAGGGAAATATCACCAGTTGATTTATTTGCATTAGTTTTATTAATATATGTTAGATAGGCTGTGAACTAATAATTTTTGTTCGTTTTAAGTTTCAACTTCGCTCTTTACTTCCCTCGGAAAAACTTTGTTTGTTTAACTAATCTCTGCTTGTTTTTGATTTAAATTTAATTTAGAAACAACAGTGCTATGACCTATTATATACGGAATAATTTCTGTTCGTTTTAAGTTCTAATGTTGGTCATTAGTTTCAGTTGAAAACTTTATATATATATATATATATAGATATATATATATATATATATATATATATATATATATATATATATATATATATAATATATATATATATATATATATATATATATATATATATATATATATATATATATATATATTATATATATATACATATATATATATATATATATATATATATATATATATATATATATATATATATATATATATATATAATTTCTAATCACCTCTAATCTAGGGGAGATAAGACATCTCAACCCTTATTAAGGAGCAGAACTAAGAAGCCATGCAAGAACTAAAGGAAAAAATAAGTTTAGAGCGGAAAAAAAAAAAATCAAAATTAAAAAAAAATGTTTAGGAAATTTAATTTAGTAGCATTTAAGAAAGTAGCCCTAGACGAGTAGCTAAGACACAAAAGCTTAACTGAGCGGACAGGTTTTGTATCGACGTACTTGCGGAAAATGTTGCTAGTTCAACAGAAGTGTGCCTTTAGGCTTAGGGATTTATTTGACCTGTCCCTAAATAAGCAGCCATTCATTACTCAGAAACTTATGAAAATTTCAAAAACAGATAATTTCTTGTGCAGGTACGATATATGGTGTGATAAACTGAGTTTGTTTTCATTTCAAAAATTTTGGGAAGAAGTACCTGAATTCTCCTACGGAACCATTTTCATTTGTTTTTCTTCTTCTTTGGATGCACAATCTTATATATAGAGGGAATATTACGGTGGAATTGTCAAGTAAATAATTTGAATAAGCAAGTATAACAATGAGCAATCCTTCTTTTAATATACAACTTTGAGTAGTTCCACAACCACATGCCTTCACTTCTCCAATCACTAAGTGGCAATGGGTTGGGGCCAGGGGTGAGGGGGGTAATTTTCAATGGGGCAGAGGGGGAAACTTCCCCTCCCAAACTCCATTTTCCTTCAGGCCTCAATTTCCCACCTCCCCCTCCCTGCTGAGATTTAGATTCTCCAAAAATGTTGTCAAAACCAAGATAAGCCTCTATAATTCAAGCATACACTAAAGCAGGTCAGTTTTCTTTAGTACAAATTTACCTTTTTTATTTGGCTCCAACTTTGAGCAACCCCCCCCACAGTATTTTGACAAAGTTACCACATTCGTTGGGGTATGGATTTAGTGATCTACTCAGAATGTCGTTGTAAACCATGAACTGGATGGCCTCTATTCCCTTTTGAATGCAAATGCTTGACCAAGTACCTTTCAGGGACATGCTTTAAAGAATGAGTGCATCACATTTACAAAAACCGTGAAATTATCTGAAAATGATCGTATTCAAGGAAAAAACTATGAGTGAAAAAAAAAACACCCAGTCAGGAGTCGAATGCAAGACACTCTAATTTGAAGTCGAACGCTGTATTAATAGAACCACGCCTCTAATAATATAATTTGATATATTAGTGTTTGTACCTTAATTATGCAGCTTACTAAGGGAGCTTAGAGGATGAATATACGAGAGGTGTTCTTACAAACCTCCAGTTAGGGGTTTTGGACTATAATATTACAATGATGATATCGTTTTATGCTTTCAAGCTTTTCTACTTAAGAATTGACATCAAAAGTGACTATTGTTTTAGTGCTATATAACACTTACGGATGGTAGAATTGATAAACATCACGTAGATATGAGCAATAGCTTTCAAATGAGCCATTAAACGTTACTTTAAAAGTTCTGGTAGCCCACTACCCCCATCTTTTCCACTTTAGACATGGCACCAGAAGAGCCGTTTTAGTGGCATTTGGAACTTGCTGATAGTGGAATTTATAGAAAGGACGTAAATATGAGCAACATCTTTTACATGAGCTACTAAAAATCTGTCTAGATACCTACGATACCAATACGCCAAATAGCAATACGCTAATACCGATGCGCGTGATATCAATACGTTCGATACCAATACAGTGTGCAGCCCTTTCCCCAGGGGCTATGGAGGGTCATATCATCACCAAAATCAAATGTATTTGACCTTTGAACTATGTTGAACAAAAGGGCTATCTCAAAGTTGTGAATGGATGACTTTTGGAGGAGGAGGTCTTTAGGGAGGGGGAGGGGTGGGGGCCTAACTGCCCTCCAATCTTTTTGGTCACTTAAAAAGGGCACTAGTAAATTCGATTTCAGATCGAATGAGCTATTACACATCTCTGTATTATGTTCAGGCCACCCCTTAGCCCTGGTAGAAAAAAAAAAAAACGGGGGACAGTTCAGTGCTACCCATGCAAAAAAGTCATTTTCCTTGTTGTTAAAGGAGGGGGCTGTAATTTCCTTAATTAGGGTTTTCGATCGTGCTAATTCCAATGGTAGACTTTTCATTTTGATCAGACACTATTTTCGATGGGTTTCAGACTTTTTTTTTAAATCATCATAAAATTATTTTCGCAATAAACTTTTACTTTTAAGAAGAACCGAATAATAATAACCATTCCTTAATCAGTGTCAGATGGTAATTTTTTTCCAAACGCGTTTTTTTGCTTTTGGCTACTATGGGCTGTAGTTCGCTCTGTGGTAAGGCTTTCTAATTTAGTTAATTATTAATTGAGTAAAAATATATTAAGACGCAAAAACAAAGTTTCAAAAACAA
Organism: Artemia sinica; assembly: GCA_027921565.1. NCBI lineage: Eukaryota > Metazoa > Arthropoda > Branchiopoda > Anostraca > Artemiidae > Artemia > Artemia sinica. The sequence continues at coordinate 50,567,988 of CM051273.1, read as the reverse complement.
ATCGTGGAATGTGTGGGCCTGGAGGGAACTTGCTCAATAACCAATTTCCTGGCTAAATGCGTCAATGTACCGGAAGGACGTGGTTAGTTTTTCAAATATTTACCCGATTTTTGAGACTGAAGAGAGACTTTTTGACTTGCAGGGTGAACCTCTGCCCGTTTATTTTCTCATTAGAAATACCTTGGGATCTTGTCGGATCATTGTAAGTGTCTGTATCTTATTATATATTATTGTAGTTTTTGAGACTTGTGGTCTACTTTGGGGCAGCCAGTCCCAGTAGCATATCTATATCTGTAATTATTGTGTGTAAACTGAATAAAAGTATTGTATTTTAGACAACCTCTCTACGATCTACCTTCAGCCCCTCGAACATACCCAGTCGGTAAGCCTCATTAGTTCGGTCATAGCCTAAGGCACGCTACCAAAGTTAATTACCTTAGGGCCAGAGTTTATCTCCCCTATAAAGGGAGAATAAAGGCATCTACGACTACAACACTCAAATACCATAAAAATACACGTCACAACAACTTTACAACAACTGCTGGTCGCTAGAAAAACTGGGTCGAGAAGGCTAGATAAAAATAGTAGATTGAAATAAGATGGCTTTACCAGAGGAAAAAATGACTTCCCTATCAACAGTACTTGAAATTGCAAAAATTATGCCAGAATACGCGGGAATTTCAGATATAGATGAGTTTATCGAAAAATTAAAAAATTTTCGACGAACTAACTGAATCGTTTGAGGATAAGGTCAAAGAGCAATACGTTGCAGCCAGATTAAAGGGAAGCGCCCTAAAGCATTTTGAGGCAATTAAGGAAAAAGAGCCCAAGGACATCAGTACTCTAATTGAATCTTTTAAAACAAGATTCATAGAGACAAGCATCTCCGAGATGCTAAGAACAGAGGTAGTGACATTCAATACCTCAACTAGTATCAGGGAAAATGCCGACAAAATTTGTAGATCCGTGTGTTTACAATTAGAGAAAGGCGGAAATGACGAGACAGTACAGAAAGTACAAATACAAACTTTTACCCAAGGGTTACAAAAAAAGTTATTAAGACTAATATTATCGCGGAAACCTGGAAATTTAGAGCAGGTTATAATACTAGTCGAAACAGAGGTAAAAATTGACGAAGCTATGAAAAAGTTTGATCAAATGTCAATAAATAACACAGGAGCCCAAGAAAGTATAAAATATGAAAGGGGACTGAAAAGGGTAAGCGTTAAGGAGCCGAATCGTGAACCAAAAAGGCGCGACGGGGGCCGAGGGTCGCCATCTAGGGAAATAGCTGACAGATTCCACGACCTTGAGAGATTAGCAGCTAATAACTATAGAAAATACGGGCACCCTCCCCCACCAAAGACAGATAGTTGGGGAACCAACAAGGACAGATCAAAAAATTTAGAAATAACCAGGAAACAAACAAACAATTTAGGAGAAAATTATATTGCTATTATTGTAGCAAACCATACCACTATGCAGCAGATTGCTGGCATAGAATACGCAAAGAAGGCCAGACTTACAAGACAAGACACCAATTCAGAACGCAGGGGGACAGAAATTTAGGAAGGCAGGGAACAAATAATACTTGGCAAAACACCTAATAATATTCCTGAATTTAGACCTAAGAGGCAAACGGTTAACAATACCCAGGGTCAAAGCAGCAGCGCTGAAGAAAACTGGGATAATCCCAGAAACTTTTGGCCGAACAGTGGGCATTTAAACGAAGAAACCAGCCTGTAAGGGTCGACAGAGCTGTATCCTTACAAAGACCCCTATATAGTTTAGAATGTTGTGATAAAAATGCAAATAATAATAATCTACCGATTCTGCGTTGTTTTAAAATTGAGTGTTTTCAAAATTTACTATGTTTACTAGATACAGGCGCATCTAAATCATTAATTCGAGAGGAAGTTTTTTAAGAGGTTTCCTCCTAGTGTCAAAAATCGCGTAAGCAGATGCCAGAATACCCTGACATCAGTGACAGGGTACAAGCTGACAATTTTGGGAGAATGTCCACTGAAATTTAGTGCAGGGGATAAAGAAATAACAGTAACAGTAATAATATGCAAGCAGCTACCATTTCCTTGTATTCTAGGAGTAGGTGCCATCAGAAAATATGGGATTGTATGGGAACCCATATCCGATACAATAACCATAAACCAGGCAAATGAAAATAGTAGGCAAATTTGCGTAACAACAGATAACGAAAGTGAAGATTCGAATTATAACCTAAAAATAAGCGGAAAAATCACCATTGAAGGGGGAACGACAGCTCAAGTTCTAGCGACATTAAATGCAAAAGTAGGAAGGTTAAAACAATGGATGCCATGATAGGAGGGTACACCATAAAAGAATACCCAATGATTTTCGTGGAAAAATCAGGTTATAAAAATTGAAAATGGTATAACATATTTAAAACTATCAAATCTAAGTAATAATAAAATAAAACTGAACCAGGTAGAACTTAGATCAGTAGAAAAGATTTCAAGTTCGGAAATAAAATCTATAAACAGTCCAGAATTAAGCGTAAACTTCACTAGCCACGAACATTTATCCTCATTAAAACCGCAACCACAAGAAAAGTATGGAATGTCGAAAACGGATTTTTTGCAACAATTTGATTTAAAACATTTACCGGAAAACGTAAAAACTAGGGTGGAAAATATTCTTTGGGATTTTAAATGGACTTTTGCAAGACACAAAGCGGATTACGGATTAACTCACTTAATCACGCACAGGATATCAACAGAGAGCCCTCCATTCAAAAAATCACCGTATAAAACACCTTATCATTTAAAACCATGGCTAGAAAACCAAATAAAAGAAATGGAAGATCAGGGAATAATTAAAGAAAGTGTGAGTGATTGGTGTTTTCCACTAGTAATAGTTAGGAAAAAAGATAACACCTGGAGATTATGTATAGACTTTAGATCACTAAATGCCGTCACGGTTAAAGACGTGATGAGTTACCAAGAATTGATACGATTTTAGATGCGTTAGGAGGTTCAAAATATTACACTAGTTTTGATTTAATAGCAGGATATTGGCAAATCGCTTTAGATGCAGAAACAAAGCATAAGGCTACAGTAATCTTAGACGATGGGAGAGAACGTTCACATTTGAACGTATGCCTTTTGGCTTATGATTTAGTCCAAATTGTTTTAGTCGACTAATGAATTTGGTGTTAAAAGATAACGAACCAGGAAGAAAAAAAGATACCTTGGCTTATTTAGATGATGTAATTCTGTTTAATGAAAACCTGGAAGACCACTTGGTCGGACTTAGAAAAATACTGGAAAAGTTTGAAAAAGCAGGCTTAAAATTAAAACCAGAAAAGTTAAAAATAGTAGTACCAAATTAGTTTTTCTTGGACACCTGATAAACCAAGGTACTATTTCACCAAATCCAGAAAAATTTACAGTCATAAAAAATTTACAGCTTCCTAAAGATAAAAAAGCTGCAGATCAGTTTGTGGTTTGTTAAGCTATTTCAGACGATATATTAATAATTATGCCACAATATCACAACCTTTGACAAATCTTTTGAAAAATTCAGGTAAATTCGAATGTCCAGCGGACGCTAAACAAGCGCTAAATGAAATAAAAAGGCAATTATTACTGGCACCAATACTAAAACTACCAGATTTGTTACAAGACTTCTGTTTGCAAACAGATGCTTCGGGGTACGGTATCGGGGCCATATTATTAAACATCAATTCCGAAGGAGTAGAATCAATAGTCCAATACGCGAGCAGGTCACTGTCGGAGGCAGAAAAAAAATACTCGACAGTTGAAAGGGAGTGTTTAGCAGTTGTAGTTTTTACAGAATATTTTCGACAATTTTTACTTGGAAAAAAATTCATTTTACGCGTAGACCAAAAATCATTAATTTGGCTACATACGATGCAAAATACTTCAGCCCGGCTGACACGGTGGATACTACGTCTGCAAGCATATTCATATACCCCAATATATATAAAGGGCCGTACAAACATTTTACCAGACTATTTGTCACGAAATCCAGATACGGAAGGAAATTTGATAGCAACCCTCCAGAACGAACTGGAAGGGATAGAAATACTGTCGAATGAAAATATTTCGAATTATCAAGATAAAGACGATTTTTGTTTAACGATGAAATCCTTTTTATCAAAAGGAACGGAAGTGCCAGAGCACTTTAAACATTTTTTAAAGGACTTAGATAATTTTGACCTGGACGAAAGTAAAAATCTTCTAGTAAGGTATTATAGACCATCGCAAGAATATAGAAAAAATGACTTAAAAATTATTCTAGTAATTACAAAATCTCTGGAATGAGAAGTTTTACAGATGGCACTTGCAACGATTGGCCGTCACATGGGAGAAGCAAAAACTATGGGGAGGTTGAAAGGAAATTTTTATTTTCCAAAAATGTACTCAAAAGTAAAAGCTTTTATACAAAGCTGCCAAGAGTGCGCCAAACAAAAGTCACCACCAAGGACCCCTAGGGCTGAATTAGGTCAATACCCCACCCCTTCAGGGGTAGGAGAATTAATGTCTATAGACATTTGGGGAGCAGGAGTAAGTTTACCAGTTTCCAGGAAAGGAAAAAGGTGCGTACTAACCGTAGTCGATCATTTTAATTCCTATTTGTACGCTTTTGCGATTAAAGACGAAAAGAAAAAAACCATTGCGAAAGTTTTGGTCAATCACCTATTTCAGGAACACGGGATTTTACCAAGAGTTTTACTTAGCGACAATGGGCCATGTTTTAGAGCCAAATTATTAGACGAAATTACAAAATATCTGGATGTTAAACGATGGTTTACCTCGTCTTACATTGCAGCAGCTAATGGGAAGGTTGAACGTAAGCATAGGGAATTAGCTTACATGCTGGGAATACATGCAAGAGAGGAAAATGAAAATAGGGACGAACATTTACCATTTGTAGTCTTTGCAATAAATACAGCTTTTTCACGTTCCTTAAAAGAAACGCTATTTTTTTACAACATATAAGAGATCCCAGAATTTTTTTTAGATGAAATACAAAATGACAGAATATATTACAACCTAGACCAATATAAGCAAGAGATGGTGATGCGAATGAAAAAAGCTATGGAACAAGTTAAAGACAATCTGGAAGATGAGAAAACAGAACGAAAAGAAAAATATGACAGAACAAGCAAAAATAAAAACGATGTGCTATTTAGGAGATTTGGTTTATGTTTACAAAACGAATCTGGAAGGAACAAAAAAGTTAAAACGGAAATGGGATGGACCCTACAGGATTATAAAAATTCTACCCAAATAACTTAACATATGTTCTAAAGCATCAGCATAAGGAAAAGGAAGAAGTAGTGCACCATAATAGAATGAAAAAGGGATATTTTTCAAAACCGTGGAAAACAGAGCCTATACTTTCAGAAGAAGAAATAGAGGACACGATTTCACCAGTATATATCAGAAGACCATATGAATTTTATGACCTTTTTAATGACCACAAAAGTTGGGAGGAGTGGAAGGAGTATTTAGCCCAGTCTTGGCTACAAACTCTACACAACAAACAAGAAAAAAAGGGAAATATTCGATACTCCTCGGACACTAGCGATGAAGAAGAAAATCAAACACAACATAAGTGCTTAAAATGTGATAAACCAAGGGTAAAATTCACAGAGGAAGAAAAATTGGAAGGAACCAATGAATTATCTGATGTTCATACATTAGACTCACCTACAGTCTTAACGCAAAAATGACTCTTGGAACAAACGCCATCTACCAGACGCGAGCTAACAGAATGTGACAATGAAAATTCTTCTACAGAAACCGATATAATTAAACCTGGGCAATCGTCAAGAAAACCTTCTTTAAGAGAAAAACTATGGAGAACAGTAAAGAAACCAAAGGGGCAGCAAGAAGTTCCTTTGTCAGCAGCACAAGTAGCTAAAACAGTTATGAAAAAGGCCAAACATCAAGAGAAACAAAGATTAAAGATATTTGACGAGGCAACAAAACAGCACTCGGACTCAGAGCCTTGTAAACCACACTATATAGACCACGGAAAAATTTGCAAATATTATAAAGAAGAAAAGCAAAAATTTGGGGTCCAAAACTCGGACCAGGAAACGGAGAAAGGCAGAACAAGCGCAGCCCTAGCAGATTAATATTTGAATAAAACAATTAACAAAAAAAAAATTAAATAAAAATAAAACGAGTAAAAAGCCTCTAAAGAAATATCTATATTTTCTTTTTTAATCGATATATAAATAACATCAAGTTTTCCTTCAAATATATATTGCAGTAAAAATTATTACCGTCACGTTCTAACGCTAAATTATTGGCTCCAATCTGAAGTGACATCATAGGTTCCTGCAAAAGCTTTTGTTTCCGAGACGAGATAAAATTTCGCGAATGGTGACAAGACTTGTCAAAACAAATTAGGCTTCGTTTCATAAAAGAAATTAATAAGGCCACGTAACCTGTAAATAGGTGTTGTGAAACTAATTAAATTATACTCTTAGAACCAGCATTGAAAGGCAATTCTTTTAATATGTATATTGAAAAATATATTTTGGGAGGATAATTTAAAAAAAACATTGTTTTTGAAGAATTTTAAAACAATTATAATATAGGAAAAAACAGCGAGAGTTTACATTAAGTGCACGCTACATGTATAAGCTAGCTGTAATCTTGTTATAAATAGTAGAAGATATAATAAATTAAACACTTACCAATAAGGACGATATATATAAACAAGAAGCCGTAGATAAAATGGGTCAAAATTTAAAAAAGTATAGCACAGTGTAAAAACAAAGTTTTCTCGGGTATAATTAATTTCACATATCCAATAAATTCACAACACACCATTGACAGAAATAACAGGGCGAGGACATTGCAGGCGAAAAACACCAATGACAGGACCGTTTGCATTTAAAAACAATAACTGCTAAGCGTCTTGTCATTAGGGGGATCCACCAAACTAACCAAATTGATATTAGAAATATCGGTCAAACTGGAGAAGGTTGGGGCTGAATGTTCGGGTAAAATCCGTCGTGCTAAAATAAATAGCAGCGAGTGTTTTTTCCGGGCACAAAACCCATAAACTTGTAGAACAGGGTAATAGTCAAAATAGTCAAATATCACGAAAGGGACAAATTACACTCAATGACTGTATAAAAACTAAGGCGCAAATTAAACTGAGGATAATACCAGACACGAATAATTTACAAGATTATAGGGAAACCACAATAGGTGCTGATAACCCCTATTTCTACACAAGTTTTGGCACGAAATAGGCACTAATTTTTGGTAAAATACTACAGACAAGGAATATGTGTCTGTAATGAAAACCACACAATTTTGTTGGAATCAGGATATCGTAAAACGTAAATTTGTATGAATAAATGATAACTAGCAATGGCGAGGCAAAACTCAATTAAAAGTGTTCAAAAAAATTAGCTGAAAAACTACAGTACTTTTCTAACACCAAAAACTTTCGGAAGAAAAAATTTAAATAATTTCAAAAAAATACAGGTTGCAAAAATTAGACCCCCCCCCCACCTCTTAAAATATGGAGATAATGAATTTGATCATAAAGGGCAATCAGCATAAAAACTGGTTAAGGTTATTGAAAAAGAACATGAAATATATAAATATAGGCTTTTAAAAAAAAAGATCTATTTTACTGAAAAAGCGGAAAAAGACTTAAAAAAAATGACTAGCATGACATAGAAAATTGAAAGTAAGGCACATAATAGCCTTAAGAACTTGAAGTTGAGACCTAAGACAAGACTAATAGTTGAAAAGTTAAAGTGAAAATAGTCATTGTCACGTGTATGTCGAAAACTAAATTACTCTGTGCCATGAAGGCAAGGTATTTTTCTGCCAAAGGGCCACTTTTCTGAAAAAAGAATAGCCCAGGAGGTAACTGTGGCCACAAAGAAAAAAAAAGTGTGGCAATACAATAGATAATTAATTATTGTGTGTGCAGGTTCAGAATAGTCTTTTTAGCTGTAGCCCATGACAAGAAAACCTGGAAACGTTATAAGGAGCTACCAGAAGGCAGTCCTGGTAAGCAAACCTTCAGAGTACAGGCAAAGTCATTTGATAATGGCATAACAGGTATAAGGAGAACAGCAAAATTTTTTAGCTTATCAGATCTAAACTGTAAATAGAGCCTTAGACCAAAAGGACATCAAAGCTGAAAAAAGAGAGATTACAGACAAAAACGTTATAAAACTGTCTCAAGTACCTAGAAATTTGAAAAGAATTGAAAAGCTCAAAAGTCTGAATAAACAAACAGGCATATAGTAAGCTAATGACAGTTAATGAAACAAGTGGGTTCGAAATAGAACCAAATTGGTAAAACAAAGATAAAAAAATGTATATAGTCGTATATGGAAAAGTTATATAGTGGTAACAAATGTAATTGAGAAAATATCTACTGTTATAAATACATTTCGAAAACCTTTTATAAACAGAGAATTGTATTTAAAAAAAAAATTATAGAAATGTAAATAGAAAAGTTATGTTATATGAAATATTGCCAAACCCTTATATAGAGGCTAATCACAGTTATCAGTTATAGTGCATAAATCTATTTGTTGGAGTTGCTTTTGTTTTGTAAATATTTTAATTACAGTTATCACTTATCATATAAAAGTCTTGACGGACTTATTTAAAAGTTTTACAAAGAATAAATATTGCAGTGATTAAATAAATTATTAAAGTACATAATTATTATTTGTTTTTAACGATTAAGTTATGTAACAACATAACTTTTGTTAACATATATATATGCATATATATATCCTAAACTATCCATGTAAATTAGTGAATAAATAGTTGGTACAGTATTTGTGTTTTTTATTTTTAATAATCATCTCCAAGAAGTTCCCCTACATTAATACTTCATAAGCAATTAACAAAATGATAATTGGAATTATATCCGATGCTAATCTATACCGTGTATTAATTTTTAATGCTTTAAGTTTTAAACAGTAGTTAAATATCCTATCTAATTTTGTGAATTAAAAAAAAAAATACTTGTGTAAGTTATTACACAATGCATATATATATATATATATATATATATATATATATATACTATGTTTTTATCAACTTTAAGTTTTAACTAGGATTTATTGTTATATGTAAATGTTTGACCTAAAGTCAACGTATTAATAATTTTTATTGTGAAATAATCCGTTTAGTATTAAGTTTGAAAGAATAATCCCGCAAGAAACATAATGTTTCGATTTAAGCGAGATATTATTTTTGGAGTAATTAAAAGAGAGAAAAGTAATGAGTTTTTCTTTCTACTATATATGTAAAATTTTATGCTTTATATGTATACTAATGTGAATATTTATTTTAGATACAGCCTTAGCTATTTTTTTTTAAATCAAATTTTTCGTAGCATCCTTTCGGATCCATTTTTCTTTCAATCATATTTTGACTCATTTTTAGAAAGTAACAAATTTTGAAGCCACTTCAAATATATCCTGATACTATCATCTCATACCATCAGAAACCAAACCATGCTTGATCAACTTATATTTGGAAACCATAGCAGTAATACGGACTTTACTACAAGTTCATCAAAAGTGAGATAAAATCAGAACTTAATTTAGGCCTAGATAATGTGCTACCTAGCCCAAATGGCTGGAAATATGTGAAAATGCTTTGTGCTGGAAAAATCTGTGAAAATTTAAAAATCAATAATGTTATATGTAATTTATCCAAGGTAATTCTAAAAGGAAAAATAAACGGTATATTAACCACATCACACAGATAAATTAAATTATTAATGGGAATTAAATTTAAACTAAAAAAAAATTCATAAAACTTTTCTAATATAAATCTAATTTAAGCAAAACCGCTAATATAATGTTTAAGCCGCTTGGGGTCAAGTTAAAACAGAAGATGCATATAAGAAGGGTAAAAAGAGTATTTTTCAGTCCTAGAGACAGAGAAAAAGAGAAACAAGGATGAATTTCGAATTTAAAACCTTCGACAGAAAAGTACATGGCATATATTGGACCAGAAACATGACCCCAAGGAAACCCATTGAGGGTATATGCACATAATGACCCAAAGTAGGCAGCATAATAGCTGTAAACAAATTTAAGTTGTATTAAAAGTAAAATATTGAGAATTGGGACAATTCTTCTTTAAATGGGGAGTATTGTGGTAAAGTTTTCTAATTTAGTTAATTATTAATTGAGTAAAAATATAGTAAGACGCAAAAACAAAGTTTCAAAATACCACTTTTTAAGATAAAGATACAAATCGTGGAATGTGTGGGCTTGGAGGGAACTTGCTCAATAACCAATTTCCTGGCTAAATGCGTCAATGTACGGGAAGGACGTGGTTAGTTTTTCAAATATATACCCCGATTTTTGAGACTGAAGAGAGACTTCTTGACTTACAGGGTGAACCTCTTCTCGTTTATTTTCTCATTAGAAATACCTTGGGATTTTGTCGGATCATTGTAAGTGTCTGTATCTTATTATATATTATTGTAGTTTTTGAGACTTGTGGTCTACTTGGGGCAGCCAGTCCCAGTAGCATATCTATATCTGTAATTATTATGTGTAAACTGAATAAAAGTATTGTATTTTAGACAACCTCTCTACGATCTACCTTTACCCCCAAAAACATACCCAGTCGGTACGCCTCATTAGTTCGGTCATAGCCTAAGGCACGCTACCAAAGTTTAATTACCTTAGGGCCAGAGTTTATCTCCCCTATAAAGGGAGAATAAAAGCATCTACGACTACAACACTCAAATACCATAAAAATACACGTCACTACAACTTTATAACAGCTTTTTATTAGGTTACAGCTACCGCTGCAATCATGATTTTTCTATGAATTTCTTCCTCTTAAGAACGTTTGATCAAACAGTTCGTGGTAACGAACTGTATCGACCCAGTGGTCCTAGAATATCGTGCGAGGGCTCATTTGAACAGAAATTAAAAGTTTTAGTGCCCTTTTTAAGTGACCAAAAAAATGGAGGGCAACTAGGCCCCCTCCCACGCTCTTTTTTCCCAAAGTCACCAGATCAAAATTTTGAAATAACCATTTTGTTCAGCATGGTCGAAAATATGATAACTATGTCTTTTAGGATGACTTAATCCCCCGAAGTCCCCGGGGGGAGGGCTGAAAGTTATGAACTTTACCCAATGTTAACATATAGTATTGGTTATTGGGAAGTATACAGACGTTTTAAGGGGGGATTTTTTGGTAGTGGGGATGGGGGTGGGAGTGGGTCGGGGGTTATGTGGGAGGAGCTTTCCATGAAGGAAGTTTTCATGGGGGAAGGGACATTGCTATGAAGGGGGCGCCAGATTTCCCAGGATTATTTAAAAAAAGATCAGAAATTATATAAAAAAAAACAAGTTTTTCAATTGAAAGTAAGGAGCAACATCAAAACTTAAAACGACAGAAAACATTACGTATAGGATTGGGTTCACCCCCTAGTCAATACCTCGCTCTTTAAGCCAAAGATTATTTAGTACTTTCATAAGAACTATTTATTCTAATTAACGGCATTTGTGATTAAGGGGTCATTTTTAAAGAATTGGAACAAAATTCGAACTTTAGCTTAAAGAGCAAGGTATTGACTAGGGGACGAACCCTCTAATATGCATATTAAAAATATATGAATATAGAAGTTCGTTACGTAAGTTAATTCATAAGTTACGTATATTTATTACTAATAAAAACGTTCGTAAATAAAATTAAACAGGTTTCGAGAAAGCCATTGAACCAAATAAAAGTAAAATTAATATTCAAATTTTGTTTTAATTATTCATGTACGGTGAGCCAAAATCAAAACCTGCATTAATTCAAAAACGTCCCAAAATTAAATATAAAAAAAATAGTTTTTTAACTGAAAGTAAGGAACGACGTTAAAACTTAAAACGAACAGAAATTATTCTGTATATGAAAGGGGCTGTCCCCTCCTCAACGCCTCGCTCTTTACGCTAAAGTTTGACTTTCTCACAACTCTATTTTTTTAAACAATGAAAAACTTTAGCGTAAAGATCGAGGCGTTGAGGAGGGGACAGCGTGTGAGAAGGAAATTTTTTTACTAGGCAGGTTTTTTCTAAACGCGTTTTTAACTTTTTGTTACTACGGGCTGTGGTTCGCTCTTTACTAGGTTGCAGCTACTGCTGCAAACATGATATATTTGACTCGGTTCTGTCCAATGTCGACGCCATTTATTAAGAGTATGAATAATCAAAAAGTTGGCGGAAGTTTTCCTCGGAACTACTTACCTTCTGGCTGTAGGTGACAGAGTCTGTTTCTGACCCATTTACTAAAAAATTATTTATGCCAATATTTCCAGAATATCTACCAAAATTGGAATAGTCAGTGAGCAAACTGTTCATCACAACTTTGTCTCGGAACAGCTTACTTCTTGGTTTTAATTAATGGTGCTTAAGACCGAGTTGGAGCCTATTATAAGCATGAATACCAGAGGAAGTGTTTGGAAGTTCCCAGATGATACAAAATTTGATGATAGTTCTAAACGTCTTCAAATTCTGCTGCATCGTCTGCTAAGGCTTACCACATCAAAAATCCAACTGGCTCATAGAAGTTGTTTTTTTAATACTACGAAAACCAGCTAAGTAACATAAGAGAAAAAAAGATTCTCCTGCTCGACATCCAAAAAATTGGACTCATAAAACTCTACTTCAGAGCTATTTATGCACATTGTTTCACCTGACACTATTTACTTAAATTTAAGCACAGATGGTCGAGAATTTATCTGGCCCTTATAGTAAAATATTGTTTAACACGAATCATTTATGTCGCCCTTTCAAACCCTTTTCAAAAAATATAAAGCCTCCAATGGATCTCCGCAATTTTGCCCCAGAACAACCCATTTTTTGGTTTTAACTAAAGATACTTAAGTCGGCGGTTGAGCATTCTATAAAAGTATAAGCAATTAGACAGGGACATGAGTCTACCCAGAGGACACACAAATCTAACGAGAATGCTGAACATTCATAGCATCTACTGCGTTGTCCATATTCATTTATGAGGCTTATATTTATGCATTATCAATATATTATATTTGTCTATATTATAATATAAATAATATATCATAAGTATGTTATATGAGTTATATGTTATATGGTCGAAACTTAATATGTTCCTTTTTGGTGATTTTCGTAATTAATTGAACTAATCCTTTCGTAGTGTGACAATAAACTTAATACTACAACTACTACTAACTAACAACTCACGGCAGCGCCAAGCCTCCTAAGACCGACACAGTAACGCACACTTTTTTTAATCAAATCAATTTAAGGCCTCCCTCTTTACACCCTCCCAAGAAGTTCCAATCCCTAACTCATTCCTTTTTACCCCCTCCCACTCGATTTGGGGACGACATGCTTTTCGTTTGGCCGTAGATCCGTGATTCCCAACATGGGGCACATACCCTACCGGTGGGGCAAGTCAATATTTTGGTGGGTCATGGACAGGACGTGCACCCTTCGGATGATTTTGTTTTGGAGCCTTTATTAAACAAACAAAATCATATGAATGGCGGCACATTCAAATGCATCTTAAGAGCACAAAACCATGATAGTGCTGCCACGACGTTATACATTGAATAATTGCGGTGTGTGTGTAACTGAACCCGTGTAACAGAGCTTCCATGCAACTCAACCTCATTTAACTGAACTCTTGCGTAACTGAACCCCCGTTTAACTCAGTTCCATTTAAATGAGCTCTCGTGCAACTAGACCCCTGTGCAATTCAACTCACGTGTAACTGAACCCCATTTGACTGGACCGTCGTGCAACTGAATCCCCGTTTAACCGGGTCCCGCGCAGCTCAGCCCCATTTAACATAACCCTCATTTGACTGCCCCGTGCAACTCAACCCCGTTTAAATTTTATAAAAGGGGTGTGCGTGTAACTGAACTCATGTAACATAGCTTCCATGGAACTCAATCCCATTTACCTAAACCCTTGTTCAACTGGACCCCTGTTTAAATTGACCCTCTTTTGACTTAACTCTTATGTAACTGACCCATGATTAGATTAAGCCTTGTTTCACTGAAGTCAACCCAAGGCCTAAGATTAAATTTGAACTAGAACTGACTAGAAGCTCAAATAAGCCTCTTGCTTTGTCAGGAGTTTCTAACTCATGTTACCCATTCTGGCAAGCTAAACTAAATTGGACCAAAGACAAAGAGCTTGTAGGGCTGCGATTGCAACTAATTTCAGTCACTGACAGCCAATGAAAATGGTTCTCTTTCAGGATACTGTTGGCGTGTATCTTTTCGTGCACGGTAAATTTAATAAATACCCAATTCAAGTAGAACTATATCCAGTTTCCATCTGAATGACCAAGTCAAATATTATGATTAATTTTTCTAAATGTGTGAATGGGGAGCAGGGCATCAGCACTAAGATTAGAAATAGCTTTTTCTCTTGTCGGGATTAAACTTTAATAGAATGTAGTCTCATTCGCATGATTTTTTTTTTCACTTGGTAGTTTTTTCAATGTCCTGACGTGTCGATATTATGACCGTCGATGTCCTGACGGTTAGAGGTTCTGACGGATTTTCTTTGTCGACAAAATGACGTTTAGCGCTTGTGACGGTTAGATAAAGTGGTAGCACCCCTATCTGTACTGGAGAAATAAGACGGAAAAAGAGAGACTGATCACTGTCTCCGGTT
>CM051273.1:50135802-50548302 GCA_027921565.1 Artemia sinica | reverse complement strand
TAATCTAAACATGGGTCAGTTACATAAGAGTTAAGTCAAAAGAGAGTCAATTTAAACCGGGGTCAAGTTGAACGAGGGTTTAGTTAAATGGGATTGAGTTCCACAGAAGCTACGTTACATGGTTTCAGTTACACGCACACCCCTTTTATAAAATTTAAATGGGGTTGAGTTGCACAGGGCAGTCAAATGAGGGTTACGTAAAATGGGGCTGAGTTGCGCGGGACCCGGTTAAACGGGGATTCAGTTGCACGACGGTCCAGTTAAATGGGGTTCAGTTACACGTGAGTTGAATTGCACAGGGGTCTAGTTGCACCAGAGCTCATTTAAATGGAATTGAGTTAAACGGGGGCTCAGTTACTCGAGAGTTCAGTTAAATGAGGTTGAGTAGCATGGAAGCTCTATTACACGGGTTCAGTTACACACACACCGCAGTAATTCAATGTATAACGTTGTGGCAGCACTGTCATATTTTTTGTGCTCTTAAGATGCATTTGAATGTGCCGCCATTCACATGATTTTGTTTGTTTAATAAAGGCTCCAAAACAAAATCATCCGAAGGGTGCACGTCCTGCCCATGACCCACCAAAATATTGACTTGCCCCATCGGTAGGGTATGTGCCCCATGTTGGGAGTCACGGATCTAGGGCCAAACGAAAAGCATGTCGCCCCCAAATCGAGTGGGAGGGGGTGAAAAGGAATGATTTAGGGATTGGAACTTCTTGGGAGGGAGTAAAGAGGGAGGCCTTAAATTGATTTGATTAAAAAAAGTGTGCGTTACTGTGTCGGTCTTAGGAGGCTTGGCGCTGCCGTGAGTTGTTAGTTAGTAGTAGTTGTAGTATTAAGTTTATTGTCACACTACGAAAGGATTAGTTCAATTAATTTCGAAATTCACCAAAAAAAGAACATATTAACTTTCGAACATATAACATACCTAGTTGACTATCCTTTTCAACTAGCTACAATAAAAAAAACACGTTATATTTTTTATTCGTTTTCAGTTGATACTGAATCCAAGCTACCCGATTAATGCCTGGATATACCCCTACGCGAAACAATAAGTTCGCTGATTTTCTCTGGCTTCAAATTGATATTATGAACCAATTAGGGAAGAGAAATAGGTACAAATAAGAATAAAAACCTACAAACTCAATAAACTCAATGATTCGCCAAAGGGCTATATTGTTGACATAGGGTAGGGACTGGGATGCAAATAAACAGAAATTTAATATAAAAAATAATTAAATTCAATATCTTTGATAATGATGAAGTGATGCCCATTGGCTTGTCGATAAAGCTGCCCAGGTTGTCAATGAAACTTTTTTTCTCCAAGATTTTAAATTCACACTTATACTACAAAAGTGTATAATTAAAATTGTAAGAAATTGGTGTGAAAATCTTGCAATAATTTACCCCCAGCTATTGGTTGCTAATAATATCTCTTTGAATCATTTGCCAAATTCATCTTTCAGATAAGAAAACATGCTTTCCTGGCTGTCCATGCTTTCTGGTTCCTGACTTACTTACTTAGACTTAGATCATCTTACGCATAGGGGCACATATGGCAGGGACGGTTGACCTCCAACTTGGCCGATCTTATCCCAAGGACCAAGAGCATTCAGTGTGGTTCGGAGACTCATCGTCTCTTTTCCCAGGTATCGACCAAGTTTGCTGCGTTGTCTTCCACCCCTTCAAATTCCGGGTAGGGCGCAACACCCTACATCGTGTGGGAGGCTTCCTTGTCTCATGCTGGTCATATGTTCCCAGTACTTCCATCTTCTCATTCTGATCTTGTCGGTCAGTAGTTGTTGTCAACGTTGCCACCCCTTGTAAAATTTTAATAGATCTTGCGAAAAGCATATCCACCTTGTAAGTCTAGTATAATGGGGGTCAGATCTAATAAAATAGTGGATGTGCCCTATTTATTTTTAAAATCCTTAAATAGCAAAAACTCAGAACGAGCACTGCGATTCTGTAAAAGTTGCAGCGTTTTATTTTAGTAATTCTTAATATGTATTACACACTCAAGGATTAGTATGAACCTCTTTGCACGGTCTTATTTTACACTTTCTACTGTTTAATCTGAAACTTTTTCATCTCAGAAAAAATCAATCCGTGGTTAGTATTTCTCTCTTCTAGAAAGGTGTCTGTCAGTGCCCTGAGTGAACATCCGTTGGAATTAAAGACCTCACCTGACGTAAGTTTTTCAATATTTTCAATTACAGAAGATCTAAAAGATGTTCAGATTATACCAGTAAATAGAGGAAAGGATTAGCTAACAGTTGCAGATTTGTTTATAGAGTCTAGCAAAACTTGATTAGTCTTAGAGTAACAAGACGGTCATTGAAAAAATCGTGTTTTGGTGGTTGCTTTTACTTGAAGTTCTTGTAGCCTACATGCAGATGGAGGGGAGGGGGTCGTCAAGTGCTTTAAGAATAAAACTGGCCATTCCAAAGAATGTGTACACATTCCGAAACACATACATTAGACAATCTGCCTGCTGTCCAAGAATGGCCTGCTGCATCACCAGAATCAACTCTTAAACGGAACAGAAAAAAGAAACAAAAACCTTGGGAAAACTGGGTTTGGGTATAGCAAAAATTTGTAACAGTAATGCTAACAATAAGAACACATTTCTTACATATTTGAAGGCAAATAAGCCGAATGGCCAAAAGAAATCATATAAAGATGTCCCACAAGCATAAAAAAATGCGCACTAGCTACTTTTTAGTTTTGTTTTCATTTTGATGAAAAAAATTATTTACTAGCTTTCTCACGCCAATGCGCGCGTCGCGGCGAAAGCCGCGACATGCGCAGTATTTTGGCAACATCTATTAAAACGGAAACCAATATAGTAAATTTTTTTCGCCCAAAACTAGTAAATCGCAAATAGTCAGAGTGGCAGCGCTGGTTGCTGTTCAGTATCTGCCCTTATCTGGACATTCGTTACTCTGTCGGTCCAAAGTATCGCAAAGATTCTATGCAGGCAATTATTCTCGAGTTCCGAACCGTTATGTCTTAAGTCTTAACTTTGATCCATCACTACCGCATTTTATGCGCAAAAGCTTTAACAATGCTCAACTCACAAAATCATCTAACGGATTACGGTATATAGTTGGTGCTGTAGCCGTGCGTAATTTTGATTTTATCGACAAGGGTGACAATAATTTGACCTGGGCGTAAATTTTTTGTTTTGTTTTAGGTAGTTTAGAAGTCTGTTTTGTCGGTAAGACTATTTCAAGATCCATTTCCATTTCGATAGTTAATCAGATTTTGATACTTAGCCTACATTTTTGAGGTTTATTCTAAATTTTTTCAACTAATTTCACTAGTTCTAGCTTATATTTAGATTTTGTCATTTTTCTTTTTACAGGTGGAGGCTATAGTTCTGGTGGCTACCATCGCTAAGTGAGATCAAGCTTTTGGAAAAACTATAAGAGTTTGTACTGTTGTTGAATTTTTGTTTTGTTTTTACAATATACAATTTCTTACGAAACGACGAGTTAGCTGCCTTTGGGTCAGCGTGCTATCACTAATAGTCTGTTTATACTAAAGGATTCTTTATAATATTAAATTGATGGTAGAAGATATTGACATTTAATTTTAGAGTACCACAAAATTAATATTCTTAGGTTAATATATTTAAGATTTCTAATAAATACAACTCTATGAGTTAAGATTAAGAAAATAATTTTAGAAATGTATTTTCAATTATATTCTAAAGAGATAAGTTGTTCGTTTCTTCTTTCGAGTAATCACCCGAAGAGGAATGTTTTTTGGAGGGGTTATGATGGGCAGCACAATTTCGCTGACTATCATAGAAAGTTATACTAGTAACGAGAGTAGCTTCAAAAACCAAAAAATTGAAACTATATTGAAATCACAGGACTCAAGATCAGAAAACTTGGCAGTAACGACATCATAAGCAAGCTAAGGATCCAATTTTCTAAGACTATAGGCGTGAGCCACCACTAGATTGCAGGAAAGGATTCACTTACGAGTGTGGGTGGATTGAACCTGAGATACCATCTGCATCAAATAAGTTTTCATAGTCTGAAAGGTTCTATGGAGCTCTTTATAAGTAAGGTGAGTAAGCGAGATTTTGATTTTTCGTAACGATAAGATATAAAAATATGTGAGGCTAAAAATCGTGGATATCCTTATATGCGAATCCTTATTCAATGTGATTATTTCAAGCAAAATAAACGAGATATAAATCAACCTCCCGCACCTAGTAACACGAAAAGCCGAATTAACAGAAATAAAAAATATAAAAATAAATCCGATAGAATATTCTACACCATACCTAAATTTTGAGTATAGTTAGAATATTCCAGAATCCCTACTTTTCTTCATTCCCTTTATTTGTCATGTATTTCCCTTTGGCTGCTCAATTTTAGATGTGATAGGGGGAGGGGGGTACGGGGCTAATTACCTAAAGGAGGAAATTTTTCTGGGGGAATTGTCTGCCAGGAAGGGAGAATTTCCTGAGGGAGAATCAGCCAAGAAACGATGAATTGAGTAGTGATAATGTAGGGAAAAATGTTCAGATTAGGTTTATAACCCACAGATCTATTACATTCCTGTCCAAATATTTTAGTACAGTTGAATTTGCTCTTTGTTATGTTTTGTTTTATTTTTATTTTTTATGAATTTTAAAAAACTAATATTTTCTTAATAGACTAATACAGTATAAATTGGTATTATAGGTTTTGTACCTCTTTTAGTCTAGGCAGTTATTAACTCATTTAAACCTAGTTTAGGCACAAATTATATTTAGCTACTATCCTTCGCTGAAGTCAACTATTTATCAGATTCTGGGTCGGTCGAAAACAGGATCAGCCGCTTTGTGGCATGTTTGAAACAGGTTTTATGCGGCCATGCCCCATAGAAACAAAAATGAATTCTTGTCGAAAAGGGGCATGTTTAAGAGCTGACGTCACAAGACTTGTTTTGTTTCTTAAGCTAATACGAAGGTGATGACATGCCAATTCTAAACCAAAAACGACTCTATCGAAATGTGGCACGTATAGGCATCATGTCAAAAAACTGGTTTTTGTTCTATAAGCTAATATGAAACCAATGGCAAAAGTTCATTTGCATTGAATAATTAAGGGTTTGCTGGAATTCAGTGGTAGAGTAAGTACTTTGAAATAAAGATGGCAGTGAGAGATAAACCCCTTTTTAAAAAATGGATGTCTTTTCAACTTAGGATTTATAAATACCTACTTCTAAGGTGTAGAATGTACAAAAATAAAAGTAGACATTTTATTTGTAAATATATTTGTTTCCTTTATGTATAAATTATATTTTTTGGAAGGAGATTGTATAAAACATTTAGTTAAAAATTTTTGATGGTTTTCGTTCAAATAAGAAATTTTGTTTATCACTGGTTTCATATCAAGTGGGACTCTTGTTAAAACGGATTTAAATGGCCATGTTCACTGGAAAAGGGTGATTCTAACCCTCTAAATAGCTCCCTCTGGAGCTATTGTTTTATCCTTATATCCTTTCACTCTATACCTTCAACTCTGTTTCTACTTAGCCTTTTGTGTCATTCCTATCTAGTATTCATTCATATAGAAAAAAAATTACAAGAAACGTTGAATCGATAAATACTTTATTTTAAATAAGAGATTATTTTATAAAATACATGGTTGTGTCTTCTTCCACTGTCAAATCCATAGACACTTTGAGTGTCTGTTTTGTCGTTGTCGGGTAAACTTCGAAAGGTTAAATTTTCGTTGTTTTCTTTCTTCTTTCTTTTTTGTTTAGCACTGAGGACAGCTTGAGGGAGGTCCTTGTAGAAATATTTGCTTGTTTCTTCGTCATCATGGTTTGCCACTGGCTGACAAAATCCTTGTTTTCTCACCTGTTTTGACTTTATTTTTCATGTTATTATTTTCTGATTAGAGAGCCTAAGTGTAGAAGTTTTAACTCCTATTTTCTATCTAAAATCTTGAATTTTGTACTTTTTCCTTGAAGAGATACGGTTTTATATGTTTCGTTCCCCATGCCCAATTGTAGCAAACCAAACCTAGAAGATTAGAAGAGGGCTTATTTGATCGTGAATCACAAATATTACTGACCTTTGAGAATAACCAAAGATTGGAGGGTAGCTAGCAATTGTTCCACGCCTCTTTTTACCTATATAATGACATATCAAAATTTGGCATTATTAATTTGTTTTAAACAGTAGAAAGGTCCAATAATTTATCTTTGGGGAGGAAATGATCCGTTATAGTCCAAGAAGAAGGAACTACAAGTTACGCAGTTTGCCCACCGTTCACATATAGTATTTCTCATTGCAGAATAGGAAAAAAATTATAATGGGAAGTGGTATTTTTTGGTGGGAAGGGGGTCCTTGAGTGGTATAACGCCCTTCCGGGGGAATAATTTTTCATGGTAAGATTCAGGGAAATTTCTGAGCCAAATTTTACACAGAAAGCAGGAAAGGATTTCTTGTCAAAATTTGAAAAACAATCAGAAATTCCATTTATAAAACCAAGTTTTAAGCTTAAGAGAAACAAGAGCCATTTTAAATATGAGTGGAGCGGCTCCTTTCTCAACCCTTGCTCTTTAAGCTAGTCAGTTTTTGTTATCGTTCTATGACTCGTTCCTTTAGGAATGAGTCATAGAACACAAGGGCTGTTGAATTTGAAGTATTTTTACATAACTTGCTTTTCAAACAGTTCGTGGTAAAGAACTGTAAGTAAGGAGCGACCCGGCTCAATGGTAACCGAAACTCTAAAAAACGGAATTTGGTACCAATAGATACATCAAAAGAATCAGATTTTAATTCTGATTTCAAATATATAAGTTTCATCAAGTTTAATATTACTCATCAAAAGTTACGCGCCTGAGAAAATTTGGCTGGTTTTCGAAAAAACGGGGAAAGACCCCCTAAAAGTAATTGAACCTTAATGAAATTCACACCATCATATTTAGCGTATCAGAAAACCCTACTGTAGAGGTTTCAAGCTCCTATCTACAAAAATGTGGAATTTTGCATTTTTTGCCAGAAGAAAGATCACGGGTGCGTGTTTATTTGTTTTTTTTTCCCAGGGGTAATCGTATTGACCCAGTGGTCCTAGAATATCGTAAGAGGGCTCATTGGAATGGAAATTAAAAGTTCTAGTCCCCTTTTTAAGTGACCAAAAAAATGGGAGGGCAGCTAGGCCCCCTCCCACGCTCATTTTTTTCTCAAAGTCACCCAATTAAAATTTTGAGATAGCCATTTTGTCCAGCATAGTCGAAAATCTAATAAATATGTCTTTTACGATGACTTAATCCCCCACAGTTCCCAGGGGAAGGGCTGCAAGTTATGAACTTTGCCCATTGCTTACATATTGTATTGGTTATTGGGAAGTATACAGACATTTTCAGGAAGAATTTTTTTCTGGTGGGGGGGGGGCTGGAGGAGGGGCTATCTATTCTAATTAAACGGCCTTTGTGATTCAGGGGTTTGTGAATTAAAAAATTTTTAACTTTTAACGTAAAGAGCGTGGTATTGACTAAGGGGAGAACCCCATCATATACGTAATAAAAAAAAAACAATAAAAAAAAACAAGCGATACGCCTTAATAGTAATCGAAACTTTTAAAAACGGAACTTTGATGTCAATAAATGTATCAAAAGAATGGGCTTATAATGCTGAGTCTAAATATATGAATTTTATTAAGTTTAGTATTACTCATCAAAGGCTACGAGCCTGAGAAAATTTACCTGATTTTTTAAAGAGGGGGGAAACATCCCCTAAAAGTGAAAAAAATTTAATGAAAATCACACCGTCAGATTCAGCGTATCAGAAAACCCTATAACATAGGTTTCAAGCTCATATCTGCAAAAATCTGCAACTGTGTATTTTTTGCCAGAAGAAAAATATACGAATATAGAAGTTCGTTACGTAAATTAATTTGTAAATTACGTCAGAACCAAATTTAGAGAGCCATTTAGCAAAAGAAAAGTAAATTTTTTATGCAAATTTTGCTTACTTATTCAATGCCGGCGAGCCAAAATAAAAGCTGCATTAACTAAAAAACGATCAGAAATTAAATAAAAAAAACAAGTTTTTTAAACTGAAAGTAAGGAGCGACATTAAAACTTAAAACGAACAGAAATTATTCCGTATATGAAAGGGGTTGTCCCCTCCTCAACGCCTCGCTCTTTACGCTAAAGTTTTTATTGTTTAAAAAAAAGAGTTGTGAGAAAGTCAAACTTTAGCGTGAAGAGTGAGGCGTTGAGGAGGGCACAGCCCCTTTCATATACGGAATAATTTCTGTTCGTTTTAAGTTTTAATGTCGCTCCTTACTTTCAGTTTAAAAAACTTGTTTTTTTTATTTAATTAGAGTAAAGAGCGAGGATTGAGAATGCGACTGTAACGGCAAAACTTCTGATCATTTTAAGTTTAAACCTTGCTCTTTACTTTCAGTTGAAAAAAGTTGTCTTTTCATTTGTTGAAAAGACATTTGTTTCATTTGTTGACGAACAGAAATTATTCCGTATATGAAAGGGGCTGTGCCCTCCTCAACGCCTCGCTCTTTACGCTAAAGTTTTTATTGTTTAAAAAAAAGAGTTGTGAGAACGTCAAACCTTAGCGTAAAGAGCGAGGCGTTGAGGAGGGCACAGCCCCTTTCATATACGGAATAATTTCTTTTCGTTTTAAGATTTAATGTCGCTCCTTATTTTCAGTTTAAAAAACTTTTTTTTTATTTAAAGGCTGCGAAAGCGGAGGGTTTGGGGGGCGGCAGCCCCCCAACTGTGCCTCCTAATCCCTGTACGTTTTAAGGTTCAACCTTGTAACTCAGCCTCTTTAACTCTTTAGAAAACGTAGTTTTTTTCAAATAATTAAATTATATAAAAGGGGAAAACTGAGTTTTTTAAGTGGAAGTAATAAGCTTCTTTAAAACCAAAATATTTGTCATTTTTTTTTTACAATAAAGTAAAAAAAAACCTAAATATAATATAAGGTAAAAGTCTGAATAGAATATAACGAAGTGGATTTTTGAATGACTTTTCGTTATTCGTATCGGTTTTAAACAATAAAATTCGTGGTTTGTTTGGAGGAGAATCAATTATCAGAACATTTGTAATCGTAATTATTCTCAAATTCTCAACGTTACAACTATAATCTTCTCAACACATTTTTGGCATTTAATATCTTAGATGGTTTTCAATTGTTGAAGTTCTTGCACTAGCTTCGTTAAAGAAGTTTTGCTCTGTTATTCTGAGAGTTAATAAAATGGAAAAATCATTTATAAAAATAAAAACGAGTCATTTATAAATTTTAATTGTGAAGCTAAAACCTCACTTATCCTTTGCCACAGCTGTTTTAAAGCTATCTTTAGCAATTTGGTATTTTATAACATAAAAACAGTAGGTTCGAATCATTATACTGTTTTAGCTGATTTATAGCTAATTGTTGCTGTTATCAACTAGTTTCTAAAGTTAATTTCATCCAAAGAGCATGTCCTTGCTTGTTCATTTTCTTCATAAATAATTTATTTATTTAATACAAAAATATAGAAAAATTGTGCGGAGAATATTTGTAAGTCGGAAAATATCGATTGGAGTAGTAATATTACGATAAAATTTGTGTCTGCTTTGCCTAATAAGTCACAACTATGTATTTTTAATTTAAAGGAATAATATTAAGAGAAATTAAGTACGTGACAAAAAAAAATATTCTGTTTTTTTTTTTGGAACACCTATTTTCGAACATTTAATTTGGCATCCAACGTCATTACCTTATAAAAAGGCTATTTCTAGTGAATGCAACAAATTTTTTGTCAGATGTAAATTTTATTAAATACTGGGGATATACAAAAATATATTTTCTTTTTAATTCCCACAATGTGACAAGAATTAAAACGCAAAAATATGGACTAAATTGCTCTGTTTCAACCTATGATTCCTAATCTGAATGTGTTCCAAAAAAGTATTTATATTTGAAAAATAACCCTTATAGATGGCATCTTTTACAAAGCATGAAACCAACCTATTCCATTGAACGAATTTACTTTTATTAAGATGAAAAATATATTTATTTTGAACCTATAATTACCTAATTTGATTGTCCGTTTTGAAAGTTCATCTTTAACCTAATAAGTCAAAACTAAAATAGAGATTTACACAAAATAAAAAGGCCAAAAAAACGCCACAGCTTCTTTAAAGTCCTTTGCTAAGCAAAGGACATTATTAAAAAAATGTGCAACTTATAAAATTTCACTACAATCATTCAAAACCTTCATCCATTATTATGCATTATTTCGTTCTTCATTCATTCTTTCCAGTATTCTTCTAGGATCTTTCTGAATCCCTATGTCCTGAAAATATTGTTATTAATTAATTAATCGCTTCAATAGTATAAGAAACTAAATATAGCATAAGGTAAAAGTCTGAATGCAATATAACGGAGTGGATTTTTGAATGAAATAAACAACGGTCATCAAAACATAAATGAACAGGGATTGTCTTGTAAATGAAAAGGGTCATGGTTACAAACCTCTAACCTAATTATGGTAGTTTGTTTTTTCCAATAGGACTTTTTGTTATTCGTATGTTTTAAACAATAAAATTTGTGGTTCGTTTTGAAGGAGAATCAATTACCAGAACATTTGTAATCATAATTATTCTCAAATTTTCTATTGCTCTTTAGCCCAAGCAACGAATCTATAACTATCTCCAAAAAATTAACTACTGATGTTTTCATATACTTTTACTTAGGCAAAGACGGGAGCTTTAATGGAAACCAAAACCCTCTCTCCCCAAAATATACATTTTATTTTGCAGAATGTTTCTGAAGTAACCCATAGATCTAAAAGGGTTCTGTTTTTTGTTTTTTTTTTTTCTACTAAGATGTATTTTGGCATAAGGGCGGCGTATAGACAGAAATTCTCATAATCCAGATTATCATTTTATTTCTTTTTAACGTAAAATAAAACTAATTTGAAATTTAAGAAAGTAAAATCTAGGAGAAGCAGCAAGAACTGTCGCATTCTGAGATGATATAATGTCATAAAAAAATTAAATACTCTAACTAATGAGCAAAATAAAACATTTTTTTCTTATCGCTATTTATTTCTATCATTCTATCGAAGTTCCTAAATCAAAAATGTTTTAATACTGCGTCATATGTTTCCATAATATTATACGGATTTCATTGAGGGGGATAACGCAAAAGTACACTGAGGTCTTGTGCCATTGACAGGGAAAGTTAGAGTAACTCAATAACCGTTTTGTAGCCGCTTCTCTCTGTTGTAAAATTGTGTTTAATCTCATTGCCTCTGTTTCACATTTTCATGCCAAAAAAATGTATTCCTTAATGTTTAACATTATAAAAGTGTGGATGACTATGTCTGAACCAAAGGGCTGTATCTGATCTAATCTTAAAGTACGAAGGACATCAAACTTAAAGCTTTTTTTCCTCCCCGGTTCCATCTTAGGTCTAATCAGTGGTTTCCTTGGGCGGTTCCTTGGGTCTTAGGCAGCTTTCTTGGATGTATTATAATTGTTTCTACGGTTCGCTTTGGGTTGTTATAACATTCTCAAGGTTAGAATCCCTGCTTAAAGCTTCACCAAACAAAGTATTTTTAAGTAAATTAAGTCTTTCAAATGAAAGCATTATTAGGACAATTTTTCAAGGGGAATCGTCCAAAAATATTTTAAGGGGGGATTTTCAGAGAGGATATAATTGTCTGGAGAGAATTTTACGGGGGGGGGGTGGTAGTTTACATGAGACAACTTTTCAAGAACAAGTTTCCCGTGAATGAAGTGAATTTTTCATGAAGAGAAAACCAGATTTAACGGCATTATTTGAAAAATGATCAGAAACTTAATAAAAAAAAGTAAGGAGCAGCCCTAAACTGAAAACAACGGGAAATTATTTCATATATAAGTGAGTTTGACTATTTGTCCCAACTTTTTAAGAGTGACTCCTGAAACCCAAAGGGTAACGTAAATTAAGATAAAGGATGCTGCACTAGATCCTTAAGGTCCATCCCGGCGGTGCTGATCTCCGTCTCAAGGCCTTTCAGCCAGAAAGTGCAAGGGGGGATGAAAGCCAGCCACCCTAGGCTTTCGCACACCTTTCCTGTTTACCTTCCCCAGATTTCTCCAGGTACCCATTTGGAGCTTGGTCAACTCTGACTGAGCTTACTGAATCACGCCACACTAAACCCCGTCCCAAACCAAATAATTGGATAGACTAGGATTCGAACCCTCACCCTTTCGGACAAGGGATCCTAAATATAGCGCACCAATCCACTCGGCTAGGAACCCAAAGCGTATGTAATTAGGATAAAAAGCTCTTTTAAAAGGACCAAAAACAACTATCATAAATAGCGAGGTATCGAGGAGCAAGGTAAAGAGCAAAGTTTCACCCCCCTTATTCATGGAATAATTCCTGTTCTATTTTAGTTTTAATCCTGGTCCTAATTTTCAATTGAAAAAACTTTTTTTTAATTTAATTTACACAAAAAAGAATGGACAGTTCATAGAATAAAAATAAGCACAAACTAGAAATTGAATCTTTGAATATGGCCATGTATTGTACTTGTTTGACAACCAACTTTTAGAACTAGGGCAATTATGTGAACAATTTAGAGAGCATTAACTTGAATAAGTAAGTATCCTTACAGCTAGTATTGAATCTGAATGAGTTCTTGACCTATCAGATATATTTGGCAAAGAAAAACTCGTATTTATAAGAGTCCCAAAGTTAATATTAACTTTGTTTTGGGGACGGTGCGACTTCAAAATTATAATTGCTGCAAATGTTAACCATAATTGAATATACCTTACAATACATTTAGGCTGTATTGTTTGACGTCAATAAGCCACTTACTGTTGACCTACTACAAAAAACATATACTATATTGCTTTTTGACTCTTTGGAAGACGATAACAGTTGACAAAATAGATGGCTCTTATTGAATTGCTATATAATCAATAGAAAAATTCGTGAATCTAAAAAAAGGCATTTTGCCTATGCCCGTAGATGCATTCATCAACATTATTTAAATCTAATCAAATTGGGTTGAGTGTCTCGCTTTATTTACTATGTTTTATGGCACAGATAAAGGAATAGTATTACTAGCATTACAACTACCTCTTGGTACGTTATAATTCATTCATTTACAAAGAAATTGAAGCTTAAAGAGTAATAAAACAGTGGAACTTAAACAGTAAAGAAATTGGAGCGAAGAAACAGCAATATTATAAAGTTGATATGTATTTATTATAGTCAAATTTTATAGAAGATAAAACATACGCATTTTTAAATGTTAATAAATAACTCTTAATGTGGCAACATTAATTGAATCTGCTTATTCCAAAAAGTTCATTAAGTGGACACACGCTTTTGAAAGCATCGCGGGATCTATTGTTTCATTGCTGTAGTTAATTATGAAGAAAAGAACTGGATAAATAATGCTTAAAGGAAGCTCCTTAGAATCTATTACTTATTAAAATATAATCCTGACATGGTAAAAAAACGAACAAAGATAGGACTAAGCCTGAAAACAAACAAAAATAAGATGTACATGGTTTTTTCCCTTAGAATTGATAGTAGAAAGTTAAGATGACATCAACTCATTGAGCTGTGAAGGATTTTCTATATTTAGGACTTAGGAAAAAGTTGTCCCCTGGTATTGGAGGATTAACATAAGGGGTTCACCACTTTTAAAGGCAAAAGTGGCGCAAAGGGTTGCTACGCCACTTACTGGAGGGGGAGATCCCTCGTCGGCCAAAATAGTGGGATTTCCGTGGTTACTCCAACGGTTCCGTTCATACTAGCGTGATCGGATGGTCCAGGGCCACTTTTAAAAGCCAAGGTTTACCGATAAGATTTCTAACTATCTCTTTAGACTCAACCTAGGCTGAAAAGTTAAAAGAGTACATAGTATAAAAAAAGGTCTTACTGTATTCACTTCACGCTGTATAAGAACTGATTTAAAAAAAGACTCTTTCTCCCAGCCCGCTCCGCTAGACGGGTGACTGCGACATGGGGTACGGGGTGGTAAATTAATTCTTCCAGCCAATCCTAGGTCTTTGCCAAGAATGGCAAAGATTTGCAACTTATCTCACAGTCAGTCACTTAATTGAGGTTAGTAATGAACCAGGAGAAACCAAAAATATTCTCAAGAAGAAAGCTATCACCAAACTCCTAGGTGATGACATCTTGCAAACAGCTATAACTCAACTATCTTCAATCAAAAAGGACATAGATTCCACATCAAAGCTAGTTAAGCCTGTTGACTCAACTGCTAATCAAATCGACGCCATTGCCCTAGTCAAAGGCAAGAAATCTAAGAAAAAACGGCAAACTTTCCATCCCAGTCCAAAATTACCACCAATGATAATTCGTCGGCTGAAGAAGAATTTCAGTATTCAAATCAAGCAAATGATGAAACTTCGACCACAATGGATATTTAAATGTATACTATGCAAGATTTTACGTTTCTCACAAAATTATCACTGTGCAATAATGTTGTTTTAACTATTACGATGACCAAAATAATTTGCGCAACAACCCCTTAGCTAGCCCTGATAGCCCCTTAAGCCGTTTTAACTGTCAATATCTCGACACTAGATTTTGTAAAAAATGTAAAACCAAAGCTAATGGAAGAGACAAAACTTAATATAATCTGCTTTAACATCAAAAGCATAAGAGATAAGTGGACTAATTTTAAAGATTTAATTTTAATTAATGGTTACTGCCCTTTCGACGTAATTGGAATAACGGAGACGTGGCTTTCAGAAATTGATGATACTAATGAATTTTCCCTCCCTGGCTTTCAAGCTATTCATATTGAAAGAAAATTAACCAAGTCCTCTTTTGGCATTTCTCTTTACATTCACCAGGCTATTACACTGTGAATCCTTATTCTCGCAACCTATAAATAATAGATGCATTTATTCAATAATTGTTGATATAAGTGTTGACGACAATTCTTTTATTTTTTCATTGTTTTATAAACCACCCTCATTTCCGACACCTTTCTTTTGTAATCTTTTTGATGACTTTTCTAGTTTTATTAATTTACCACAAAAGAAGGCAATAGTTTTTGGGGACTTCAATTGTAATTTACTAAATTTTAGCAGTAATAATGATTGTGATACCTTCTTTGAAACATTTACCTCAAGTGGTCTTCTTCCGACAATCCTTTTTCCTACTAGAGTTGATCCTATGAGGTCTACCACTACTGTAATTGATAACATTTTTGTAGCCACTTCCTTGGGAAACTACCTGTCCTCCAAAATAATATTCTATGACCTGTCAGACCACTTTCTAATCTATCTCTCCCTACCCTTCCAACCAACTATTAAACACCCTAGAACTAATATCCCTACGTCTAATAGGATATATAATATTGTGAATATGAACCGGTTCACGGATCGTCTGAAATAATTTGACTGGTCAAAGGTTTTGGATTGTCAGGATGTTAATTCAGCCACAAATGGTTTTACACAGGGACTGAGTGATCTTATCAGTTCAACCTTTCCAGTCTGTAAATCAAACCGAAAAACTACCTATATACACCCCTGGATGTAAAATAGCCTGATAATCTCTTCATATTGTAAAAATAACCTATATAAGTTAGCTTGCAAAACCAGTAGCGTTATTGACCTAACTAATTATAAAACTTACAAAAACTATATACAAAACTCTTCCGTGAAGCAAAAAAAAATAATATTATTCAAAAATCACTCACTGCAAAGGGAACTTGCGAGGAAAATTACACCATCATATTCAGCATATTTGATAACCCTACTTTATAAGTTTCAAGTCCCTATACACCATAATACGGAATTTTACATTTTTACCACAAGAAAGATCTCGAATGCATGTTACTTTGTTTCTTTAATTTCTTCCCCAAGGGTGACCAAATGGAAACAGTGATCGTATAAGCTCAGAAGACGGTTCATATACCATCGATGCCAAACAAAATTGGGCGCAATATAATCAACTCGTGACAAAGCTGTTTTTAAAGTATAAAAAAGGTGGACTTGCCCTTATCGAAAGTAGAATACTTTTGAAACTTCATTTGAAAGGCCATTTCTTGGCCAAACATCAACATTTTGACACTCCTGACAAGCCAAATTTTGTTTCGAATTTTGCTTCAAATTTGACATCTTTCAATGCAAAGCAGCTAGTTGCTCTTCCCTTTCTCGAACAGCAGCAAGTTCATGAAAATGAATAAGGTCAGTTTCCTTATAATTTTTTGATACGATAAAATAATGCTATTGGGCATTACGCGCTACCTAATAATCGAGCTACCACTAGTGCTACCTGGGTTTTGTTGGGGTGATATGAGAAAATGGGCTAAAATTTACCGACAACTAAATAATCCAGCATTTCATTTGTGGTTTTTTGCAAACTGTCAGTGAGAACTGCGTCCTAGAAAATATTTATGGCGCTTGGGTCGGTTGCAACCTGACCAAGAGGTATCTTATTGCTCTGTTCTTGGGTATTATTATTTTGTTTGAAAAAGTATGTGATGCGTGCAAACAATTTTTGCACAGAGCAGGAAAGACCCTTTCTTGGCCCACTAGTGCTACCTGGGTTTTGTTGGGGTGATATGAGAAAATGGGCTAAAATTTACCGACAACTAAATAATCCAGCATTTCATTTGTGGTTTTTTGCAAACTGTCAGTGGAGAACTGCGTCCTAGAGAATATTTATGGCGCTTGGGTCGGTTGCAACCTGACCAAGAGGTATCTTATTGCTCTGTTCTTGGGTATTATTACTGTGTTTGAAAAAGTATGTGATGCGTGCAAACAATTTTTGCACAGAGCAGGAAAGACCCTTTCTTGGCCCACTAGTGCTACCTGGGTTTTGTTGGGGTGATATGAGAAAATGGGCTAAAATTTACCGACAACTAAATAATCCAGCATTTCATTTGTGGTTTTTTGCAAACTGTCAGTGGAGAACTGCGTCCTAGAGAATATTTATGGCGCTTGGGTCGGTTGCAACCTGACCAAGAGGTATCTTATTGCTCTGTTCTTGGGTATTATTATTGTGTTTGAAAAAGTATGTGATGCGTGCAAACAATTTTTGCACAGAGCAGGAAAGACCCTTTCTTGGCCCACTAGTGCTACCTGGGTTTTGTTGGGGTGATATGAGAAAATGGGCTAAAATTTACCGACAACTAAATAATCCAGCATTTCATTTGTGGTTTTTTTGCAAACTGTCAGTGGAGAACTGCATCCTAGAGAATATTTATGGCGCTTGGGTCGGTTGCAACCTGACCAAGAGGTATCTTATTGCTCTGTTCTTGGGTATTATTATTGTGTTTGAAAAAGTATGTGATGCGTGCAAACAATTTTTGCACAGAGCAGGAAAG
The DNA here is from genome assembly GCA_027921565.1 of Artemia sinica. Classification (NCBI taxonomy): domain Eukaryota; kingdom Metazoa; phylum Arthropoda; class Branchiopoda; order Anostraca; family Artemiidae; genus Artemia; species Artemia sinica. The sequence continues at coordinate 50,530,960 of CM051273.1, read as the reverse complement.
ACCCTTCCTTGGCCCACTAGTGCTACCTGGGTTTTGTTGGGGTGATATGAGAAAATGGGCTAAAATTTACCGACAACTAAATAATTCAGCATTTCATTTGTGGTTTTTTGCAAACTGTCAGTGAGAACTGCGTCCTAGAAAATATTTATGGCGCTTGGGTCGGTTGCAACCTGACCAAGAGGTATCTTATTGCTCTGTTCTTGGGTATTATTATTGTGTTTGAAAAAGTATGTGATGCGTGCAAACAATTTTTGCACAGAGCAGGAAAGACCCTTCCTTGGCCCACTAGTGCTACCTGGGTTTTGTTGGGGTGATATGAGAAAATGGGCTAAAATTTACCGACAACTAAATAATCGAGCATTTCATTTTTACCGACAACTAAATAATCTTCAATAGAGTATAGAACTTTTTGCTACTGTATATTACCTTTAAAGTACTTTGGACAAACTAGGCAGACGATTCAATAATAAAGAGATTCAGTGTGCTTAGCCAGAGTGGTGTCAGATATAAATAAAAGTACAAAGTTGTTAACTAGTGAAAACCCATTTGGCAATAGTATAGAAAAAAGAAGTTTTTGTTCGAGAATGATTATATTTTAAATTAACCCTTACTTTGATTATTATTTTCTTGGTATAAAATTCATATCTAACATCACCCTGTTGTCACTTCCCCGCCACGTTGAGGCGACACTGATAGTACTTTTGATTTTGTTTTTATTTTGTGAAGTATATACGTATTATTTAAAAAAATACGCATTACATAGTTATACATTTAAATAAAATCAAAAGTACAAGGGAAGGCCCACCACCACAACTACCAATGAAGCTGTAAGCGATAAAACTGTAATCAAACTGTAAGCAATAAAAAGAAAAATAATGACCCTTTGAATTTCAGCTTAGGCATTCCTTTTGAATTAGATATAAAAACGAAATTTGTTTTGTCGGTTTCTTTTTTGGTCGTTACTGTTGTTAATTTTCAGCTCATGACAGCTTTGGGTAAAAAAGAAGACAAATGAAGAATTAGAAAATTATAATGCTTGAGAACATTGAATCAACCGTGCTGAACCACAGTTGAAAAAAAGTGGAAGATAACAAAATTAGGCAATATTCTAAAGCTAATCTTCAAAACTCTACTAAAATCAAATGTTCTATTCGTGGATAAGAAATACTAATTAGTAATGAATCATTATTGCAACTTAACATAAGTTCTATTCTTTGATTCTGTTTCATAGTTTTTACTTCTTATTTCAGTTCCCTTTCAGTTTGAAAAAAATATATGATAATAATTCTAAAATCATCTTGATTTCTGGAATAAAAATACTATAATATGCGAATAAAATATATTTCTAGAGTAAAAAATTTAGTTTTTTCCTAATGCAGTTTGTATGTTCCCTGCATGTTTTGCAATATTCATCTCACCTCGCTCACTTCCCAGAATATTTGAATAGTTTCATAATACAGCGAATAATTTCATAATACAGTATAGTCTACAACGAATAAAGACAAACTGAAAAATAAATAGCCAATAAATACAAACTGTCGATTAGAAAAGCACCTAGAAACTACAAACTAAAAAGCTCTTAATAACCATGCAAAAAGAAAAATCGAGAAGAGAGGGAGGAGAGTGAGGAGGAGGAGAGAAAAATAGATATTACTTCAACTCATGGTGAAGTTGGAATCAATTATATGAAAACAAATTTAGTAGCTTTAGCAGTTGATTTCAATCTTTTATTATGACCCAAGCACCTATAATATAAAACACACAATAAGCAAAGCAAAGCACATGAGGTAGCATTAACACTTGCAAAGGGAAAGCACATTCGGGCTAAGAAGGTAATAGTACATATTGCTTCTTCTCGATTAAGCTGTCTATAGAGAGGTGGTCGAAGTTTGGTCTAAATCACTCATAAATTCATCTTTTTGATGGGTTTTACAATTCTCTCGTGGCTTGTTTGATGAGCTCTGATGATAGGAGTTTCAGACCGGTGTTCAAGGCTAGTCTGGAGTGCTGGTTGTGCAAATCGGGTTTATTACTGCATTATAAAATGGGCACGTTTGCTTAGGAGTGCATGGTTCATATGGATGGGAGGAGTGACGTGTTGGTGTTATGACAAGAGGCAAAGCACTTGGCTTAGAGGCAGAGGTGATCCCATCTTGGGCAATTCGTACCTCTTTTCTAGTCCCTTTTTCTAATGCTTCATTGGGACCTAGATTACTACTCCTTGGGCACTACACTTCTGATATTACTTCAAGTTGTGAAGGATAGGGCTGGGATATATGAATCCAGTTTGTTCTTAGCAAGGGCCCGGCTGCTCTTCTTAAAAAGTATGAACTTGGATTATCGCTAAATAGCATTAGTGAAATATATTAAAAATTCATCCTTGAACAAGGAATCTAAAAGACAAAAACTTTTTATTGTACATTCAAGTTTTATTAATAAATAATTTAAAAACATTATTAAAACACATTATTCATAGGGCACTGAAATCAATATTATATATGTGAGAAAGGGTTATTTTAAACCCGTCACTATCACTTAAGTGTTTTCTGACGTTTCAATACCTCGATGTTGGAACCTTTGGTCCTGGGTTTTTTCTTCAGATAAATGTCTTTCCTTGTTTCTTTTCTTTTGAGTTCTTTAATTATCTCTTTCCCATCTGTGGAAATGATAAATTATCTCTTAATATTGGCTGCGCCATTTTTCATTTCTTTAACTGCGTAGTTTGTTAAAACCACAAGGTTTTAATTGCGCAGTTACGGGTGACCCATCATAGCTAAAGTTACTTTCAGATAACAAGTTTGGTCCGTATTGTCGAGGGGTGAAAGAAAGGGCATAAAGCTGAAAGTAAGTAAGTTGGCTTGATACATTTGAAGTAAGTTGATTCATAATCTTGGACTTTTTAGCCTAGGTGGAGTCCGCCAGCCTAAAGAAGGGCTGAGATTATATTATTTGCAGTAGGAAAAGAGTTGCGAGACATACCGTCATTTACTACATAGACAGGGGGTCCGTTTACCCTCTGATGAGATAGTTAGAGATTTTAGTGGTGACTCAGTGTGGGTGCATTCTTGGTATAGAGTTTAACCGTTTGACCATTCAATCACGTTACCATACCCTGGAGCATGGTATACCGTACAAAAGGTACTAACATACTCTATATTTACGGAACAGTAGTGGTAAGCGCGAGCATTCCATTACAATATTTGTCGCCAGAGAGACTTCCCCTCTAGTAAGTGATGTAGCACCATTTTTGCGCCAATATCTGGTGGCAGTCGTGGCTTACCACTAGAAACCCAATATGTATTATTATTTGAACAGTGGGAACATACCATTTCCTTGGTAGAACGTGATAGTCCAAGGCAAATCACGCCACCGTGTCACTCAATGGTTGGCAAACGACACCTTTCTGGCACAAACTAGCATTCCTAAGGCATTTTCAGACATTTTCCACCAAAAGAACCATGTAAACTAGACTTAAACTTAAAGAATTATACACTACATCGTTTAAACTTAAAGAAAATTCCCAATAGCGTTTCTTTTGATGATTTGTGATAAAATACGCCAGCAGGGCACAATGTACCTTTCTAGTGGCAACATCTGGTACCCGTCATCATCACTTGAGCGTTTTCTGGCGTTTGGATATCACAGTATATATATATTTTTATTTGAACAGTGGGAACATGCTATTTCATTGCTAGAACGTGATAGTCCAAGGCAGTTCACTCCACCATGGCACTCAATGGCTGGCACAAGTTACCCTCTGGAGCAAACTATTATTCCTAAGGTATCTTCAGACATTTTCTTGGTAAAAATGATGCTTCCAAGTGTATTTTGGTAATTTTTCGTTTAAAGAGTATGATTTAGGATGTTTAGTTGTGCTATTTCGCGGTATAGCTTGCCCGTATCACCTTTGTTGGTGTTTCAAAGAGAATTTTGGAAGAAGTTGCTTAATTTGCTGTTTCTTGGTTTGGCTCGTCAGCGTTAGCTTTTTTGGTGTTTCCAAGTGTGTTTTGAAAGTTTTTCGTTTGAAACGTTAGATTTAGGATGTTTAGTTTCACTGCTTCGTGGTTTAGCTTGTCTGTGTTAGCTTTGTTGGTGATTCCAAGTGTTTTAAGTTTTTTGTTTGAAACGTTTGATTTAGGATGTTTAGTTTCAATGTTTCGAGGTTTACCTTGTCTGTTTTAGCGCTGCTGGTGTTTCCATGAGTATTTGGAAGTTTTTCGTTTGAAACTTTAAGATTTAGGATGTTTAGTTGTGCTCTCTCTTGGTTTAGCTTGTCAGTGTTAGCCCTCTTTGTGTTTCAAAGAGTATTTTGGAAGAAGTTATTTAGTTCTTCTGTTTCGTGGTTTAGCATGTCTGTATTAGCTTTATTGGTTTTTCCAAGCGTTTTCTGGAAGTTTTTGTTAGAACACATGATTTAGGATATCTAGTTGTGATTTTTGCGGTTTAGCTTGTCTGTGTTAGCTGTGTTGCTAATTCTAAGTGTGTTTTAGAAGTTTTTCGTTTATAACATATGATTTAGGATGTTTAGTCTTGCTGTTTCGTGGTTTAGCTTGTCTTTTTAAGCGTTTTTGGTGATCCCAAGCGTATTTTCAAAGTTTTTTGTTTTGTGTGTCTGACTGTGTTTGCCTCTCTCTGTGTGTTGGTGTGTCTGACTGCGTGTTTGTGTATGTTTTTCTATTTAGACACAGCAGAGCCTACAGAAGTACCTACAGGATCTTGCTTCGCATTCACTACATGCAACTGCTTAACAGTTCTTACATATGAGCTGCATGTTTTCTGGCATCTGTTTTCGACATTTATAACAAGTGGCTCTTCTGTCCTGCATTAAAAGAGATTCAAGTACCTGGACAGCAAATTTGATTCTATGTTTATTCATTAGTTCAATAGTTTTCTTATTTAACATTTCAGTATCCTCGTTATATAAATCTATGAATTTCTTCGATAGCGTAGATCTTCCTTTTGACGTCTTGTACTTAGAAGGTGATGGAAGATCAATTGACATTGCGCTTCCCAAATAGGTTATTTCATTTGTATAGTCTTGGGCATATTTGACAACAAGAAGCCCACAGCTTGAAGAATCTACTTGTGGAGCTATTCTGCACGAGTCAAGTTCAAGTTCTATGTAGCGTTTATCCACTCCCTTCATCAGATTTTTTAGGTTGGAAAGAACTAGCCTCCCGTGAGCGTGGTTTAACGGCTTCTGGCTATCAAGAAGATAGAAAGTTTTCTTGGAGAAATCACATATTCCCAAAATGAAATGATTCTTGGACTTCGTATTCGTTATATCACACATATTGACACACAATGGAACAAACAAAACACTGCAATCATTCGAAACATCACTAAAACTCTCTCTAGGCGTATCTGGGTAAGTATTCAAAGCATCAATACTTGTCAAGTTGAAAGTAGAGTAGCTATCGATAGTTCTTGCTGACGCACAGCTAGAAGTTACAAGATTCACGAGGTATGAAACAATTCCAGTTGTGAGCCAAGTATCAGGCGTCAGCAGTGATTCAAGGTCTTGAAAGAAAATTGGAAACACGTCTGTGTCCCTCAAGGGAAAACCAGTAGCTCTCCACCAATCTAGTTTTCTCTGCGTTTTCTACGATAGCAGAATCGGTAGATTTGACCACTATTCCAAAAAGCCTTTTTAAATGCTGGATCACTTGCTTTGCTTCGTCATACAAATCACTTATGGGCCCTTTAAACGCGTAACCATGACAAAGGGCTGTAGGAATTATAGACTGGTTAGCTTCAACACGAAGATTCGGTCTCCTTACCCTTTTTTGGGGTTTCACCAGTTGAGTGGGGCTATGCAGCCTTTTTCGAACAGACTTCACAAACTGTACATCTTCCGCTTGCTTTGCAACTTTTGAATTATGATTCCCATCAGAGCTTTTCGATTGGGGTTTGGAACTCTTTTTAAGTGAAGCTACTTCAATAATTTCTTTTTTTTCATTTCTGAAACCCGTTTCGAATGTATTCTGCTCCCTGCTTGTTTTCAAGTCAGCTTTCGCAGTTTCATTAATTGACGGTGAAAAACTCCCCTCATTCTGATCATCACTATCAGCAGTAGACGACAATTCCTTGGCTGCTAGAGAATCTGCTGCAGGTTTAATATTGTAACAGTCCTGAATGGTTAATGAGCTTTTTATTCCAGGCCTCACGTGCCTTTTAGATCTCCCCTTCACGTTCTTGAGTGTTTTCAGCTGTATAACTGATTTTTCTGTGACTAGTGCATGTCCTCGAGATCTTAAAACTGCTAGTTTGCAAGGACATGCAGAGATTCCAAATTACAAGAACAATCATAAACTTCAACCAAACTATTCCTCTTAGCACCCTTTGTCACAATTTTATTTCCTCTAACAGTGATTGTTTCTGTTCGTGGTGTCACAACATTAACCTTCTTTCTAGTCAGATTTGAAACAAGATACACTTGCTTTTCGTTGCAAAATGTAACATGTCCCTTTCTCCATAGAGTTTCTGCTATGTCAACTAAACCACTTTGCTGGCGGTCTTCTCTTGTCGTATTTATTTCGCAAAAGGAATCTGACGCATCTACTTCTTGGACCATACGCAGAAACATTTCATTCCTCGATTCAAGTGGATCTTCTTCCTGCTTGATATGAACTACGTTTTCCTTATGTGCCTTCTCAAGGAGTCTATAATCTCCTATTCCCTTATATCCTCGAGACACGTGTGTATAATATTCATCGTCTAGACAAAGAAGGCCCAAGATACATCTGTCCATTGGTATATCTCGCTTTTGTTGTATAACTCTTTTCATCACAGCATTGAATGACTCTGCGGTATTGTTGGTTATTCCGGAGACTGGATTAAAATCAGGAATCTGGGAAACGATGAAGGCACAATCATACTTCAACATGTCAGATTCCAGATTATCTCGAAAGTAGGTAAATGCAGGGATGGACCATTTCACGAGCCTGTCAGTTCTTATTTGGTAATACTCATCTTCACTTTTTGATCTTAGCAACTGAAGAATATCTTCTTGAACTACCTTGATGTCTTCTTTAGATGCCCCCATTTTCTGAAGTGCATGTTTTGCATTGATCCGATAGTGTAGCCAGCAATGAGCAGCCTGAATATGAGGAAATATTTTTTTTCTCGCAACCTCTATACCCTTTTCTCTATCACTCACAAAAGAATTTTGCGGTGAATTGATGCTTGGTGCTTTCTTCATTAGAACTATAAACAGCTCTTCGTGCGAATCAGCTGATCTATTTGTGTGAAGTAAAAATGCAATTGGAATCAGAGGTGTTGTCCCCTTATGGTCGAAGTCAGGATGTCGGAATGTCAGAGCTGAAACCCAGTAATTTCCAATGTTATATTTGGTATCATAATAGAACACTATCGGGATACCGTGTTTTACAAAGTAATCAACCTCTAAGATGGCAAATTCTGATATACAGGTGACGGCTGCTTCTCCTTGCCCAAAAAATTTTTCTGTCACAACAAAATCAGTTTCCGTCATAAGATATCGAATCATATTACATGTGTCTTTGGATATCATGCTTTTTCTGGCCAAAGAAAAGGCATCCTTTACCTGCCGCTGACTTCTTGGAACATTTGTCTGCAGCTCATTCACTGTCTTGCTAAACTCGTTATGGAAATGTTCTCGGGGCGTCATTGTTGTGGTTTTTGCTACATTTTTGGCTCTTATTAATACAGATTTCTCAGAAGGAACAAAAGGGATAGCTTTTATTCCTTCTTTCTTTTTATGGTTTCCATGGGGGTCACAATTGGATTTTCTGTCACAAGTACCAACATAATGAATCACCGTATATAGGCAGTGCTCAAGGGGACAGTTGAATGCACATTGCTCATATCGAAAGATATATCTCTTCAAATCAACCATCTTGCCTTCAATCATCCGTTGATTAACTCTCTTTCTGAAGTTTGGATGAACAGAGGGTACAGATACTGAGTGTCCCCCACTACTTCTGCTATATCGGTAACCATCGGCCTTGTAGTCTTGTAAGTATTCAAAACTATCTGAATATACTAAAAAAATACTATCTGCAGTAGGATAGGCTGGAACTTTGTTCTTGCAGAGTCTAAACTTTGATATACCAGTTTCGTGAGCGGTCCTTAAGATTATGGCAGCCTCAGTAGATCTAAGTGCCGATTTCTTGGTTTCGTAAATATGTGGGTCCACTGGATTAGGAAGTGAGGCGCGATGTATTGTTTGAATTACACTTGGTCGATCATTTTGAAAATCTTGTACTTTTTTGGACAAAAAACAAACATTCAGAGAAGGCTTATTAAAAGCCGATTTATTTTTCTCAGGCTGTGTACTATAAATCTGTGTTTCGTAAGAGCCCTGGTAATTGTCTTCACATAATTCATTGGCTATGTATACCGTTTTGTTAACGTTACTTTTTTGTTCTGGGTTTCTTTTATTGTTTTCATCATAGGCGTCAATAATCTGGAACTCATTTTCTACTTCCAGTCGAAAACATTCCACCATATTCTCTTGGTAGTCAACCTTTTCCATGTCCTTGCACTCTTTAGTGTCCATGCACTCTTTAATGTCCATGCACTCGTTAATTTCCATGCACTCCTTGAACTCCATGTCCAGCTTATCATTTTCAAAGTTCCCTTCGGTATCAATCACTGGATTAGGAAGTGAGGCGCCATGTATTGTTTGAATTACACTTGGTCGATCATTTTGAAAATCTTGTACTTTTTTGGACAAAAAACAAACATTCAGAGAAGGCTTATTAAAAGCCGATTTATTTTTCTCAGGCTGTGTACTATAAATCTGTGTTTCGTAAGAGCCCTGGTATTTGTCTTCACATAATTCATTGGCTATGTATACCGTTTTGTTAACGTTACTTTTTTGTTCTGGGTTTCTTTTATTGTTTTCATCATAGGCGTCATTAATCTGGAACTCATTTTCTACTTCCAGTCGAAAACATTCCACCATATTCTCTTGGTAGTCAACCTTTTCCATGTCCTTGCACTCTTTAGTGTCCATGCACTCCATGCACTCCTTGAACTCCATGTCCAGCTTATCATTTTCAAAGTTCCCTTCGGTATCAATCTTTTCTGACACCTTTGCTTTAAAGTGTGTTTGGTAACCATCCTTATTCATTTTAACTCCCTGTTGTTCATCTTCATCTGTGGATTTGCACATTGTACTTACCATTTTGAGCTCACATTCTTTCAAATACCTCTTATTTCTTCTTTCAAGCTTGAGAATTTCATTTTTTTCTTTGTATATGTTGATGGATGTGCCACGAGAGCCTCTTTTCTTCTTGTTTTGACCCATCATCCGAATAGAAATTACGAGTGAAACTAAAAAGACACGTATTTCATTGTCTTAAAAACTACATCCACGAGTCTGTGAAAGGGGATCCAAACTTAAATGAGTAAAGCATTACTAGAGAGCAGTTGGATGTCAAATCCCCCTAAAAAAGGGAACGAAACTGCTTCTCTTTCAATGGCTTGGAACTTTGCTAAAAAAAAATTCATATGAATTTACTGAAAAAATGTGCATTGTTAGTTTATCGTTTTATGTTATAACGTTGATCCTTACTTTCAGTTGAAAAACATTCTTTTTTTTAAATTTGTTTTCTGATCGTTTTTCTAATAATGCTGGTAAATTTTCAATAATACATTAAAAGTACAGTAAAATAAAACAGTTTTTTGTAATAAAAATTACAGTGAAATAAACACTTAAACCGCTGAGCTTCCTGGAATTAATGTTCATTATTTTCAATAGTTCCTTACAGTTATACGGACTATTATATTGATTTTACACTTTTTGTCGTTGATGTTTTGAAAAACAAAAGCACGCTGTTCGAGATACATATAGTTTTCAATAAAACGGAAAGGACATAACATACCTTAGACTTTTATGGTTTGGGAAGGGAGAAAGGGGCAGTAGCCAAACTCCTATTGGTAGTAATTTTTGTTGACCATATAAAATTAGGGGGACAAAAGTATTTTTGTCCCCCCTCGATAAATTCCACCCGGGAAATTCCTCTGAGCCCCCCCTGAAAACGGCCTTGGGTTGCACCCCTTACCGTGTTGGTTTGAGGGATATCAGACCAAGAGAGTGCATTTCAATGCCAAAATAGTCAACAAAATTTGGAGATAGCTATTTTCTTCAAAATAGTTGAAAGGCCCAATAACTGTCTTTTGAGATAAAATGACCCCCTACAGCCCCTGGTATGTAAGTTTTTAAGTTATAAAAAATGTCCTTTGTTTTATTTGTTATTGGGAAGTGTGCATACACATATGCTGATTATTATTCCTTAAAATTTTAATTATTTTTTATTTCTTAAAATTATAAAAGTGAAAACATTAAAAAAAATTTCAGTAAAGTACAAATTACATTCTAACTTTTAGAAAGCATAGAGTTTAGAACCCTACTTAGGTTAATTTCTGCTCGTTATGAGTTTGACTTGTTTTAATTTTTGTTTGTTTTGGGTTTCATTTATTTATTGATACTGATATATGGTAGTTGTATGCTTGGTAGATTATTTTATTCTATTCTTTTTTCATTTTTGGTTTAATGGAGTTCTTTATTTTTTTTGGAAACTTATTTTGTGCAAAAAGTTTTTGTGATTAATTTTTTTCGTTTTATATTGACATAGTTTTTTTCAGGGAGAAAGATTGAGCCTCTTCTGAAGTTAAACAGCCATCCCTTCCATAAGAACCTTAAATACCCCCTGGGCATAAACTATGACCCTTGCCCCTAATCTCTGGGGTCTGTTTCAACCCTAAAAGCCTTGTTATATGATATTGAGACTATTTTGAATAGAAGGGGTATCTCAAAATTTCTAGTAGACGCACTTTAGGACAATACGACGTGTGGGTAGGGTGGAGATGGTAGCTGCCCTCTTATCACTGACTCTTACTAGATCCCTCTGATCTGAAAAAAAATACATTGTGCCAACATCGTTCTTTACTTAGGCACCGCTTCTGCGCTGCCTATGATTTTATTTTTTTTTGTCGTCGATGTTTTGAAAAACAAAAGATACATATAGTTTTCAATAAAACGGAAAGTACATAACAGGCTTAAGTCTTTTATGGTTTGGGAAAGGAGAAAGGGGCAGTAGCCAAACTCCTCTTAGTAGTAATTTTTGTTGACAATATAAAAATAAACCAGACTATGCACATAATATTTTTTCAAGAACAATTGTTGCAGTAGAAGCACTAAACAATAGCGGTGTCTGCTTTGACAATAAACTTGTCAAACACGCAAAGGTTTTTTTCTTAGCTATATAAAAGCTTCTCATTCTAATATTAAGTAACCCTTGTGTTTCAGGAGACAACGTTAGAAAATTTGGGACAACAATTAAAAATAGTCAAACTTTAGCGTAAAGAGCAACGTATCAAGGAGGAGCGAAACCTCCTCATACGAAAATAATTTCTGTTCGTTTTATGTTATAACGTTGAAGTACAAATTACATTAAAGTACAAGTATAAATTTCAGTAAAGTACAAATTACATTCTAACTTTTAGAAAGCATAGAGTTTAGAACCCTACTTAGGTTAATTTCTGCTCGTTATGAGTTTGACTTGTTTTAATTTTTGTTTGTTTTGGGTTTCATTTATTTATTGATACTGATATATGGTAGTTGTATGCTTGGTAGATTATTTTATTCTATTCTTTTTTCATTTTTGGTTTAATGGAGTTCTTTATTTTTTTTGGAAACTTATTTTGTGCAAAAAGTTTTTGTGATTAATTTTTTTCGTTTTATATTGACATAGTTTTTTTCAGGGAGAAAGATTGAGCCTCTTCTGAAGTTAAACAGCCATCCCTTCCATAAGAACCTTAAATACCCCCTGGGCATAAACTATGACCCTTGCCCCTAATCTCTGGGGTCTGTTTCAGCCCTAAAAGCCTTGTTATATGATATTGAGACTATTTTGAATAGAAGGGGTATCTCAAAATTTCTAGTAGACGCACTTTAGGACAATACGACGTGTGGGTAGGGTGGAGATGGTAGCTGCCCTCTTATCACTGACTCTTACTAGATCCCTCTGATCTGAAAAAAAATACATTGTGCCAACATCGTTCTTTACTTAGGCACCGCTTCTGCGCTGCCTATGATTTTATTTTTTTTTGTCGTCGATGTTTTGAAAAACAAAAGATACATATAGTTTTCAATAAAACGGAAAGTACATAACAGGCTTAAGTCTTTTATGGTTTGGGAAAGGAGAAAGGGGCAGTAGCCAAACTCCTCTTAGTAGTAATTTTTGTTGACAATATAAAAATAAACCAGACTATGCACATAATATTTTTTCAAGAACAATTGTTGCAGTAGAAGCACTAAACAATAGCGGTGTCTGCTTTGACAATAAACTTGTCAAACACGCAAAGGTTTTTTTCTTAGCTATATAAAAGCTTCTCATTCTAATATTAAGTAACCCTTGTGTTTCAGGAGACAACGTTAGAAAATTTGGGACAACAATTAAAAATAGTCAAACTTTAGCGTAAAGAGCAACGTATCAAGGAGGAGCGAAACCTCCTCATACGAAAATAATTTCTGTTCGTTTTATGTTATAACGTTGATCCTTACTTTCAGTTGAAAAACATTCTTTTTTTTTAATTTGTTTTCTGATCGTTTTTCTAATAATCTACTACTACTACTACTAACAACTCATCGCAGCACCAAGCCGCCTGAGGCCAACACAGCTACGCACGCTCCTCCTCCACCCCAATCTATTCAAGGCCTCCCTTTTTACACCTGCCCACGAAGTTCCCATTTCCTTTAAATCTTTCTTTATGACGTCCTCCCACCCCAGACGGGGACGACCTGCTTTCCGTTTAGCCCTAGATGGTTGGCCGAAAAGAACAATCTTCGGCAATCTGTCATCCTTCATCCGCACAACATGCCCCAACCACCTCAACCTTTCTTTCATTATAGACCTAGAAAGCGGTATTGAACCACATTTTTCATATAGCCTATTGTTTGAAATACGGTCAGTCAGCCGGGTACCCAGAACAATCCTTAAGCAATTTCTCTGGAAAACATCTAGCAAATCTTCATCCGCTTTTCGGAGCGTCCATGCTTCAGAGCCATATTTGACCACTGTCATCACTGTAGCTTCTAAGATTCTAATTTTGGTTTGTAGACTTATCTTCCTATTCTTCCAGACTTTTTTTAACTGTGAAAAAACACCCTGAGCCTTGGCTATTCTATTTTTAACATCTTCACTGCTCCAACCATCTTTACTAATAATACTACCAAGATAAGTGAAACTGCCCACCTGATCAATCTTTTCATTACCCAACATCACCTTTTCATCGTCACTTATTCCTAGCCTTAGTGACTTAGTCTTCCTAACATTAATTTTCAAACCAATACTAGCACCCTGAACTCGCAAAACCTCTAAAACTTCATTCATTTTGCTCACACTATCATCTAGGATGCTTAAATCATCAGCATAATCCAAGTCCAGGAGACTTTTTCCTCCCCATTTGATTCCGTGGTCTCCCATTGCCTTTCCTGTGCTCCTTAAAACAAAGTCCATCAAAATAATCCATATAAAGGGGGATAGAACACAGCCCTGCTTAACTCCTGATTTAATACAAAACCAGCTGCTAACCTCATTTCCTACCTTAACCGCAGCAGTGTTATTCTCGTACATAGCACTAATCACTTTAATGTATTTGTCTGGTATACCATACAAAGATAAAACCTTTACTAAAGCTCCTCTATCAACAGAATCGAACGCTTGCTCATAATCTATAAAACTGAGGACCAAAGGAGTTTGAAAACTTAGGCACTTCTCAATTATTAACCTAAGAGTGAAAATTTGGTCAACACATCCTCTACCTTTTCTAAAACCGCACTGCTCTTCTCTTAAAACTTTGTCTACGGCATCTCTCAGTCTAAAAAGTATCATATTACTAAGCAATTTGCTACCTACAGAGACCAGACTAATGCCTCATTAATTACCACACTCACTTTTATCACCTTTCTTATAAAGTGGCTTAATTAATGCTGGTAAATTTTCAATAATACATTAAAATTACAGTAAAATAAAACAGTTTTTTGTAATAAAAATTACAGTGAAATAAACACTTAAACCGCTGAGCTTCCTGGAATTAATGTTCATTATTTTCAATAGTTCCTTACAGTTATACGGACTATTATATTGATTTTACACTTTTTGTCGTTGATGTTTTGAAAAACAAAAGCACGCTGTTCGAGATACATATAGTTTTCAATAAAACGGAAAGGACATAACATACCTTAGACTTTTATGGTTTGGGAAGGGAGAAAGGGGCAGTAGCCAAACTCCTATTGGTAGTAATTTTTGTTGACCATATAAAATTAGGGGGACAAAAGTATTTTTGTCCCCCCTCGATAAATTCCACCCGGGAAATTCCTCTGGGCCCCCCCTGAAAACGGCTTTGGGTTGCACCCCTTACCGTGTTGGTTTGAGGGATATCAGACCAAGAGAGTGCATTTCAATGCCAAAATAGTCAACAAAATTTGGAGATAGCTATTTTCTTCAAAATATTTGAAAGGCCCAATAACTGTCTTTTGAGATAAAATGACCCCCTACAGCCCCTGGAGGTAAGCTTTTAAGCTATAAAAAATGTCTTTTGTTTTATTTGTTATTGGGAAGTGTGCATGCATTTTTCGGCTGGGGCAGGGAGGACGAATTTTCTGCCGGGAGAATTTTCAATGGAGAGGAAAGCTTCCAGGGGGTGAAATTTTCAGAAGAAATTTTAAACTGGGTGAATTTGCTAGAATTCATATACGAAATTTCTTTATATGTCTTGCTTTCTCTTTACCGATTCAATTTTCGCGTCGAGATGTTAAGGGTAATTGTCCGGGGTAAATTCCGGGGTTAAATTAACCATATCAGATAGAAAAAATGTTTGTGGAAAACTGGTTAGGGTTTACTCAGTCACAAATTAGAACTTATATTTTCCTTATTATGGATCACTATCTATTGATGGCAGCCAAAAATGGGGCAACAAATATTTTTCCATGGTTTTTCCCTATTCTGCTCTCTTTCCTTTGGTTACTTTATAATTACTTTATAGTCCCAAACTTCCAGGCGGGCCATGCCCCCTGCCTCCTCTTGTCGGTGCCCATGTTTAACATACCTGTCAACACTCTCTAAACTTTAACCTCAATACTTTGAAGATTTTTCAACCTCAACCGTTGAAGGTTCTTTCCCTCAGAAAATACCCCCACCCCCTGCCGCAGCTCATTGGTCTACAAACACTTTCGACTTATAAAAAAAAGTACTTGAACTCTCAATTTCCGATCTAATGAGCACCCTCTGAAGCTTTTGCGACCATGAGGCATAGGTGTGGATGAGGAAGGGATAGTCCTTTCCTATACGAAATAAATTCTGCTCATTTTGGGGTTTAATGTTAATCTTTACTTTCATAGCAACAGCGTACACCAGAAGTATTCCCAGAAATCATAAGGGAGTACATAACAATTTGACATTTTTGTTTATTTTTTCGTTTCCGTTGCATCCCCCCCCCAAAAAAAAATATTCACCGTCATTTTTACTTAATTTGGATGACTTGGCTCCAGCTTTACCACCACCACTCCCCTCCCCCCTTCCCAGGATTTTGAAGAAATTACGGCACGGTCAAAACCCCTATGCATTCCAGAGGCCAGAACATACTTTGCACTTTACTGAATTAAATTTGAAAAAAACTTGTTTATTAGATTTTCGACTATGTTGAACAAAATGGCTATCTCAGAATTTTAATTGGGTAACTATTTATGTTATTTTATTATGTTCATGGCCGTATATTTGGTTTTAAAATACGCTTCTCTATCTATCTATCTAATATGCAGGATAATTAAACCAAACACATTTTGCATGCAGACCCGCTATACTTTAACTCCCCCCCCCCTTCTAATATGCAAATATATAGCCCAAATTTATTTCTAAAGTAACGAAGAAACTAACGAAAAAACTGGTGTGTTCTCGAATATTACACAGCGTAAACTTGAGGGAGTGGCGTATAAGACACAAGTATCAAAATTCCTTTCCCCTACGGAAATTAAAAAAAAATAAAACAAATAAAACTCTCAAATTTTGAAAGTCTTATTTTTCACGGGGGTATTTTCCATGGGGGGGGGGGGTAATTTTGTTTTAATTATTTGGTGAGCCAAAATCAAAACCTGCATTAATTCAAAAACGTTCAAAAATAAAATAAAAAAACAAGTTTTTTAATTGAAAGTAAGGAGCGACATGAAAACTTAAAACGAACAGAAATTACTCCATATATGAAAGGGGCTGTCCCATCCTCAACGTCTCTCTCTCTCTAATTACGCTAAAGTTTGACTCTTTCTTACAACTCTATTTTTTTAAACAATAAAATTTTAGCGCAAAGAGCGAGACGTTGAGGAGGGGACAGCCCCTGTCATATTAGGAAAAATTTCTGTTCGTTCTAAGTTTTAATTTCGCTCCTTACTTTCAATTAAAAAAACTTTTTTTTTAATTTAATTTTTGAACGTATATGAAACCACCGTACCTACCCCCACCTAAACAATGACTCATTCCCCTCCCTCATTATAGCTGATACGTAAACACAGATCGCCAAGCACAGCTTAATTTCATTACAAATAAAGCGAATCAACTTGATTGAATCCAGTCCTGCCTTCGTGTGCCATTACTTCTTTTACAACTGGAGAATCTAAAATATAGTTATTCATATTTTTAAACTGGAGCTTGAAACCTCCACGGCAGGGTTATCTGATATGATGTATCTGATAAATAGATTTTCAGTAAGATCTCTTGCTTTTTTTTTTGGGGGGGGGGGGTCCCCTTTTTCAAAAATTAGGCAAATTTTCTCAAATTTTTGGTTTTGGGTGTGGAACAATAAACTGAAAGAATTTTATATATTGATACCAATAGATATATCGAAAGAATTGACTTATTATGTTGATTCCAAATATATTAGTTTCATTAAATTTAATCTTACCCATCAAAAGCTACGGGTCAGAGAAATTTGTCTGAAAAAGTGGGAGAGACCTTCTTGAAGTCATATAATTTTAATGAAAACCACACCATCAGATTGAAACTGTAGATGTTTCAAGCTCATATCTGCAAAAATGTGGAATTTTGCAATTTTTACCAGAAGAAAAATCACAGATGCGTGTTTATTTGGCTTTTTGTTGTTGTTTTTTTTTCCAGGGGTGATCGTATCGACCTTGTAGGCCTAGAACGTAAGGATAGGGCTCGTTCTAATGGAAATAAAAAGTTCTTGTACCTTTTTTGTCTATATATAAAAATAGAGAACATAGAAATACTGATCTTTTTTTCTGCGCTACCAAAAGTACTGTTTTCATATAACTTTACAGTTTCATGAAATGTAATTAAACAAATAGGAAAGGGTTTTCATCTAAAATAAGGAGCAAGTTTAAAACTTAAAACAAATATAACACCTTTTCAACACCTTGCTCATTAAACAAAAGTATTTGTTTTTTGCGGGGGTTATATGGGAGGATCTTTCCATGAAGGAAGTTTTCATTGGGAAGGAGCATTGCTGTGAAGGGGGTGCCGCATTTCACAGCATTATTAAAGAAAAAGATCAGAAATTAAATAAAAAACAAGTTTTTCAACTGAAAGTAAGGAGCACCATCAAAACCCAAAACGGACAGAAAATATTACGTATATGATTTGGTTCAACCCCTAGTCAATACTTCGCTCTTCAAGCCAAAGAATTTTTAGTACTTTCATAAGAGCTATTTATTGTAATTAACGGCCTTTGTGATTAAGTAAACATTTTTAAAGAATTGGAACAAAATTCGAACTTTAGCTTAAAGAGCAAGGTATTGAATAGGGGGGGAACCCCCTAATATACGTATTAAAAATCAATGAATATAGAAGTTCGGTACGTAAGTTAATTCGTAAGTTACGTACATTTATTACTAATCAAAACGTTCGTAAATAAAATTAAACAAGTTTTGAAAAATCCATTTAATAAAAAAAAGCAAAATTAATATACAAATTTTGTTTTAATTATTCATGTGCGGTGAGCCAAAATCAAAACCTGCATTAATTCAAAAACGTTCAAAAAATAAATAAAAAAACAGGTTTTTTAACTGAAAGTATGGAACTTCGAATGAGCTCTCTCTTGATTTTATAGGGCCAATGGGTCGGTACGATTACCCCTGAAAAAAAATAAACACGCCTCCGTGATCTTTCTTCTGGCAAAAAATACAAAGTTGCAGATTTTTGCAGATATGAGCTTGAAACATATGTAACAGGGCTTTCTGATACGCTAAATCTGACGGTGTGCTTTTCATTAAAATTATTTCACTTGTAGGGGATGTTTCCCCCCTCTTTCAAAAATCAGGCAAATTTTCTCAGGCTCGTAGCCTTTTATGAGTAATACTAAACTTAATAAAATTTATATATTTAGAATTAGCATTATAAGCCCATTCTTTTGATACATTTATTGACATCAAAACTCCGTTTTTAAAAGTTTCGATTACTATTGAGTCGTATCACTTGTTTTTTTTATTGTTTTTTTTTATTACGCATATGTTATTACGTATATAAGGGGGTTCTCCCCTTAGTCAATACCACGCTCTTTACGATAAAGTTAAAATTTTGTTTAAATCACAAATCGCTGAATCACAAAGGCTGTTTAATTAGAATAGATAGCTCTTTTGAAAGCACTATAAAAAAATGTAGCGTAAAGAGCGAGGTATTGACTTGGGATGATCCCACTCATATACGTAATAATTTCTGTTCGTTTTAAGTTCTTATGTTGCTTCTTACTTTCAGTTGAAAAAACTTGTTTTTTTTAATTTAATTTCTGATCGTTTTTAAATAATGCTGGAAATCCGGCGCCCCCTTCATAGAAATGTCCCTTACCCCAAGGAAACATCTTCCACGGAAAGATTTTCCCGAGTAACCCCCTCCTCCTGCACCCCCCCCCAACCAGAAAAAAATCCTTCATGAAAATGGCTGTAAACTTCATAATAACCAAAACAATATCTAAACAATGGGCAAAGTTCATAAATTGCAGCCCTTCCCCTGGGAACAGTGGGGAATTCAGTCATCTTAAAAGACATATTTATTAGATTTTCGACTATGTTGAACAAAATGGCTATCTCAGAATTTTAATTGGGTAACTTCGGGGAAAAAATGAGCATGGGAGGGGGCCAAGTTGCCCTCCAATTTTTTTGGTCACTTCAAAAGGGCACTAGAACTTTTAATGTCCATTCAAATGAGCCCATTTACGATATTCTAGGATTACTGGATTGATACGATCACCCCTGGGGAAATAAAAAAATAAAAAATAAAATAAACACGCATCTGTGATCTTTCTTCTGATTAAATAAAAAAAAACAAGTTTTTTAAACTGAAAGTAAGGAGCGACATTAAAACTTAAAACGAACAGAAATTATTCTGTATATGAAAGAGACTGTCCCCTCCTCAACGCCTCGCTCTTTACGCTAAAGTTTTTTATTGTTTTAAAAAATAAAGTTGTGAGACAGAGTCAAACTTTAGCGTAAAGAGCGAGGCGTTGAGGAGGGGACAGTCTCTTTCATATACAGAATAATTTCTGTTCGTTTTAAGTTTTAATGTCGCTCCTTACTTTCAGTTTAAAAAACTTGTTTTTTTTTATTTAATTTTTGAACGTTTTTGAATAAATGCAGGTTTTGATCTTGGCTCACCGTACATGAATAATTAAAACAAAATTTTCATATTAATTTACTTTTATTTAGTTAAATGGCTTTCTCGAAACTTGTTTAATTTTATTTACGAACGTTTTTATTAGTAATAAATATACGTAACTTACGAATTAACTTACGTAACGAACTTCTATATTCATATATTTTTAATACATTTATTAGGGGGTTCGCCCCCTAGTCAATACCTTGCTCTTTAAGCGAAAGTTCAAATCTTGTTCCAATTCTTTAGAAATGACCGCTTAATCACAAAGGCCGTTAATTAGAATAAATAGCTCTTATGAAAGTACTAAAAAATCTTTGGCTTAAAGAGCGAGGCATTGACTACGGGGTGAACCCAATTATATATGTAATATTTTCTGTTCGTTTAAAGTTTCGATGTTGCTGCTGTTGCAGTTGAAATACTTGTTTTTTTATATTAAATTTATGATCTTTTTTTTAATAATGCTGGGAAGTCCGGCGTCCCCTTCATAGCAATGTCCCTTCCCCCATGAAAACTTCCTTCATGGAAAGACTCCTCCCACATAACCCCTGACCCACCCACCCCCTCCCCCCACTACCAGGAAAAATCTCCCCTGAAAACGTCTGTATCAAACAGTTCGTGGTAACGAACTGTAAGTAAGGAGCGACCCGGCTCAATGGTAACCGAAACTCTAGAAAACGGGTTTTTGATACCAATAGATATATCAAAAGAATCAGATTTCAATGCTGATTTCAAATATATAACTTTCATCAAGTTTAGAGCTACCCATCAAAAGTTACGCGCCTGAGAAAATTTGGCTGATTTTCAAAAAAAGGGGGAAAGACCCCCTAAAAGTTATAGAACCTTAATGAAAATCACACCATCATATTCAGCGTATCAGAGAACCCTACTGTAGAGGTTTCAAGCTCCTATCTACAAAAATGTGGATTTTTGCATTTTTTGCCAGAAGAAAGATCACGGATGCGTGTTTATTTGTTTGTTTGTTTGTTTGTTTGTTTGTTTGTTTGTTTTTTTTTTTTTTTCCCAGGGGTGATCGTATCGACCCAGTGGTCCTAGAATATCGTGGGAGGGCTCATTGGAACGGAAATTAAAAGTTCTAGTGCCCTTTTTAAGTGACCAAAAAAAATGGAGGGCAACTAGGCCCCCTCCCACGCTCATTTTTTTCCCAAAGTCACCCGATCAAAATTTTGAGATAGCCATTTTGTTCAGCATGGTCGAAAATATGATAAAAATGTCTTTTAGGATGACTTGATCCCCCAAAGTCCCCAGGGGGAGGGCTGAAAGTTATGAACTTTACTCAATGTTAACATATAGTATTGGTTATTGGGAAGTATACAGACTTTTTCAGAGGAGATTTTTTCTGGTAGGTGGGGGAAGGAGAGGGTCGGGGGCTATATGGAAGGATCTTTCCATGAAGGAAGTTTTCATGGGGGAAGGGACATTGCTATGAAGGGGGCGCCGGATTTCCCAGCATTATTAAAGAAAAAGATCAGGAATTAAATAAAAAAAAAACAAGTTTTTCAACTGATCAACTGATTGTGATTAAGAGGTCATTTTTAAAGAACTGGAAAAAAAATTCGAACTATAGTTTAAAGAGCAGGGTATTGACTAGGGGGCGAACCCCCTAATATACGTGTTAAAAATTTATGAATATAGAAGTTCGTTACGTAAGTTAATTCTAAGTTACGTATATTTATTACTAATAAAAACGTTCGTAAATAAAATTAAACAAGTTTCGAGAAAGCCATTTAACCAAATATAATATGCAAATTTTGTTTTAATTATTCATGTACGGTGAGCCAAAATCAAAACCTGCATTAATTCAAAAACGTTCAAAAATTAAATAAAAAAAACAAGTTTTTTTAACTGAAAGTAAGGAACGACGTTAAAACTTAAAACGAACAGAAATTATTCCGTATATGAAGGGGGCTGTCCCCTCCTCAACGCCTCGCTCTTTACGCTAAAGTTTTTTTATTGTTTAAAAAAATAGAGTTGTGAGAAAGTCAAACTTTAGCGTAAAGAGCGAGGCGTTGAGGAGGGGACAGCCCCCTTCATATACGGAATAATTTCTGTTCGTTTTAAGTTTTAACGTCGTTCCTTACTTTCAGTTAAAAAAACTTGTTTTTTTTATTTAATACTTCCAAATAACCAATACTATATGTTAACATTGGGTAAAGTTCATAACTTTCAGCCCTCCCCCCGGGAAGTTCGGGGGATTAAGTCATCCTAAAAGACATACTTATAATATTTTCGAACATGCTGAACAAAATGGCTATCTCAAAATTTTGATCAGGTGACTTTGGGAAAAAAATGAGCGTGGAGGGGGCCTAGTTGCCCTCCATTTTTTTTGGTCACTTAAAAAGGGCACTAGAACTTTCAATTTCCATTCCAATGAGCCCTTTCACGATATTCTAGGACAACTGGTTCGATACGATCACCCCTGGGAAAAAAAAAAAACAAACAAACAAACAAATAAACACGCACCCGTGATCTTTCTTCTGGCAAAAAATGCAAAATTCCACATTTTTGTAGATGGGAGCTTGAAACCTCTACAGTAGGGTTCTCTGATACGCGGAATATGATGGTGTGATTTTCATTAAGGTTCTATGACTTTTAGGGGGTCTTTCCCCCCTTTTTCGAAAATCAGCCAAATTTTCTCAGGCGCCTAACTTTTGATGGAAAGGATTAAACTTGATGAAACTTATATATTTGAAATCAGCATTAAAATACAATTCTTTTGATGTATCTATTTGTATCAAAATACCGTTTTCTAGAGTTTCGGTTACCATTGAGCCGGGTCGCTCCTTACTTACAGTTCGTTACCACGAACTGTTTGACAAAAAATACAAAATTCCACATTTTTGAAGATAAGAGCTCGAAACTTCTACAGTAGTGTTCTCTGATACGCAAAATCCCATGGTGCGATTTTCATTAAAGTTCTTTTACTTTTAAGGGTATTTCCCTCTTTTTTCTTAAATAAGTCAAATTTTCTTAGGCACATAACTTTTAATGGGTAAGACTAAACTCGATATAAACTTATATATTTTAAATCAGCATAAAGATTTGACTTATTTGACATATCTATTGGCATCAAAA
Organism: Artemia sinica; assembly: GCA_027921565.1. Taxonomy (NCBI): domain Eukaryota; kingdom Metazoa; phylum Arthropoda; class Branchiopoda; order Anostraca; family Artemiidae; genus Artemia; species Artemia sinica. The sequence goes on along the minus strand of CM051273.1, from coordinate 50,508,215 downwards.
TTCTGTTTTTTAGAGTTTTGGTTACTATTGAGCCACTTCGTTACCACGAACTGTTAGAAAGAAAATACAAGTGAATGTGGTTTGTCAGTTTAATATACATATGCTGATAGTTATTCCTGAAAATCTTAATAGTATTTGGTTTACAGTCTGTGATCTCATGATCTATGAATTTTTACTTCTGTCGATTTTTATCTAAACAAACAAACATGGCTACAACCCCTGGAGCAAAGTGGAATGGTAACCAAAAGTTTTGCTTTAACATCTGAATTGAAAGGAAAACTTCAACGCAAGCAAATTGAAAGATTTTGCCGTTATAATTTGCGTAATTAGCTAATTTGGGATGGCCACGACGTTTTTGAACCATAAGTCAACATCTGATAATAAGCAGCTCTTACTAGTCTATCTTCATTACACCTAATGAGCTTCAACCAAAATCTAAGCATCACAATAGACCTACGTAGTTTTAACAAAAACAAGTCCATATCACCTTTCAGAATCTGTGAATGAGTTGTCTCAAAAAAAGCATATGCTATGCTTTACCCCCACCCCCTCCCCTAATGTATAAATATATAGCCCATTTTTGTTTCTAAACTATTATATAATTAAACAATTACTTACAAGAACTTCCAACTTGTAATATTCCAATTTCTGAGGTATACACAAAATTTGACTCGCTTATAAGATATGTTGCTCGTTTTAGTTCTAGATTTCAAAAGAATATTGTCCCAGTCTTTATCTATCAAAGAAAAGGTTGAAACACCCTAAAGGCAATAAGATAAACGATGCCAGAAGAAACGCATGGGAACAGAGTTATCTTTTAAGATAACTCTGTCCCAAATGACTTCCACTAATTTTCGCTGAATTTTCCAAACAGGTCTTACAGATCTTGGTAATTAGCCTTCCACACCTGGGTTTTAAACAATAAACAACTTTAGTGCAAAGAGCGAGGCGTTGAGGAGGGGACAGCCCCTTTCATATACAGAATAATTTCTGTTCGTTTTAAGTTTTAACGTCGTTCCTTATTCTCAGTTAAAAAAGCTTGTTTTTTTATTTATTTATTTAGGGACAGGTGAAATAATTCCCTAAGCCTAAAGGCACATTTCTTTTGAGCTAGCAAAATATGCCACAAATACGTCTGGACATTCGAAGCTGTCCGCTAAATTTACCCCCCTTGGAAAATACCCCCATCCCCCGGTGAAAAATACCCCCCACAGAAAACACCCCCCTCCCCGTAAGTAACCCGTGGAAAAAGAACCCCCCCCCTCTGTGGAAAAATAAGTCTTTCAAAATTTGGGAATTTTATGACTTTTGTTTTTTATTTTCCGTGGGAGGAAGAAATTTTGGTACTTGCACAAATGCGTCTGGACATTCAAAGCTGTCCGCTAAATTTACCCCCCCCCCCCTGGAAAATACCCCCATCCCCCGGAGAAAAATATCCCCCAGAAAATACCCCCCACAGAAAACACCCCCTCCCCGTAAGTGACCAGCGGAAAAAGACCCCCCCCCCCCTCTGTGGAAAAATAAGTCTTTCAAAATTTGGGAATTTTATATGACTTTTGTTTTTTATTTTCCATGTGGGGAAGAAATTTTGGTACTTGTGTATTATACGCCACTAAATAAAGTCACTATTATGTCACTTGTCTTTGTCTTGTCTCACGCTAAGTTGAAAGAAACGAACTAAGAAACAAATTTGTTTTCGAGTTTTACAAAGCGTTAATTTGAGTGAGTGGCCTATAATACACAAGAAACAAAATTGCTTTCCGCTAGGGAAAATAAAAAAACAAAACCAAAATAAAAATATCAAATTTGGAAAGTCTTATTTCCCACTGGGGGTATTTTCGGGAGGGGGGTATCTAGGCCGTGTCTGAGATATTGCTGATACACTCATTTGATAGCCAGTAAGAAAATACTGTTATATGATTTAGTTGAACATCCCCCTTCTCAATCCCTAAAAGTTCCGTCTTAGTATCCTTCACATAAATATTTAATACCATTCACCCTAGCTACATGTTTTGCCTTTTGGTTTGCTGAAATCCCCTTCATCACACAATGAAAGTTTCAACTTATTATTCTAAGCCGTTGCTAAAATATTGCTGATAATTTTTTTCGACAACCTGTATGCACATAATGTGTATTGATTTAGTTCAACTTCCTCCTCAGTATTCGCTGAAAATTTCCGCTTAATACCCACAGCTTTAGTAGTAGTCGCAGTAGAAGCAGAAGTTAGAACGTTTTTGAATTAATGTAGGTTTTGATTTTGGCTCACCGTACATGAATATTAAAAAAAAATTGCATATTAATTTTACTTTTTTTTATTAAATGGCTTTTTCAAAACTTGTTTGATTTTATTTACGAACGTTTTGATTAGTAATAAATATATGTAACTTACGAATTAACTTACGTAACGAACTTCTGTATTCATTGATTTTTAATACGTATATTAGGGGGTTTGCCCCCTGATCAATACCTTGCTCTTTAAGCTAAAGTTCAAATTTTGTTCAAATTCTTTAAAAATGACTCCTTAATCTCAAAGGCCGTTAATTAGAATAAAAAGCTCTTATGAAAGTACTAAAATTCTTTGCCTTGAAGAGCGAGGTATTGACTAGGGGAAAAACTTGTTTTTTTTTAAATATAATTTCTGATCTTTTTCTTTAATAATGCTTGGAAATGTGGCGCCCCCCACATAGCAATGTCCCTTCCCCAATGAAAACTTACTGCATGGAAAGATCCTCCCATATAACCCCCGACCCCCCCCCCCCCTTCCCACGTACCAGAAAAAATCCCCCTGAAAACGTCTGTATACTTACCAATAACCAATACTATATGTTAACATTTGGTAAATTTCAAAACTTTCTGCCCTCTCCCCAGGGATTCCTGGGGATTAAGTCATCCTAAACGACATAGTTATCATATTTTTGACCATGCTGAACAAAATGGCTATCTCAAAATTTTGATCAGGTGACTTTGGGAAAAAATGAGCCTGGGAGGGGGCCTAGTTGCCCTCCATTTTTTTGTCACTTAAGAGGTTGCTAGAACTTTTAACTTCTGTTCCAATGAGCCCTCCCATGACATTCTAGGACCAATGGGTCGATACGATTACCCCTGGGAAAAAAAAAAATAAACACGCACCCGTGATCTTTCTTCTGGCGAAAAATGCAAAATTCCACATTTTTGTAGATAGGTGCTTGAAACCTCTACAGTAGGGTTTCTGATACGCTGAATATGATGTTATGATTTTTATTAAGCTTCTATAGCTTTTAGGGGGTCTTTCTCCCTTTTTTCAAAAATCAGCCAAATTTTCTCAGACGCTTAACTTTTGATGGGTAAAACTAAACTTGATGAAACTTATATACTTGAAATCAGAATTAAAATTTGATTCTTTTGATGTATCTATTGGTATCAAAAATCCGTTTTTTAGAGTTTCGGTTATAATTGAGCCGGGTCGCTCCTTACTTACAGTTCGTTACCACGAACTGTTTGATGTATTTTTTGGGTTAAGAGATTTGGGTTAAGAGAATAAGAGATTTGCGTCTCATATGCCATCTTCTATTCAAAGTACAAACTCCATAACTCGTAATTAGCAGACCCATGTATACGATCGATATGTCTTTGTATCCTTGGCAAAAGCCAAAACAAGAGACATTCAAGTTTTGTGATAAAAACCAGTTTTTTGACATGATGCCTATACATGCCACATTTCGATAGAGTCGTTTTTGGTTTAGAATCGGCATATCATCACCTTCGTATTAGCTTAAGAAACAAAACAAGTCTTGTGACGTCAGCTCTTAAACATGCCCCTTTTCGACAAGAATTCATTTTTGTTTCTATGGGGCATGGCCGCATAAAACCTGTTTCAAACATGCCACAAAGCGGCTGATCCTGTTTTCGACCGACCCTCAGATTCTTGAAATATTCACTTTTGAAGGTTCAACAGCTGCTCAAGCTGAATCATGTCTTAAAATTTTGCCAACTAATGACTGCTTTATTAGTAACCGCAAACAATTTTTGGAGATATATTCGAAAATGAAAACACCTTTTTGTATGTGGCTACCTTGTCTGTCGTTTATCATGAGTAATATATTGTCTTGATTATAATGGATGTATGACTATAAAATTTGCCTTGATCAATAATGTATCTGCCTTCGTATGTAATTATATTTGCCTTGAAATAATTACATTAAATAGGGCTTTTTATGTTAAGTTATTCACGATATTATGCCTTACAAATTTGTATACCTTTCAAATGAATTATTTCACGAAGCAATTATTTTTATACGGAATTATTTTATTTATTATTACGAAGTTAAAAAATCTCGCTTACTCGCCATACTTTCAAAGAGCATCTTAGAAACTCTTCTGATTGCGCAAACTTATCCGATGCAGATGGTAGCTCAGACTCAGTCTTCCCACCCACGTAAGTCGACAATCTGCTGTAATCTAGCGGTAGTTTACACCTACGGTCCTGAAAAATTGAATCCTTGCCTTGCTTATGGCATCTTTACTAAGTGGTCTGAATTTTTTGAACAGACAGTGACTCGATTAAAAATATGACACTATTCCAAGTTTTGATCCGAATTTCCCTCTTTATTGCAAACAGGAGATTGGCTGCTGCCCCTATACCCCTGCCGCAACGGTAAAAGTTTAAAGCCTATTGTGTCATTTGGGTTACATTGAAAACTATATGTATCTTGAACAGTGTCCTTTTATTCTCCAGAAAATCGACAAGTATAAGACTATACTAATTAAGACGACTGAAAAAAACTAATGAAAATAAATGGAATATACAATACATAACGATATTAGTTCCTGGAAACTCAGCAATTTAAAATCAGCAATTTAAAAAACCTGGAAATTCAGTAATTTTCACTCAAGATTTTATTTCACTACAATGTTTATTTCTATTTTTCAATTTTTTAAATGTAAAAGAAAATATTTGTAATATAATTTGCTTTTAATAAGGCGTAAATGACGCATTATGTTTTGAACTTTTACAGTTAGAGGAGGGGGGAGGGGACACTAGCCAAACTCCTGTTTGTAGTAATTTTTGTGTGTTTCAAGGTTGAACTGAACATTGAGTTTAATTTTTACTCGGTTTAAGATTTATTTATTCATCTAAATTAGTACCTGCTATCTATATGTTTGCTATGATCGTTTATTACAATTTTTGCACGTTTTAGATTTTATTTGGGTTTTAATTGTAATTTCTGGTCGTTTTGAGATTGAACTATTAAAGGAATTTATTTCTGCTGATCTTAAGTTTGATATTGCTCTTTGCTTTTCTTTGAAACATTTCTGTTTTGAAAGTTTTTTTTAATTAATTTATGTTTGTTTTTGATTACCAATTTTTTTTTATTAGCTCTCCAGTTTTTCATGTCTTCGGTGCAATAACTAAAATATCCGATTCTAATTCTTAGTTCTAATTTATGTCTTTTGATTTATTTCAACATTTTCTGAAAGTTACAACAAAATGCCATAAACCCTACTGGACGACTGTGATGCACATAGCATCTTTTGATTGAGCTCAACATCCCCCTCAACATTCTCTGAAAGTTTCAATTTAATACCCTTAATTGTTTCTTAGATATTGCTCACACTTTTGACAAGTTGGATGTAAATTGTATGTTTCGATTTAGTTAAACATTCCCTGAAATTCCCTGGGGACTGTTGGGGGGGGGGGCATGACATCCCCGAAAGCATGGCTAGCAAGTAGTTATAACAGTGGTAGCAACAGTGGCAAGTAGTTATAGTCGCAAGCTGCCATAGTCTTTATTGCAGATCCGCCTTTTTGATAAACTGATTGCACATGTTCCCTTTTGATTAATTTTAACATGCCCCTCAATATTCTCTGAAGTTTCACCTTATTACCCTAGCTTTTTGTAACACACCCAGAATCAAGGCCAAGAATACACCCAGAATCAAAATCAAAAGGGCATGTAAATAATTGAGCAAATTACATAATTTACAGTTCTTGGCTGGGGACTGTGGGGGGGAGGGGATGACATCCCCGAAAGCATTGCTATTTTACTTTTTGATTAGTTGGAAAAAATGACTATTTTAAATTTCGATCAAGTTTTAGGATAGGAAGAGGGCAGGGGGCAGTTTACCCTCAGATCATTCTTCAACATCCCCTAAACATACCCTCAAAGTTTCTACTTAGTACATTTGGACGACACTTAGAAATTGCTGATTTTCTTTTTTGACAACCAGCAAGCACATTTCGCGTTTTAATTGTGTCCGTTGTGCTTTAATTTCCTCAAAGTTTCACCCTAATATCTTAAGGCTTTCTGGAGACGGAGGATCAAACAAGCCTTCTTTTCCCAAAAAGTAACCTTGCCTTAGCACAACCTTATTGCCACTCCTAAGATATACCCTTTTAATAACCTGGGTGCACATATTGTCTTTTGATTTAGTTTAACATCCCCCTCAGCATTCCCTGAAGTTTTACCTTAACAACCTTAGCCTTTTCTGACACACTCAGGATCAAATATTTCCCTTCTTTTCTAATAATGAATCCTGTATATAAACAATGGACAAATTGTATAATTTACAACATTTTCTTCAGGGGATGTAAGCGGCATGACATCCCAAGTGGCATAGTTGTTAGATCTTTTGATTAGTTGGAACAAAATTACTATTTCACGATCTTGATCAATATGCCCTAATAGTTTCAAATTAATGCCCTCGGCTACATGGGCATAACTCCAGACTTTTTTTTAGGAGGGGGAAGGAGGAGGTCCACAGTCTGGGAGTCAGGAGGCATGAGAAATCCTTCAGGAGAAAGGAGTGTTCGAGAATTTGTGAAAAATACAAGCCTAAATACGTTTACAAGATGTTTGGGAAATCAATTTATAATGGACACGAAAAAAAGTAAAGCTGGCATATGCCTTGCCTAAGTCTTCGATAACACAATTTTCTTCAAGTAACATTAAAGAAAAGTTACTATTTATCAAAGACTACTCGGTTAATTTCAAAACAATACGTAGTAAACAATACAAATATTAAATAGACACAAAATTTAAAACTGGTTCTTGACTCCTGCTAAAATTGTCAGCAATGAGTTTCTGCAGACGACAGTAGCGTCGAGTAAACAAGCTTCCGGTTGTGTGCTTGTGAGTTTCACATAAGCTCGGCAGTTTTTAACAGTTTTACTGCTATATTGAAGTGCCAATCTCCCTTCCACTTCTTGCAATTCCTACACCCAACACAGGAGACTAAATCTAGCAGTTGAACTACGTGCTATTCAGCCCCGTGCATCGCGTCATTCAGTTGGATGAACTGGCGTCAAAGCAATCTACGTGGGACCCTGTCTATTTGCTCATATAACTGTAAGTAAAATTCATCTGAGTCACTATCATCTCCGTCAGTCGGTCCAACAGGAGTATATACTACAATAACTGAAGCTGTGCATAAAATGAGCGATCAGTATTCTATCATTAATACTTTACCAGCCCAAAAAAGACTTGGCAGCTTCTTTATTCATCAAGAGCCATACTCCCTGTGTATGTACCCTGTCCTTCCTGGCTGAGTAAATAAATACTACATCACGTAATTTGATACTTACTACCGCTGGGATATGAGTTTCTGAAAGTCGTAATAAGGTTACTTTGAATCGTCTAAATTCGTCAGTCAAAATGTCGATACGACCCCGTACAGTTATAAAAAGAGCGATGCCACTATTAGGCCACGCAAGCAGGGTTTCCCTCTCAGGGATAGGCTTACCTCTAAGGTATGCAGCCTGTAATCAGCCTTTTCATGGTTTATATAAGACAGATTAGATTGAAGACTATGCTATTACATGTAGTACAGGTGCGCCTAAATATAAACAAAGAACTCGATTGAGAATTGAAAACAACTATAACAAATAAGGACAGTATAACAGCCCTTGGGCCTATGATTATCTATGACAACAAATCCAAACCTGATTGAGGTGTCAGGTTTTCATTGTCAAAAACCACTAAAGCATCGAGTATATATAAAAACTTTAATGGAATAGAACCCAGAACAAGTTCAGCTTCAGAACCAGCTTTACCAGGAAGACAAATAGTTTTGATGCCAATTGTTGGAATTTTACTCTTCCTGAAACTTGGAAATGGCTGGTGAAGGTCAAATATTGTGATAGTCAAATATCCAGTTATGTTTCCTTGCTAGGATCTATGTCGCAATAACTACTGGGGTTTCTACGAAATCAATTACCTAATGACAGAATAACTTATTTATGTGGGAATAAAATCTATTGATACTGAAGTCCTGATGCTTACTAATTAGCTGAATGTTCTTCATTTTACAATTTGAATTTGTTGAAAAACCATGTGCAGAATCAGGGCCTAATATACAAAAGACCCTATGCTTGACATACAGCTTGTGTTTGCAGTGAAACTACCAGCAAAACCAGGGCCTAATATGTGAAAGACCATAAGCTTGACCTACAGAGTGAAACGATGGATCTTAAGTCTGAGAATGGATATTCCAGGACAATAAATGAAGGAAACTCAATAGCTATACCAAAAGAAAATGAAATCAAAGTGTTTTTCGAATGCCAGTTGAACTACGCAGAAACATGAATATAGAATCACAGTGTATTTAAGCAGTAAAGATAAATTAATTTATTTGATGTTGATTTCTAGATTAATTTTGTTTCTTTGATGTGAACATAAAATTGGCGGATCTCTCGGGCATTGCCCGAGTTTAACCTTGTTAAACTGTTTAACCTTGTTAACCAAGGATATAGTTTAACCTTGTGGAGACGGGTTTTATTGACTCATCGATCAAGCTAATCGATGAGTCTAGTCGATCAAGCTAAGGGATTTGGAAAAAATAATTTTCATTGCACATCAAACTGAGTGATTAATTAAGGTATATTAGGAGCTCTTTATTCTGAAAACTAATTTAGGCTTCAGCTTCAGTGGGAATTAATATCCTAGCAAGTTCTGCTTCAAACAAGCCTTTACCACGGATGCAAAAAGTTTGTCTGTCAGCTATAGCAATTTTGTCCCTTCTGGATGTTAAAACGGCTGGAAAATCTTGACCTATATGACAGTGAAATATTGTGTGAGCAAAGTTCAAAAGCAAAATTCAAAATAGGAAAATTTAGGGTCGTCTATATGGAAACATTGATGCAATGACGGCGAAACATATTTATGTAGAGAATGTCAAGTTCTGTGCTAGAAATGTAGGGGCTGGAAAACGGTGATTAAGTATTTCACACAACTTTCAACAATGTTTCCTATTCTTGGCCTTTAAAAGTGTTTTCATAATAATTTGGTTACTATGTAATTATTTAAATGTTAAAACAACTAAACCGCCATTTCTTTCCAAATTTAATTGAAATAATTCCAATTTCAAAGATGGTTTAAATTTATTAGTTTAACTCAATTAGTTTAAGTTTAGTTTTTCTAGTTTAATTTTAACATCAAAGTTCAAGTTCCCCGTTTTAATTTTTTTAATTTTTTTGGGTTCAGCAGAGTTAAATTTTAAAGCAATATTAAATGTTTTGAAGCTACTAGGTTTAATTACTATGTAAATAATTAAATACCTTTAGTAAAATCATTAAATTTAATTTAAAGAAAATCAAAATGCTTTTGATCTAATAACAAATTAACTAATTAAAACTAATATAAATAATAAATTTCCATGTGCTTGCTCCCTAGAAAAGTTAATGATGATTTCGTTTCTCGAGTTTTTGTAAGGAGTTGAAAGGGTTGGGGGAGGAAATTTTAACGGGTATTTTTACAGAGAGAAATAGGTTGAACTGTATCAAGGCTCATTAATATTTAGCGGATAAAATATTTGAGCAGACTTGTTAGCTTGGGTATGGTATACAGCAACCCCGTAGCTTTAGCTCACTTAAGTTGAAAGTGGTAAGCACACAATAACTTCAGTAACTAAGACGCAGTAGTGTGCATTCTATTTATTTATATGCATATGTTTCATTTGATTTGCTAAAGAGATAGTTATGCCATTTTTAATGCCCTTTGAAATGCTGCAGGCAGATTCATGCTTAAAAAAGCATATAATATTTTTTTATTTTAATATATAATATCATAATTTTAAGTAATATTTTGATTTGCACATGTTTATTCTTTGAAGCCATAGGAAGGAAGCAGATGTGTTAGAATTTCACTTAGACTACTTTAGTTGAAACCCTAAGTCAGCTAAATAAGGTTATTTTAATATTTAGTCATGTAACCTTAAAACAACTATTTGATAATAATTGACTTTCAAATGTTAATTTGAGTGAAAGCAAAATTAAATGTCAAAAACGAAACTAAATAAGGAAAACTTTAAAGATGATGATACTGTAAGTTATAAACATAAAATATTTAAACATATTTTCTTCCTGATTAAAAAAAAAATCAACAAATTGTAAATACCGTGTGATAAAATTTTGTTTTATATTTTTCTTGCCAGTTATTCTATTCTATCTCAGCTAGAAGCGTTTAAAGATAGCAACGATCGGATAAGTGGGTAGTTAGTTAATTTCCCTTAATACGTTGCAGATAGAAACATATTTTATTAAATAAAAAAGAATTTTTTTCAACTGAAAAGTAAGGAGCGACATTAAAGTTTCAAACGAACAGAAATTATCCATATATGAGGAGGGTCATCCCCTCTTTACCACTTCGCTCTTAACGTTAAAGTTTTTTCAGTACCTTGAAAAAAGCTTCTTATTGTTCTAGTTAAACGACCCTTGTATTTCAGGAGTCGTTCTTAAGGAATTGAGAAAAATTCAAACTTCAGCGTAAAGAGCAAGGTATTGAAGAGGGTACGACCTCCCTCTTATATGTGATATTTTCTGTTCGTTTTAAGTTTTAATGTTGCTCCTTACTTTCACTTGAAAAAATTGTTTTTAATTATTTAATCTCTGATTATTTTTAAATAATACCAGGACTTCTGGCTCCACCTCCACGGAAAAATTTCCCTCCCCATAGAAAGATCCTCTATAAACTTCAATCCCGGTGGGTATTTATCCCGGATAATTGCCCTTAACATCTCCACATGTAAAATTGAGTTGGCAGAGAAATTGCGTAAAGAGACATTCAAGACAAATAAAAAGGAATTTCGTATAGAAATTTTGGCAAAGCCCCAGTGTAAAATTTCCTCCTCCCCACCTGAATATTAATTCATCCCCCCCGAATATTAAAACAAAGTAAAAATACGGTTAGCCTTTAAAAGTATAGAATGTTTGCGTCTTAAGATAAAATCCCTGTTTTCAAAGAAATGTAAAGTCCATTAAACCAAAAAAAGAGCAATAAAATAAAAGTGAATAATCTATAGATCCTAATACTTCCGTAAATCAGCAATGAAATATAAATTGGACCCAAAACGAACCGAAAATAAAATAGATAACTGAGTCAAACTCAGAACAAGCAGAAATTTTGGCAAAGCCCCAGTGTAAAATTTCCCATGAAAAGTTAACCCCCGAAAACCTCCCTCCCCTTGAAAGATTATTCACGCATAAAATTCCCCCAACAGAAAATTCATCCCCTCCCCGCCACACCCGAAAAATGTATGCATACTTCGCAATAACAAATACTAATCGTAGACAATTGGTACATATTATATTTAAAGACTTTTCCCTAAGAGGCTTTGGAGGCTTATGTTATCTTCAAAGGCATAGTTATTGGGCCTCTTAACTATGCTAAATAAAATGGCTATCTCAACATTTTCCTTGTATGTTATTGGGGGAAGAGGGGCGTGGAAGGTGGCATAGTTGCCCTATAATCTTTTAGTGAATTAATCTTTTAATCTTTTTGGTCAAATAAAAACTGAAATAGATCCTTTAATTTCCGTTTAGATGAGCCCTTTCCAGATGTTCTTGAATCATTGGTCCGAAACGACAACCCAAAGAAAAAAAAAAAAAAAAAAACATCCGTGATCTTTCTTCTGGGGAAAAAAATCAACATTCTTCCAGATAGGAGCTTGAAACCTCCACATAGTAGGGTTTTCTAATGAGTTGAAATTCTTAGGAAAACTCTTTGAAAACTCTTTGAAATTTTAGTGGGTGTTTCCCCCTTCTTCGAAAATCAGGCAAATGTTCTCAGGCTCGTAGCCTTTGATGGGTAACACAAAACTTAATGAATCTTATATATTTGGAATCAATATAATAAGTATATTTTTATATTTATATTGATATCAAAATTCCTTTTTTGGAGTCTCAGCTCTCAGTTACTATTGAGCCGCGTCGCTCCTTACTAACAGTTCGTTACCACGGAAGGTTTGAAAAGGAATGTGAAGTGCAATTTTTTATCTGTAGCCTATTTTGTTTTCCAAAACAAAATTGGATGCAGAAAATTTTTAGTTTGATTGAAGTATAAATTCATTAGGATTTAGTCTTGCTATTTCAAAATTTCTATTTTACTAAAATTAGTGTTTAACTATCAATAAGAGTTAAGAAAAAACAAAATATCACGATGTCAGAAGCAAAATGAAATCTCAAAACCAAAAAAAAAGAGAAAACAATGAAACAATACTGTAAGTTACAAGTCAAAAACCATTCTTTTTCTAAAATAAAAATCTAAAAATACTTGGAACATTCTGTAAATGCCCTGACTAAAATATATCTTACATGTTTTCTTACTTACAGAGCACTTTCATAAGCGTTTATAGTCAAGGTTAAAAACATAAATATCTTTGGTTAAGTGCAAACTCATTGGTAAAGACGAATGAGGGTTTTATTTATAATTATTTAAGTCACGAGAAATTCCAACTAGAATACTTCATGTGGGGTTATTTCCGGCTCATTAAGCTGTGCTATTGCATCGGGTGCTATGTATTGTATGCTTGTATTTACGTGCAGTGGAATTATTGAAGTAAATTATTAGGGTGAAAACGCTTATTAAGAACTTGTTAGGAAGTATGACCTCCCCCTCTCCGAAATGTTCATCCAACTCGTAAAAATGTAATAAAATGCATAAAAACGCATTTTTTGTGCGTTTTTAAAGTTTTTTGTGTTCCCCCACCCATCCGAACAAAATTCTGCACACGGCCCTGCTATGGACTAAGTTCAATAAAGAAGAAAAGAAAATACAAAAACACAAGACAGTGAGTCAACAAAATTGAGTAAAAAAACACGCATACCCATGCTCTCGTGACTTAAATAATTATAAATAAAACCCTACTTCGTCTTTACCAACGAGTTTGCACTTAACCAAAAACGCTTATGAAAGTGCTCTGTAAGTAAGAAAACATGTAAGATATATTTTAGTCAGGACATTTACAGAATGTTCCAAGTATTTTTAGATTTTTATTTTAGAAAAAGAAAGATTTTTGGCTTGTAACTTACAGTTTTTTTCATTGTTTTCTCTTTTTTTGGTTTTGAGATTTCATTTTGCTTCTGACATCGTGATATTTCGTTTTTTTAACTCTTATTGATAGTTAAACACTGATTTTCGTAAAATAGAAATTTTGAAATAGCAAGACTAAATACTAATGAATTTATACTTCAATCGAACTAAAAATTTTCTGCATCCACTTTTGTTTTGGAAAACAAAATAGGCTACAGATCAAAAATCGCAATTCACATTCCTTTTCAAACCTTTCATGGTAACGAACTGTTAGCAAGGAGCGACGCGGCTCAATAGTAACTGAAACTCCAAAAAAAAGGGAATTACGATATCAATTGAAATATAAAAAATTACTTATTACATTGATTCCAAATATATAAGATTCATTAAGTTTTGTGTTACCCATCAAAGGCTACGAGTCTGAGAACATTTGCCTGATTTTCGAAGAAGGGGGAAACACCCCCAAAAATTTCAAGGAGTTTTAAAGAGTTTTCCTAAGAGATTCAACCCATTAGAAAACCCTACTGTTAGTAGGAATGCATCTATTGATTCGTAACTTACATGTATATATGGGCATAAAAGAAATTTAATGTCCTTGGTAAAAGCCTGGACGAAATTTAATGTCCTTGGTAAAAACTTGGGACGAGATTTAATGACCTTGGTAAAAGTGTTATTTCTAGACCAATCAGATGCCTAGAATCCCTGTACATAAAAGACCACATCTCTTTCTAGACCTGTTTGATAGAGGGTTATATTGTTTGATTGTTATATTGTTTGATGGTTTGATATTGTTTCATGGTTATGTTTGTTGATGGCTATATGGTTTGATGGTTATATTGTTTGTTGGTTATATGGTATGATGTTGTTTCATAGTTCTGTTCTGTTTTTTGGTCAACTTGTTTAATGTTTCTAAGCCTAATGGATACGGACGGGAGTTTACATCATTGTCAGATAAGAGCATCTAACGGGAACAAGATCACGTGTCTCTTTCTAGGCCAATCAGGGAACTCAGAATACTGCAGGGAAAATGCACATGCGCACTGAATACTAACGGGACAGGATCATTGACACATATTTCTAGGCCACTGGATTTACGTAAGGTTTCTCTTACAACACAAAAGGATGCCGAAACAAAGGAACATTAAGAAATTAATTTTAGGGGATTATTTGGGTGAAACAAATTAATCGACATTTTATTGGGGTGAAACTCTATGGTCGTTATAATACACAAGTACACAATATTGGATTAGTGAGAGAATTATGAGTATGAACCATCAATGACACCAACAAGACACCTTCCCACCATTCCAACTTTTTTGAGGACACCCCCCAATTTTCAATATAAAGGCTCAATTTAAGAGTTAAAAATGTGTAAGAAAAAAGTTAGCAGAATGTCAACATTGACCTCATCTTTCAAGATTTAGACAAGCGGATGCTATGAACATCCAATTCTGTTACTTTTTTACCTTACATTATCAAATATGGCATTTAGAATGTTACCCCATTTTTTTTAAGTACCACCCCACCCCCATCCCCCGTGGCCAAAAAATGCTTCCTCATTATAACTATTTCTATTTACTTACCTTAGCGCATCAGCTATTCATACAAACATCCACCCATAAAATCCAATATTAAAAGAACCAATGCTTTAAAATTAAGACACTTCGAAAACGTCCTTTTCCAAACACATTTTTGACCGTTCTGCTAAAATTCTTGGCTAGAAACAGCTTTCAGACGTTCACAAAACGTTGAATCTTTCTTTGTTCTCTATAGGCAGGCATGTAAAACAATCTTGCTTATTTCCACCAGAATTGAGTGTATTATTAGCGATATCTAATAATGACAAAAAGTTATATCATTTTCTTAGGTGTGAAACAAAGCTCCTTTCAAATTAGCTAGTGACAATATTAGACAATGTAGGCGACTTATGAAATCATTACTATTTTTTAGGGAGTTGGATGGTGATTCAAGGGCTCATTGGGTACATTCTTATGTCCTTCTTTTTCAAAATTAGCTAGTGAAAGTCTTACGATCTATAGATTATTCAGTTTTATTTTATTGCTCTTTTTGGTTTAATGGAGTTGCTTACATTTCTTTGAAAACTAGGATTTTTTCTTCGGACGCAAACCTTCTATAGTTTTAGAAGCTAACCGTATTTTTACTTTCTTTTAATATTCAGTTAACTGCAAATTTATGCTTTATTTGGAAAGGCATAGAGCTTTTGAGCACTACTTTTGTTAATTTCTGCTTGTTTTGAGTATGACTCGGTCATCTATTGTATTTTCTGTTCATTTTGGGTTCAATTTATTTATCAATGCTGATTTGCGGAAGTTTTATGATTTATAGATTATTCGGTTTTATTTTATTGCTCTTTTTTTGGTTTAATGGAGTTTACATTACTTTAAAAACGGAGATTTTGTCTGAGGACGCTAACTTTCTATTGTTTTAGAGGCTAACCGTATTTTTACTTTGTTTTAATATTCAGTTAACTGCAAATTTATGCTTTACTTTGGAAAGGCATAGAGTTTCGAGCACTACACATGTTAATTTATGCTTGTTTTGAGTTTGACTCGGTTATCCGTTTTATTTCTGTTCGTTTTGGGTCCAATTTATTTATCAATGTTAATTAGTGGAAGTTTTACGATCTATAGATTATTCGGTTATATTTTATTGGTCTTTTTGGTTTAATGGAGTTCTTTACATTTCTTTGAAAAACTGGGATTTTGTCTTAGGACGCTAACCTTCTATAGTTTTAAAGGGTATCCGTATTTTTACTTTGTTTTAATATTCAGTTAACTGCAAATTTATGCTTTACTTTGGAAAGGCATAGAGCTTTCGAGCACTACTCTTGTTAATTTCTGCTTGTTTTGGATTTTACTCGGTTATGTATTTTGTTTTCTGTTCGTTTTGGGTTCAGTTTATTTATCAATACTGATTTGTGGAAGTTTTACTATCTATAGATTATTTGGTTTTATTTTATTGCTCTTTTTTGGTTTAATTGAGTTTTTCTACATTTCATTGAAAACTGGGATTTTATCTTAGGACGCAAACCTTCTATAGTTTTAGAGGCTAACCGTATTTTTACTTTGTTTTAATATTCAGTAAACTGCAAATTTATGCTTTACCTTGGAAAGGCCTAGAGCTTTCGAGCACTACTCTTGTTAATTTCTGCTTGTTTTGGATTTTACTCGGTTATGTATTTTGTTTTCTGTTCGTTTTGGGTTCAATTTATTTATCAATGCCGATTTGTGGAAGTTTTACGATCTATAGATTATTCAGTTTTATTTTATTGCTCTTTTTTGGTTTAATGGATTTCAAATGTCTTTGAAAAACTGGAATTGTGTCTTAGGATGCAAACCGTCATTAGTTTTAGAGGCTAACCGTATTTTTACTTTGTTTTAATATTCAGTTAACGGCAAATTTATGCTTAACCTTTGAAAGGCATAGAGCTTTTGAACACTACTCTTGTTAATTTGTGCTTGTTTTGAGTTTGACTCGGTTATCTATTATATTTTCTGTTCGTTTTGGGTTCAATTTATTTATCAATGCTGATTTATGGAAGTTTTACGATCTATAGATTATTCAGTTTTATCTTATTGCTCTTTTTTTGGTTTAATGGACTTTATATTTCTTTGAAAAACTGGGATTTTTTCTTAGGACGCAAACCTTCTATACTTTTAGAGGCTAACCGTATTTTTACTTTGTTTTAATATTCAGTAAACTGCAAATTTATACTTTACCTTGGAAAGGCATAGAGCTTTCGAGCACTACTCTTGTTAATTTCTGCTTGTTTTGACTTTGACTCGGTCATCTATTAAATTTTCCGTTCGTTTTGGGTTCAATTTATTTATCAATGCTGATTTATGGATGTTTTACGATCTATAGATTATTCAGTTTTATTTTATTGCTCTTTTTTTGGTTTAATGGAGTTCTTTACATTTATTTGAAAACTGGGATTTTATCTGAGGACGCAAACCTTCTATACTTTTAGAGGCTAACCGTATTTTTACTTTGCTTTAATATTCAGTAAACTGCAAATTTATACTTTACCTTAGAAAGGGATAGAGCTTTCGAGCACTACTCTTGTTAATTTCTGCTTGTTTTGAGTTTGACTCTGTCATCTATTGTATTTTCTGTTCGTTTTGCGTTCAATTTATTTATCAATGCTGATTATTGGAAGTTTAACGATCTATAGATTATTTGGTTCTATTTTATTGGTCTTTTTTGGTTTAATGGAGTTCTTTACGATTCTTTGAAAACTGGGATTTTATCTTAGGACGCAAACCTTCTACAGTTTTAGAGGCTAACCGTATTTTTACTTTGCTTTAATATTCAGTAAACTGCAAATTTATATTTTACCTTGGAAAGGGATAGAGCTTTCGAGCACTACACATGTTAATTTAGGCTTGTTTTGAGTTTTAATCGGTCATCTATTGTATTTTCAGTTCGTTTTGGGTTCAATTTATTTATCAATGCTGATTAGTGGAAGTTTTAAGATCTATAGATTATTTGGTTTTATTTTATTGGTCTTTTCTGGTTTAATGGAGTTCTTTACATTTCATTGAAAACTGGGATTTTGTCTTAGGACGCAAACCTTCTATAGTTTTAGAGGCTAACCGTATTTTTACTTTGTTTTAATATTCAGTAAACAGCAAATTTATGCTTTATCTTGGAAAGGCATAGAGCTTTCAAGAACTACTTTTGTTAATTTCTGCTTGTTTTGAGTTGGACTCAGTTAAATATTTTATTTTCTGTTCGTTTTGGGTCCAATTTATTTTTCAATGCTGATTTACGAAAGTTTTACGATATATAGATTATGTGGTTTTATTTTATTGGTCTTTTCTGGTTTAATGGAGTTCTTTAAATTTCTTTAAAAACTGGGATTTTGTCTTAGGACGCAAACCTTCTATAGTTTTAGAGGCTAACCGTATTTTTACTTTGTTTTAATATTCAGAAAACTGCAAATTTATGCTTTACCTTGGAAAGGCATAGAAATTCGAGAAGTACTCTTGTTAATTTCTGCTTGTTTTGAGTTTTACTTGGTCATCTATTATATTTTCCGTTCGTTTTGGGTTCAATTTATTTATCAATACTGATTTGCAGAAGTTTTACAATCTATAGAATATTTGGTTTTATTTTTTGCTCTTTTTTTGTTTAATAGAGTTTAAATTTCTTTAAAAACAAGGATTTTGTCTTAGGACGCTAACCTTCTATAGTTTTAGAGGCTAACCGTATTTTTACTTTGTTTTAATATTCAGAAAACTGCAAATTTATGCTTTACCTTGGAAAAGCATAGAGCTTTCGAGAACCACTCTTGTTAATTTCTACTTGTTTTTGGTTGACTCAGTTATCTATTGTATTTTCTGTTCATTTTGGGTACAATTTATTTTTTCAATGCTGATTTGAAGAAGTTTTACGATCTATAGATTATTTGGTTTTATTTTATTGCTCTTTTTTGGTCTAATGGAGTTCTTTAAATTTCTTTAAAAACTGGGATTTTGTCTTAGGACGCAAACCTTCTATAGTTTTACAGGTTAACCGTATTTTAACTTTGTTCTAATATTCAGTAAACTGCAAATTTATGGTTAACCTTGGAAAGGCATAGAGGTTTCGAGCACTATTTTATTGCCCTTTTCGGTTTAATGGAGTTCATTACATTTCTTTGAAAACTGAGATTTTGTCTTAGGACGCAAACCTTCTATAGTTTTAGAGGCTAACCGTATTTTTACTTTGTTTTAATATTCAGTAAACTAAAAATTTATTTTTACCTTGGAAAGCATAGAGCTTTCGAGCACTACTCATGTTAATTTCTGTTTATTTTTAGTTTAACTCAGTTATCTATTGTATTTTTTGTTCGTTTTGGGTTCAATTTATTTATCGATACTGATTTGTGGAAGTTTTACTATCTATAGTTTCTTTGATTTTATTTCATTGCTCTTTTTTTGTTTAATGGAGTTCTTTACTTTATTTGAAAAACTGAGAGTTTTAGTTTAGAGTCTTAGCTTAGAGTTTTAGTTACGAGTTATAGTTTAGTTTTAGTTTAGAGTTATAGTTTGGTTATAGTTGGATTTTTAGTTTAGTTTTAGTTAAGAGTTTTAGCATAAAGTTTTCATTTAAAACTTTAGTTAACAGCTTTAGTTAAGAGTTTTAGTTTAGTTTTAGTTTAGTTTAGAGTTTTAGTTTAGTTTTAGTTAAGATTTTTAGTTAGAGTTTTAGTTTCGTTTTAGTCAAGAGTTTTAATTTAGAGCTTTAGTTTAGTTTTAGTTTAGTTTAGTTTTAGTTTAGCGTTTTTTTTTTAATTTGGAGTTTTAGTTAGTTATACTTTAGTTTTAGTTTAGAGTTTTATTTAAGAGTTTTAGTTTAGAGTTTTAGTTTAGTTTAGTTTTAGTTTAGTTTTAATTTAGAGTTTCATTTTAGATTTTTAATTTAGTTTATTTTTGGTTTAGTTTTAGTTTACAACTTAGTTTAGATTTTTAGTTTAGAATTTTAGTTTAGATTTTTAGTTTAGAATTTTAGTTTAGAATTTTAGTTTAGAGTTTTTGTTTAGTTTTCGTTTAGAGTTTTAGTATAGAGTTTTTGTTTAGTTTTCGTTAGAATTTTAGTATAGAGTTTTAGTATAGTTTAGAGTTTTAGTTTAGAGTATTAATTTAGAGTTTCGTTTATATTTTTAGTTTAGAGTTATACTTTAGATTTTTTAGTTTAGAGTTTTGGTCTAGAAAATTATTTTTATATATATGGCAAAATTATACAATGTTTCGAATGAACCCTATTACGATATTCTAAGAACATTGTGTCGATTCTCTAACAACCCTTATGTTTCAGGAGTCGTTCTTAAAGAATTGGGACAGAATTCAAACTTTAGCGTAAAGAGCTAGGTGTTGAGGAGGGGACAATAGATACAGATGACAGCACACAATTGAAACATCAAATACAAAATTCCACATTTTTGCACGGAAATACCAAAACCATAGGTTAGGTTAGGTTAGCTTACGTGCGCGCACGTAAGCTAACCTAACTTATAGTTTTGGTTTTTTCCGTGCAAAAAACTCTAAACTAAAAATCTAAACGAAAACTCTAAATTAATACTCTAAACTATAACTCTAAACTAAACTAAAACCCTATACTAAAACTCTAAGCGAAAAATAAACAAAAACTCTATACTATAACTCTAAACGAAAACTAAACAAAACTTTTAAACTAAAATTCAAAGCTGAAACTCTAAACTAAAAATCTAAACTAAAATTCTAAACTAAAAATCTAAACTAAACTCTAAACTAAAACTAAACCAAAACTAAACAAAACTAAAAATCTAAATTGAAACTCTAAATTAAAACTAAACTAAAACACTAAACTAAAACTAAACTAAACTGAAACTCTAAACTAAAACTAAACTATAACTCTAACTAAAACTCCAAATTAAAAAAACGCTAAACTAAAACTAAACTAAACTAAAACTAAACTAAAGCTCATAATTAAAACTCTCGACTAAAACGAAACTACAACTCTAACTAAAACTCTTAACTAAATCTAAGCTAAAACTCTAAACTAAACTAAAACTAAACTAAAACTTTAAACTAAAATTCTAAACTAAAACTCTTAACTAAAACTGTTAACTAAAACTTTAAATTAACACTCTAAACTAAAACTCTTAACTATAACTAAGCTAAAACTCCAACTATAACCAAACTATAACTCTAAACTAAAACTTTAAACTAAAACTAAACTATAACTTGTAACTAAAACGCTAAGCTAAGACTCTAAACTAATACTCTAGACTAAAACTCTCAGTTTTTCAAATAAAAGTAAAGAACTCCATTAAACCAAAAACAGAGCAATAGAATAAGATCAAAGAAACTATAGATCGTAAAACTTCCACAAATCAGAATCGATTAATAAATTGAACCCAAAACGAACAGAAAATACAATAGATAACTGAGTCAAACTCAAAACAAGCAGAAACTACAATGAGTAGTGCTCGAAAGCTCTATGCCTTTCCAAGGTAAAAATAATTTTTTAGTTTACTGAATATTAAAACAAAGTGAAAATACGGTTAGCCTCTAAAACTATAGAAGGTTTGCGTCCTAAGACAAACTAAAAATCTAAACTAAACTCTAAACTAAAACTAAACCAAAACTAAACAAAACTAAAAATCTATATTGAAACTCTAAATTAAAACTAAACAAAAACTCTAAACTAAAACTAAACTAAACTAAAACTCTAAACTAAGACTCTTAAATAAAACTCTAAACTAAAACTAAAATATAACTCTAACTAAAACTCCAAATTAAGAAAAACGCTAAACTAAAACTAAACTAAACTAAAACTAAACTAAAGCTCATAATTAAAACTCTCGACTAAAACGAAACTACAACTCTAACTAAAACTCTTAACTAAATCTAAGCTAAAACTCTAAACTAAACTAAAACTAAACTAAAACTTTAAACTAAAATTCTAAACTAAAACTCTTAACTAAAACTAAGCTAAAACTCCAACTATAGCCAAACTATAACTCTAAACTAAAACTAAACTATAACTCGTAACTAAAACGCTAAGATAAGACTCTAAACTAATACTCTAGACTAAAACTCTCAGTTTTTCAAATAAAATTAAAGAACTCCATTAAACCAAAAACAGAGCAATAAAATAAAGTCAAAGAAACTATAGATCGTAAAACTTCCACAAATCAGCATCGATAAATAAACTGAACCCAAAACGAACAGAAAATACAATAGATAACTGAGTCAAACTCAAAACAAGCAGAAATTACAATGAGTAGTGCTCGAAAGCTATATGCCTTTCCAAGGTAAAAATAAATTTTCAGTTTACTGAATATTAAAACAAAGCAAAAATACGGTTAGCCTCTAAAACTATAAAAGGTTAGCGTCCTAAGACAAAATCCCTGTTTTTAAAGAAATGTAAACTCCATTAAACCAAAAAAAGAGCGAAAAAATAAAACCAAATAAACTATAAATTTTAAAACTTCCGCAAAGCAGTATTGATAAATAATTGAAACCAAAACGAACAGAAAATACAATAGATGACCGGATCAAACTCAAAACAAGCAGAAATTAACAAGAGTAGTTCTCGAAAGCTCTATGCCTTTCCAAGGTAAAGCATAAATTTGTAGTTTACTGAATATTAAAACAAAGTAAAAATACGGTCAACCTCTAAAACTATAGAAGGTTTGTGTCCTAAGACAAAATCCCTGTATTTAAATAAATTTAAAGAACTCCATTAAACCAAAAAGAGCAATAAAATAAAACCATATAATCTTTAGATCGTAAAACTTCCGTAAATCAGCATTGAAAAATAAATTGGACCCAAAACGAACCGAAAATAAAATAGATAACTGAGTCAAACTCAAAACAAGCAGAAATTAACAAGAGTAGTTCTCGAAAGCTCTATACCTTTCCAAGGTAAAGCATAAATTTGCTGTTTACTGAATATTAAAACAAAGTAAAACTACGGTTAGCCTCTTAAACTATAGAAGGCTTGCGTCCTAAGACAAAATCCCAGTTTTCAATGATATGTAAAGAACTCCATTAAACCAAAAAAGACCAATAAAATAAAACCAAATAATCTATAGATCGTAAAACTTCCACTAATCAGCATTGATAAATAAATTGAACGCAAAACGAACAGAAAATAAAAAAAAATAACCGAGTCAAACTCAAAACAAGTATAAATTAACATATGTAGTGTTCGAAAACTCTATGCCTTTCCAAGGTAAAGTTTAAATTTGCAGTTTACTGAATATAAAAACAAAGTAAAAATACGGTTAGCCTATAAAACTATAGAAGGTTAGCGTCCTAAGATAAAATACCAGTTTTCAAAGATATGTAAAGAACTCCATTAAACCAAAAAAGACCAATAAAATACAACCAAATAATCTATAGATCGTAAAACTTCCACTAATCAGCATTGACAAATAAATTGAAACCAAAAAGAACCGAAAATACAATAGATGACCGAGTCAAACTCAAAACAAGCAGAAATTAACAAGCTGTAGTGCTCGAAAGCTCTATGCCTTTCCAAGGTAAAGTATAAATTTGCAGTTTACTAAATATTAAAACAAAGTAAAAATACAGTTAGCCTCTAAAAGTATGGATGGTTTGCGTCCTAAGATAAAATCCCAGTTTTCAAAAAAATGTAAAGAGCTCCATTAAACCAGAAAAGAGCAATAAAATAAAACTGAATATTCTATAGATCGTAAAACATCCACAAATCAACATTGATGAATAAATTGAACCCAAAACAAACGGAAAATACAATAGATGACCGAGTCAGACTCAAAACAAGCAAAAATTAACAAGAGTAGTGCTCGAAAGCTCTATGCCTTTCCAAGGTAAAGTATAAATTTGCAGTTTACTGAATATTAAAACAAAGTAAAAATACGGTTAGCCTTTAAAAGTATAGAATGTTTGCGTCTTAAGATAAAATCCCTGTTTTCAAAGAAATGTAAAGTCCATTAAACCAAAAAAAGAGCAATAAAATAAAACTGAATAATCTATAGATCGTAAAACTTCCGTAAATCAGCATTGAAAAATAAATTGAACCCAAAAAGAACCGAAAATACAATAGATGACCGAGTCAAACTCAAAACAAGCAGAAATTAACAAGAGCAGTTCTCGAAAGCTCTTTACCTTTCCAAGGTAAAGTATAAATTTGCTGTTTACTGAATATTAAAACAAAGTAAAACTACGGTTAGCCTCTAAAACTATTGAAGGTTTGCGTCCTAAGACAAAATCCCAGTTTTCAATGAAATGTAAAGAACTCGATTAAACCAAAAAAGACCAATAAAATAAAACCAAATAATCTATACATCGTAAAACTTCCACTAATCAGCATTGATAAATAAATTGAACGCAAAACGAACTGAAAATACAATAGATGACCAAGTCAAGCTCAAAACAACCAGAAATTAACAAGAGCAGTTCTCGAAAGCTCTATGCCTTTCCAAGGTAAAGCATAAATTTGCAGTTTACTGAATATTAAAACAAAGTAAAAATACGGTTAGCATCTAAAACTATTGATGGTTTGCATCCTAAGGCAAAATCCTAATTTTTCAATGAAATATAAAAAACTCCATTAAACCAATTGACCAATAAAATAAAACCGAATAATTCATAGATCGTAAAACTTCCACTAATCAACATTGATAAATAAGTTGAACCCGAAACGAACAGAAAATAAAAAAAATAACCGAGAAAAACTCAAAACAAGCATAAATTAACATATGTAGTGCTCGAAAACTCTATGCCTTTCCAAGGTAAAGTATAAATTTGCAGTTTACTGAATATAAAAATAAAGTAAAAATACGGTTAGCCTCTAAAGGTATAGAAGGTTTGCGTCCTAAGATAAAATCCCAGTTTTGCAAAGAAATGTAAAGTCCATTAAACCAAAAAAGAGCAATAAAATAAAACTAAATAATCTATAGATCGTAAAACTTCCACAAATCAGCATTGATAAATAAATTGAACCCAAAACGAACAGAAAATACAATAGATAACCGAGTCAAACTCAAAACAAGCACGAATTAACAAGAGCAGTGTTCAAAAGCTCTATGCCTTTCCAAGGTAAAGTATAAATTTGCAGTTTACTGAATATTAAAACAAAGTAAAATACGGTTAGCATCTAAAACTATAGAAGGTTTGCATTCTAAGACACAATTCCAGTTTTTCAAAGAAATGTAAAGTCCATTAAACCAAAAAAAGAGCAATAAAATAAAACCAAATAATCTATAGATCGTAAAACTTCCACAAATCAGCATTGATAAATAAATTGATCCCAAAATGAAAAGAAAATAAAATAGCAAAACGAGTCAAACTCAAAAGAAGCAGAAATTAACAAGAGTAGTTCTCAAAAGCTCTATGCCTTTCCAAGGTAAAGTATAAATTTGCAGTTTACTGAATATTAAAACAAAGTAAAAATACGGTTGGCCTCTAAAAGTATAGAAGGTTAGCGTCCTATGACAAAATCCCTGCTTTTAAAGAAATGTAAACTACACTAAACCAAAAAAGACCAATAAAATAAAACCAAACAATCTATAGATCGTAAAACTTCCACAAATCAGCATTGATAAATAAATTGAACCCAAAACGAACAGAAAATACAATAGATAACCGAGTCAAACTCAAAACAAGCAGAAATTAACAAGAGTGGTGCTCGAAAGCTCTATGCCTTTCCAAGGTAAAGCATAAATTCGCAGTTTACTGAATATTAAAACAATGTAAAAATACGGTTAGCCTCTAAAACTATAGAAGGTTAGCGTCCTAAGACAAAATCCCTGTTTTTCAAAGAAATGTAAAGAACTCCATTAAACCAAAAAAGAGCAATAAAATAAAACTGAATAATCTATAGATCGTAAAACTTCCACAAATCTACATTGATAAATAAATTGAACCCAATACGAACAGAAAATACAATAAATGACTGAGTCAAACTCATAACAAGCAGAAATTAACAAGAGTAGTGCTCGAAAGCTCTATGCCTTTCCAAAGTAAAGCATACATTCGCAGTTTACTGAATATTAAAACAAAGTAAAAATACGGTTAGCCTCTAAAACTATAGAAGGTTAGCGTCCTAAGACAAAATCCCAGTTTTCAAAGAAATATAAAGAACTCCATTAAACCAAAAAGACCAATAAAATAAAACCGAATAATCTTTAGATCGTAAAACTTCCACTAATCAACATTGATAAATAAGTTGGACCCAAAACGAACAGAAAATAAAATAGATAACCGAGTCAAACTCAAACTCTGTCTGGGACTTTTTAAAAAAATGGGGTTACATTCTAAATGCCATATTTGATAATATGGCATTATTAAATATGGATAATATGGTAAGGTAAAAAGTAAAAAAAATTGATGTTGATAGTATCCGCTTGTCTACATCTTGAAAGATGAGGTCAATGTTGACATTCTGCTAACTTTTTTCTTACACATTTTTAACTCTTAAATTGAGCCTCTATATTGAAAATTGGGGGGTTTCATCAAAAAAAGCTGGAATGGTGGAAAGGGGTCCTGGGGGTCGGAGAGAGGTGGCCCCTGGAGGTTGAAATCCATTTTGGTTAGAGTCATTGATGGTTCATACTCATAATTCTCTTACTAATCCAATATTGTGTACTTGTGTATTATAACGACCACAGAGTTTCACCCCAAATCATCCTCTAAAATGTCTCAAACTGTTTCACCCAAAAAATCCTAAAATGTCGATTAATTTGTTTCGCCCAAATAATCCCCTAAAAGTAATTCTGAATGTTTCTTTGTTTCGGCATCCTTTTGTGTTATAAGAGAAACCTTACGTAAATCCAGTGACCTAGAAATAGGTGTCAATGATACTGTCCCGTTAGTATTCAGTGCGCATGTGCATTTTCCCTGCAGTATTCTGAGTTCCCTGATTGGCCTAGAAAGAGACACGTGATCTTGTTCCCGTTAGATGCTCTTATCTGACAATGATGTAAACTCCCGTCCGTATCCATTAGGCTTAGAAACATTAAACAAGTTGACCAAAAAACAGAACAGAACTATAAAACAACATCGTACTATATAACCAACAAACAATATAACCATCAAACCATATAACCATCAACAAACAGAACCATGAAACGATATCAAACCATCAAACAATATAACCATCAAACAAGATAACCATCAAACAGGTCTAGAAAGAGATGTGGTCTTGTATGTACAGGGATTCTAGGCATCTGATTGGTCTAGAAATAACACTTTTACCAAGGTAATTAAATCTCGTCCCAATTTTTTACCAAGGACATTAAATCTCGTCCAGGCTTTTACCAAGGACACTAAATCTCTTCTATGCTCATACATGGATGTAAGTTTAGAATCAATAGATGCATTCCTACTACTGTCAAGGTTTCAAGCTCTTATCTGGAAGAATGTTGATTTTTTCCCCAGAAGAAAGATCACGGATGTTTTTTTGTTTTTTTTTTTCTTTGGGTTATCATTTCGGACCAATGATTCTATAACATCTGGAAAGGGCTCATTCAAACGGAAATTAAAGGTTCTATTTCCGTTTTAATTCACTAAAAAGATTAAAAGATTAATTGACTAAAAGATTAGAGGGCAACTATGCCACCTTCCACGCCCCTCTTCCCCCAATAACATCCAATGAAAATTTTGAGATATCCATTTTATTTAGCATAGTTAAGAGGCCCAGCAACTATGCCTTTGAAGATAACATGAGCCCCCGAAGCATCTTAGGGAAAGGTCTTTAAATATAATATGTACCCATTGTTTACGATTAGTATTTTTGATTGTGAAGTATGCATACATTTTTCAGGTGCGGCGGGAAGGGGAAGAATTTTCTGTTGGGGGAATTTTCTGCGGGAATAATCTTTCAAGGGGAGGGAGGTTTTTGGGGGTGACTTTTTCAGGGAAATTTTACACTGGGGCTTTGCCAAAATTTCTAGACGAAATTCTTTTTATTTGTCTTGAGTGTCTCTATACGTAATTTCTCTGCCAACTCAATTTTACATGTGGAGATGTTATGGGCAATTATCCGGGATAAATATTCACCGGGATTGAAGTTTATAGAGGATCTTTCTGTGGGGAGGGAAATTTTTCCGTGGAGCTGGAGCCAGAAGTCCTGGTATTATTTAAAAATAATCAGAGATTAAATAATTGAAAACAGTTTTTTCAAGTGAAAGTAAGGAGCAACATTAAAACTTAAAACGAACAGAAATTATCACATATAAGAGGGAGGTCGTACCCTCTTCAATACCTTGCCCTTTACGCTGAAGTTTGAATTTTTTTTTCAATTCCTTAAGAACGACTCCTGAAATACAAGGGTCGTTTAATTAGAACAATAAGAAGCTTTTTTCAAGGTACTGAAAAAACTTTAACGTGAAGAGCGAAGTGGTGAAGAGGGGATGACCCTCCTCATATATAGATTATTTCTGTTCGTTTGATCCTTTAATGTCGCTCCTTACTTTTCAGTTGAAAAAACTTCTTTTTTATTTAATAAAATATGGCTCTATCTGCAACGTATTGAGGAAAATTAAGTAACTACCCACTTATCCGATCGTTGCTATCTTTAAACGCTTCTAACTGAGAAAGAATAGAATAACTGCCAAGAAAAATATAAAATAAAATTTTATCACACGGTATTTACAATTTGTTTATTATTATTTTTTTTTAATCAGGAAGAAAATATGTTTAAATATTTTATGTTTATAACTTACAGTATCATCATTTTAAAGTTTTCCTTATTTAGTTTCGTTTGTGACATTTAATTTTGCTTTCACTCAAATTGACATTTGAAAGTCAATTATTATCAAATAGTTGTTTTAAGGTTACATGACTAAATATTAAAATAATCTTATTTAACTGGCTTAGGGTTTCAACTAAATTAGTCTAAATGAAATTCTATTACCTCTGCTTCCTTTATATGGCTTCAAAGAATAAACATGGGCAAATCAAAATATTACTTAAAATTATGATATTACATATTAAAATAAAAAAATATTATATGTTTTTTTAAGCATGAATCTGCCTGCAGCATTCTAAAGGACATTAAAAATGGCATAACTATCCCTTTAGTTAATCAAATGAAACATATGCATATAAATAAATAGAATGCACACCACTGTGTCTTAGTTACTGAAGTGATTTTGTGCTTACACCTTTCAACTTAAGTGAGCTAAAGCTATGGGGTTGCTGTATACCATACCCAAGCAAACAAGTCTGCTCAAATATTTTATCCGTTAAATATTAATGCGCCTTGATACGGTTCAACCTATTTCTCTCTGTAAAAAAATCTCTGAAAATTTCCTCCCCCAACCCTTTCAAAAACTCGAGAAACGAGATCATCATTAACTTTTCTAGGGAGCAAGCGTATGGAAATTTATTATTTATATTAGTTCTAATTAGTTAATTTGCTATTAGATCAAAAGCATTTTAATTTTCTTTTAATTAAATTGAATGATTACACTAAAGGTATTTAATTATTTACATAGTAATTAAACTTAGTAACTTCAGAACATTTATTATTGCTTTAAAATTTCCTTCTGCTAAACCAAAAAAAAAAAAAAAAAAAAGGAAACGAACTTTGATGTTAAAATTAAACTAGAAAAACTAAACTTAAACTAATTGAGTTAAACTAATAAAATTAAACTATCTTTGAAATTGGAATAATTTCAATTAAATTTTGAAAGAAATAGCTGTTTAAATCAGACAAACTTTTTGCATCCGTTTCCAGCCGTTCCAGCCGATTTTCTAGCCGTTTTCCTTTCCGTTCCGGCCGATTTTCCAGCCGTTTTATTACTCAGAAGGAACAAAATTGCTATAGCTGGCAGACAAACTTTTTGCATCCGTGGTAAATGCTTGTTTGGAAGCAGAATTCGCTAGGACATTAATCCACACAGGGGCTGAAGCCAAAATTAGTTTCCAGAATAAAGTGCTCCTTATATACCTTAATTAATCACTCTGTTTGAATGTGCAATGAAAATTATTTTTTCCCAATCCCTTAGCTTGATCGACTAGATTCATAGATTAGCTTGATCGATGAGTCAATAAGACTCGTCTCCACACGACTGCACTAAATCTGGGGTAAGCCCAAGAGATCCGCCAATCTTATGTTCACATCAAAGAAACAAAATTAATCAAGAAATCAAAATCAAATAAATTAATTTATCTTTACTACTTAAATGCACTGTGGTTCTATTTTCACGTTACTGCGTAGTTCAACTGGCATTCTAAAAATACTTTGATTTCATTTTCTTTTGGTATAGCTATTGGGTTTCCTTCATTTACTTCATTCATTGTCCCGGAATGTTCGTTCTCAGACTTACGATCCACCATTTCACTATGTAGGTCAGCTTAGGGTGTTCTACATATTAGGCCCTGGTTTTGCAGGTGGTTTCACTACAAACTCAAGCTGTATGTCAAGCTTAGGGTCTTTCGTATATTAGGCCCTGATTCTGCACATGGTTTTGGAACAAATTCAAATTGTAAAATGAAGAACGTTCAGCTAATTAGTAAACATTAGGATTTCAGTATCAATAGATTCTATTCCCAAATAAATAAGTTGTTTTGTCATTGGGCAATTGATTTCGTACGAACCCCAGTAGTTATTGCGACATAGATCCTAGCAAGGAAACATAACTGGATATTTGACTATCACATTATTTGACCTTCACCAGCCATTTCCAAGTTTCAGGAAGAGTAGAATTCCAACAATTGGCATCCAAACTATTTGTCTTCCTGGTAAAGCTGGTTCTGAAGCTGAACTTGTTCTGGGTTCTATTCCATTAAAGTTTTTATATATACTCGATGCTTTAGTGGTTTTTGACAATGAAAACCTGACACCTCAATCAGGTTTTGATTTGTTGTCATGGATAATCATAGGCCCAAGGGCTATTATACTCTTCTGATTTATTTTATAGTTGTTTCCAATTCTCAATCGAGTTTTTTGTGTTTTTTTTTCTAAATCTAGTGATTTTTCAAGATAAAACGCATAGATTCATTATCCAATCAAATAAATCGCACAGGAAGCTAACTAATAAAAAACAAAAAGAAAATAGTGGTCCACAGCACCTCCCAATATGTGCCAAATAAGTATTTATGCAAATATACCGCAATTGAAACTTCGAATTTCGCACCACATCAGATACAGAAACATCCCAGAGCGTTATCATCAAAATGATAGGCGAACCTATTAAATCGCAAAATTGCAAATATGTTCTGTACTTCCTATTTCACAACATTTGCTCAGGTCAATTTTTTCTTCATATTTAAGGTTTTTTACTCTCTATAATCTATCA
The DNA here is from genome assembly GCA_027921565.1 of Artemia sinica. Taxonomy (NCBI): domain Eukaryota; kingdom Metazoa; phylum Arthropoda; class Branchiopoda; order Anostraca; family Artemiidae; genus Artemia; species Artemia sinica. The sequence goes on along the minus strand of CM051273.1, from coordinate 50,477,150 downwards.
CTTTCAAATTAGATTTCATTGGAAGATACTCTCTATTATCTATCAGTTTCAAAAGAGATTTCATTTGAGTCATTGAAAAAAGAAGGTAGGTATACATTAAATATGATTTTCTGAATGAAAAAAGAACTTATTGAAAAAGAAAGTAGGACTTGGTGGTTTTCATAACAAGATTTGTAATATAAATAGATAGGTCTAATCTATTATAGTTTCAGGATTGAAGTCAGTAGGGAGTAAGGAGGCAGGGGCGTCGTATCGGGGGTAGCTCCCCCTCCCAAATAATTTTGAGAAAATAACTATTATATACCCCTCGCCCCTTGACTATCCGGATATGGACCCCTCTTGCCCCCAATAAAAATGCTGGAGCTACTCCCCTGAAGGGGGGTGGAGTATCTCCTCTGGGAATTGTTTAATGGTTTCAGTTTTTACCTCTAATATCTAATCGATAGTCCAATAATTCTCCACATTCTCTTGTTTGTAATTGAAATGCCTAATGAGCAAGAATAACTTCCCATTCTATAGAAGTTTCAAGCTCTTATCTGCAATTAAATAAAAAAAAAGTTTTTTTTTTAACTGAAAGTAAGGAGCGCGACATGAAATTTAAAACGAACAGAAATTATTCCGTATATGTAAAGGGTTTTCCCTTCTCAATACCTCACTCTTTATGCTAAAGTTTGACTCTTTGTCACAACTCTACTTTTCAAAACAATTAAAACAAAAATTTCTGTTCGTTTTAAGTTCTAATGTCACTCCTTACTTTCAGATAAAAAATTTATTTTTTAATTTAGTTTCTGAACGTTTTTCAACTAATGCAGGTTCGAATTTCACTTACCGCACATGAAATTAAAACACATTTGTATATTTATTTTGGCAGATTTATTCCGTATATGAAGGGTTGCCCCTTCCTCAATACCTTGCTCTTTACGCTAAAACTGTCAGCACTTTTAAAAAAGCTTCCTATTCTAATTTAACGGCCCCCGTGTTTCAATAGACGCTCTTAAAAATTGGGAAAAACAGTCAAACTTTAGTGTAAAGGGCAATGTATTGAAGAGGGGGCAACCCTTCATATATGGAATAGTTTCTGTTCGTTTAAAATCAGCAATATCTAAGTAGCGTCTGAATGTATTAAGTGGAAACTTTGAGGGCATGTTGAGGGGACGTTGAAGAGCAATCTGAGGGCAAACCGCCCCCTGCCTTCCCCCTCTCCTAAAAATTGATCGAAATTTGAAATATTCATTTTGTTCCAACTAATCAAAAAGTATAATAGCCATGCTTTCGCGGATGTCATGCCCCCCCACAGTCCCCAGTCAAGAATTGTAAATTATGTAATTTGCTAATTATTTACATCCCCCCCCTTGGATACGGCCTTGATTCTGGGTGTGTTCCAAAAAGCTAGGGTAATAAGGTGAAACTTTGAAGAATATTGAGGGGCATGTTAAAATTAATCAAAAGGAAACATATGCAATCAGTTTATCAAAAAGGCGGATCTGCAATAACGACTATGGCAGCTTGAGACTATAACTACTTGCCACTGATGCTATCTAAGCCTGTGAAGACTTGTGACTAAGGTTACTTGTGATTGCGGAAAATTATGACTGCAACTACAACTACTTGCAACTCCAACTACTTAGAACTACAAAAACGAATGCGACTCGACTGCTATTGTGGCTGCTTGCAACTTCGACTGCAGCTACTTGCGACTGCAAGTGTTACAATTTTTAACTAGGACAATTCATGACTGCACATGCTGCTTCTTGCGACTCTGACTACTACTATTAGTACTTCATGACTGCAATTGCTCCTCCTTGCAACTTTGACTATTACTGTTTGTACTGCTACTGTGATTGCGAATGTGATTTTAAATACTATAGCAACTTCTACTATTACAGCTAAAACATTTGAACTATTCTAAGAGAGTTTATTTGCATCCTAATTGTTATAATGGTATATTGCATCCAGGTTGTCGAAAGGGCTTATCTGCAGCATCTCACGAATGGGTAAGGTTATTAAATTGCAAATTTCAGGGAATATTGTGGGGGACATTACACTAAATCAAAAGACACTACGTGCATTCAAGTTGTCAGAAGAGCGTATCTATATTGATCTCAGGAATGGTTATGAGTTTTAAGTTGAAATTTTCATGGGATGCTAAGGGGGATGTTAAATAAAACCAAAAGACACTATACGTATCCAGGTTGTCAAAACGGTATATCTTCAATATTACAAGTGCAGTTAGGGGAGGGTATCAAGTTGAAACATTCGGAGAATGTTGGAAGGGGAATTAAGCTTAAAGACACTATCTTCGTCCCACTTATTAGTGTGCATATCTGCGATACCTCAGGAACGACTAGGATTAGCAAGTTGGAAGTTCCAGGAAATATCGGATGGGATGTTGAGCTAAATCAAAAGACACAGTATACATTGTGATGACTAGTTCAAAAGACACCATATGCATTCTGTTTATCGAAATGGCATGTCTGTAATATCTCAGGAATAGGTAACGGTTTTAAGTTGAAACTTTCAGAGTTGAGGGGGATACTGAACATAATCAAAATACAACTATTTGCATCCTGATTGTCAAAAGTGCGCATGTGAAATACCTGGGATCGATCGGCTAATGGTATTTAGCTGAAATTGTCCGGGGATATTGAACTAAATAGAAAGATACAGTGTACATCCAGCTTGTCAAAAGTGTGTGCAATGTCTAAGAAACAATTAAGGGTATTAATTTGAAAATTTCAGAGAATGTTGAAGGGGATGTTGATCTCAATCAAAAGATGCTTTGTGCGTCTCAGTCGTCCAGAAGAGTGTATGGTATTTTGTTGTAACTTTTAGAAAATAATAAAATGAATCAAAAGACACAAATTAGAACTAAGAAATTAGAATCGGGTATTTTAGTTATTACGCCGAAGATATGAAAAACTGGAGAGCTAATAACAAAACATTGGTAATCATAAACGAACACAAATTAATTAAAAAACTTTCAAAAAAGAAATGTTTCAAAGAAAAGCAAAGAGCCATATCAAACTTAAGACCAGCAGAAATAAATTCATTTAATAATTCAATCTTAAAACGATCAGAAATTACAATGGAAACCCAAATAAAACCCAAAACGTGCAAAAATTGTAATAAACGATCATATCAAACATATAGATAGCAGGTACTAATTTAGATGAATAAATAAATCTTAAACCGAGTAAAAATTTAACTCTATGTTCAGTTCAAACTTGAAACACACAAAGATTACTACTAACAGGAGTTTGGCTAGTGACCCCTCCCCCCTCCTCTAACTGTAAAAGTTCAAAACATAATGCGTCATTTACGCCTTATTAAAAGCAAATTATATTACAAATGTTTTCTTTTATATTTAAAATATTGAAAATAGAAATAAACATTGCAGTGAAATAAAATCTTGAATTGATGAGTTTCCAGGAACTAATATCGTTATGTATTGTATATTCCATTTATTTCATTAGTTCTTTCCAGTCGTCTTGATTAGTATAGGCTTATGCTTGTCGATTTTTTTGGAAATAAAAGGACACTGTTCAAGATACATGTAGTTTTCAATGTAACCCAAATGACACAATAGGCTTTAAACTTTTACCGTTGCAGCAGGGGTATAGGGGCAGCAGCCAATCTCCTGTTTGCAATAAAGAGGGAAATTCGGATCAAAACTTGGAATAGTGTCATATTTTTAATCGAGTCACTGTCTGTTCAAAAAATTCAGACCACTTAGTAAAAACGCCATAAACAAGGCAAGGATCCAATTTTCTAGGACCAAAGGCGTAAACTACCGCTAGATTACAGCAGATTGTCGACTTACGTGGGTGGGAACACTGAGTCTGAGCTACCATCTGCTTCAGATAAGTTTGCGCAATCAGAAGAGTTTCTAAGGTGCTCTTTGCAAGTACGGCGAGTAAGCGAGATTTTAAACCTTCGTAATAATAAAAAAAATAATTCCCTATAAAAATATTTCTTTCGTAAAATAATTCCTTCGAAAGGTATAACAATTTGTAAGGCATAAAAGCGTGAGTAACTTAATATAAAAAGCCTTATTTAGTGTAATTATTTCAAGGCAAATATAATTACACACGAAGGCAGATACATTATTGATCAAGGCAAATTTTATAGTCATACACTCATTATAATCAAGACAAATATATTACTCAATATAAGCGACAGACAAGGTAGCCACATAAAAAAGGTGTTTTCATTTTCGAATGCACCTCCAAAAATTGTTTACGGTTACTAATAAAGCAGTCATTAGTCGGCAAAATTTTATGACATGATTCAGCTTTAGCAGGTGTTGAACCTTCAAAAGTGAATATTTAAAGATTTTAAGAAATATTTCATTTCAGCAAAGGATAGTAGCTAAATATAATTTGTGTCTAAAATAGGGTTAAATGAGATAAAAACTGCCTAGACTAAAAAGGCACAAAACCTATAACACCAATTTATACTGTATTAATCTGTTAAGCAAATATTATCTTTTAAAAAATTCTTAAAAAATAACATTAAAACAAAACATAACAAAGAGCAAATTCAACTGTACTAAAAGATTTTAACAGGAATATTATAGATTTGTGGGTTAGAAACCTAATAGAACATTTTCCCTACATTATCACTATTCAATTCATCGTTTCTTGGCTGATTCTCCCCCCCCCAGCAGACAATTCCCCCAGGAAAATTCTCCCCCCCCCATCATATCTAAAATTGAGCAGCCAAGGGAAATGTATGACAAATAAAAAGAATGAAGAAAAGTAGAGATTCTGGAATATTCTAACTATATTCAAAATTTAGGTAGAATGTATGGTGTAGAATAATCTATCGGATTTATTTTTATATTTTGTTTCTGTTAATTCTGCTTTTCGTGTTTTTAGATGTGGAAGGTTGATTTATATCTCGTTTATTTTCCTTAAACTAATCACATTGAATAAGGATTCGTATATTAGGATATCCACGATTTTTAGCCTTACATATTTTTATATTTTGCCATTACGAAAAATCAAAATCTCACTTACTCACTTTACTTACAAAGAGCTCTATAGAACCTTTCAGGCTATGAAAACTTATCTGATTCAGATGATAGCTGAGGTTCAATCCACTCGCAAGTGACGCCTTTGTGGAGTCTAGTGGTGGCTTACGCCTATAGTCATAGAAAATTGGACCCTTAGGTTGCTTATAATGTCGTTACTGCCAAGTTTTCCGGCCTTGAGTCCTGTGATTTCAATATGGTCTCAATTTTTTTATTTGAAGCTTGTTATTCTCTTGTTATTAGTATAACTTTCTATGATAGGCAGCGAAATTGTGCTGCCTATCATAAAGAGCTTTATGGGTTCAATGCATTATTTATTATCTTTTATTCGTATTTTCACATGGCTACTTCTTTGGAAGCAGTTGTTTGGTAAAGGGGAAATTAGTTTTAGAGATTCCCTCCTTTAGAAATTAGAAATTAGTAAAGGAGATTCCCTCCTTTAGGCATTAGTTTTAATAACTACTTTTACACTTTTACACTTTTCTACTTTTACAACCTTAGAACAGTTGAAAGTGTATGAATGCAAAATTCCTCTTCGGGTGATTACTCGAAAGAAGAAACAAACAACTTATCTCTTTAGAATATAATTGAAAATACTTTTCTAAAATTATTTTCTTAATCTTAACTCATAGAGTTGTATTTATTAGAAATCTTAAATATATTAACCTAAGAATATTAATTTTGTGGTACTCTAAAATGAAATGTCAATGTCTTCTACCATCAATTTAATATTATAACAATCCCTTAGTATAAACAGACTATTAGTGATAGCACGCTAACCCAAAGACAGCTAACTCGTCGTTTGGTAAGAAATTGTATATTGTAAAAACAAAACAAAAATTCAACAACAGTACAAACTCTTATAGTTTTTTCCAAAAGCTTGATCTCACTTAGCGATGGTAGCCACCAGAACTATAACCTCCACCTGTAAAAAGAAAAAACGACAAAATCTAAAAATAAGCTAGAACTAGTGAAATTAGTTGAAAAAACAAAATATTCCTCAAAAAGGTAGGCTAAGTATGGAAATATGATTAACTATCGATATTAAATTGGATTTTGAGATAGTCTTGCCGATAGAACAGACTTCTAAACTACCTAAGACAAAACATAAAATTTACACCCAGGTCAAATTATTGTCACCCTTGTCGACAAAATCAAAATTACGTACGGCTGCAGCGCCAACTATATACCGTACTCCGTTAGATGATTTAGTGAGTTGAGCTATGCTAAAGTTTTTGCGCATAAAATGTGGTATTGATGGATCAAAGTTAAGACATAAGACATAACGGTTCGGAACTCAAGAATAATTGCCTACGTAGAATCTTTGCGATGCATTGGACCGACAGAGTGAGGAATGCCCAGATAAGGGCAGATACCGAAAAGCCACTGCTGACAGACGAGATCAGAATGAGAAGATGAAAGTACTGGGAGCATATGACCCGCATGAACGAAGGAAGCCTCCAACACAATCTATGGTGTTAGACTCCACCCAGCATTTGAAGGAGTGGAGGACAACGCAGCATACTTGGTCGATACCTGGAGAAAGAGACGACGAGTCTCCAAACCACACTGAATGAACTTGGTCTTTGGCACAAGATCGGCCAAGTTGAAGGTCAACCTTCCCTGCCCTATGCCCCCCTTCCATACGTAAGAGGATTTAAGTCTAAGTATGTAAGCTCGGAACTAGAAAGCATGGACAGTCAGGAAAGCATGTTTTCTTATCTGAACGATGAATTTGGAAAATGATACAAAGAGATAGCATTAGTAAACAATAGCTGGGGTAAATTATTGCACGATTTTCAAACCAATTTCTTACAATTCTAATTATCCACTTTTGTAGTATAAGCGTGATGTTAAAATCTTGGGGAAAAATGTTTTTTTTTTTTACAGCCTGGGCAGCTTTATCGACAAGCCAATGGGTACCACTTCGTCATTATTAAAGATAGTTAAGTTAATTATTTTTTTATATTAACTTTCTGTTTATTTGCATCTCAGCCACCTACCCTGTGTCAACGATATAGCCCCAGGCCAATCATTAAGTCTCCTCATTTTGTAGGTTTTTATTCTTATTTGTGCCTATCTCTCATCCCTAATTGGTTCGTAATGTCAATTTGAAGCCAGAGATAATCAGAAAACTTAGCGTTTCGTGTAAGGGGATATCCAGGCATTAAGGGGGTAGCTTGGATTCAGTATCAAATGAAACCGAATAAAAAAATAATTTTTTTTTTTTATTGTTGCTAGTTGAAAAGGATAGTCAACTAGATGACCTTACTAGTCAACTAACTAGTCAACTTTCAAACACAAGATAGCTTTAGATCACTATTGAAGTTGAAACTTTTTTTTAGGAGAAATAGTTTTTTTTTTACCAGCCCTTTTGTGACCAATTTTCGAGTCAGAGAAATATTTCAGGGGGAATTCAAACATAGTAACCCAAGGATACACACATGATTATACCAATGTCGAATAAGTAGTAGTTTCAGTAAAAATAATCTGAATGACACCCCAAAAATAGATATTTATTAGGACCGATCACTAGAAAGTTTGATTAAAGAATAAATAACTGAACTGAACTATCTACTACTACTACTACTAACAGCTCACTGTAGCACCAAGCCACTTGAGGCCCACCCAGATACGTGCACTCCTGCTACATTCCATCCATTCAAAGTATTCCTCCATACAGTCTCCCAAGAAGTTCCAGTTTCCCTTAAATCTTTCCTTGTAACATCCTCCCATCCCATTCGGGGATGACCTGTTTTTTGTTTGACTCTAAAAGTTTGGCCGACTAAGATCATCTTTGGAAATCTGTCATCCGTCATCCAAAGAACGTGTCCTAGCCATCTCAACCTTTCTCTTATATAGCACTAAAAGCGGAATTGAACCATATTTTTTGTATTGCTTGTTGTTTGAGATACGGTCAGTCAATCGGGTACCCAAAACAATCCGTAGCTAAATACACTGGAAAACCTCTAGCAGATCCTCTTCCATTTTTTGGAGCACCCACGCTTGTTCTGTATTATTTTTTCTCACCATCAGTAAGTTCATAATCCAAATTTGATGAAAAGATCAGCAAAACAGCACTTTTGCTCTTTCCAATATAAGCAATTGAATAATTGTGTAGGATAATAAAGATCCGTCAAGAATTTAACCGAGGAACTATTCTCTGCCAAACGAAAGGATGATCAAAGAAAAACTCAAGTTCGTCCATGAAAAAAATAAAAAAAAATATAAAGGCGATCTTGCACAAACACTTTTCCCTCTGATATACTAAAAATAGGTTAAGTCGTTCCCATTATATAAAGTTTTTAAGTTACTGAGAGCTTAGGCTCATTCGATTCAACTCTGTTTTTTCAACAGCAATGTTGAAACTAATAGGCAACTACTGTTTTATGTTACTAGTTTTGTCAACAGTATGTAGATATTAGTCCTGTGCATATTAATCTGTCGACTCGGGAGAGAAGAACCGATCCTCTGTGTCATCAAAAATGAATTTTATGTCAAGATGCTGTGGACAGCAAATTAAAGTATTGTGCTGTTGACATAAATTTGAATCAAAAGCACAAACCGTTCGTCTTTTTATTACGATTTATGAATTGACTGAGACTCTTTTAATTCTAAAGCATATATATACTTAAAAATACAATCCAATACGACCGAAATCGAATAGGATTTAAATCGAACAGGATTTAAAAAAAATAACTATAGATTGCAACTGCAATTTTTCAAAACTACAATACGTTGAATATTCGAAACTCCATGAGCGATGAAAGTGGAATTTTTGAGGGTTTCCTCTGCACATATTTGAAAAAGCCGTTGCAAATTATTGAGACAAGACAGGGTCTGCTGATTGAGTTAACCATTTTTAATATCTAAGAACGGAGCTATTTTGGGGTACCTCTATTTGCTGCAGGAAACAATGTTTAAATGAACAAAATTTTCCAATTCCACTTTCTTTTATTAGAATTATGTACTTAGATATTGATACAAACATAATTATTTAAAAATATAGGTTATTCCTTTATACTGTGAAACTTTGAAACATAAAATAACTCTAAAAAGTTAAAATTAACGTCTTAAGATTAGTAACTTTAACAAGCCAAGGGTACAAAAAATACTGGGAAGCGTTGATATTTGTGGGGTGAAAGGCTCCATAAGACGGGTAAGGCTTCACTTAGCAATGTGATGTCACCACTAAAGAAAGAGGTGTCATTAACTAGCCTTAGTCATTTACTATATTAGAAGATAATCATATACGGTATCATGATATCTTAAAGAAAAGCAGATGGCGTTAATTAGGCATAGTGGTCTTTCGTCGTATATAGTCAGTAGTGCGTTCGGACCTTGAACTGCGGTAGTTCAGTTCAACTGACTACACCATAGTGAAATCGACTGTAATTTTGATCTGGTCAAAATCTTGAAAGTTTTCTCCTTTGTCAGCATGGCTAAATGCTTCAAAATTTTTACTAATTTTTCTTCAGTTCCAGAAATGATCAGGGGAATTTGAATAAATGTAAATTTTAACTATCCCAAGAACACCTTTGTCAAAAATTTCAGAAACTATAAGTGAAGTTCCCAACATCCATTAGCGATCACACGCTAATCCTACCCAGTGACAGGACTAACGAAAAGTAAACGAGAGCTGGGGGGGGGGGTTATTGTTAAGAGTAGCTGTGATCAGGGAAGATAAATTGCCTGCGATTGACAGTAGTGTAACTATAGTCAACTAAAGTTCAAGGTCTGAACGCACCCCATATGTGACAAGTGGCTAGCTTAAAGAAGACACTAAAACAAAATGCATGAACAACCATTTTAGTGAAATTCAGCAAAAAAGAAAATAGATGGCGTTCACTAGCCATGGTGATTTTACATAATAGATAATCACATATGACATCCAGTGATCAAAGTTGCTCAAAGAAAGCATCAAGACATATAATTATTTTGATTGATTTGTTTTAGATGATCCGTCAATGACAATCTTTAATGTTTTCCTTTAGGATGAAGCTTTGGTGCTATAAGGAAGGTAAACCACGTTTTCTGTCAACAGCTAGTAGAGAAAAAGAGCGTTTCTGAAAAGGAATTTCCTCTCAAGCAGAACCAAGTTTAGCAATTCTGCCAATAAGTACTGAGAATTAAAGCTCTTTAAAAAAATAGAATCAGTCTATCCAACTCACTAGCCACTTTATTGTAAATATTTTATTCTGGATTTGAAGTGAAAGTATATCCAAAATTAATATTTTGGGGCAAAGCATTACTCGTCTACAGCTAACCCAAAAGTGAGCAACAAACTACCCTAGAAGAAAACATTTCACCTTAGCGTCCCGTGGTTATAATATTAACAATAGTTTATGTCAGAGCAACATTTACTTCTTAACACAAGCCTATTTATCAGTCGATTTATTTATTTATTATAACCATAAGCTGATGGGCTCATCGTTTTCTGAAGCTACCCGAATTTTTTCCTGAGGTAGAAAATAGTTTAGAAACACGCTATGATATTGTTTTGCTAAAACTACGACCAGTGTATCAAAATATACTCTGGTACTAGACTGTTTCATTTATCATACTAACACTGGTGGAATATATTATTATTTTTTCTTAGAGGTGGGGATTTGAATGAGTCTCCAAACACCTCCCCTTATTGAAGAATCAAAAATTACTGATGCTAATTTTTTTTTCTTAATTATATCCTTATCCCCTTCTTTATTGCATTATTGTACGAATATAATAGTTACCATTCATAATACTTACTTCGTATGTATTATGTATTATAATTATATATGCGTATGTATTACTTACTATACTTAGTGTAGTAAATATTATATAGTATGAATAATTATACAATACTATAATACTTACTTCGTAGTAATAGTTACCATTCCTGAATCTGTATCATATGGCTTTTTTTCATGAGGCAGTTTTTTTCTAAACGCTTTTTTTTAACTTTTGGTTTCTATGGGCCGTGGTTAGCTCTTTACTAGGATGCAGCTACTGCTGCAACCATAATATAATTTTTTTTTTGGTGGGGGGGGGGGGCTTGAAAGGTTCGTCAAACACCTTCCCTGACTGAAGAATCACGAACTATTGATTCTATATTTTCTCCCTTTTTATAACACTGTTATCCCATTTTTCATCCCATTCTTTTATAGACCTTTACCCTTTTTTATTACATTATTATACGTGAGAAATATTTAGTTCATCGTTTTTTTGCCCCTGCCTGACATTTTCTTGAAGCAGAAAACAATACAAAAATGCGTAATAATATTGTGTTGATAAAAGTACAATAGGAGTATACATACAGGAGTATTTATAACATCCAGGACATCCTGCATCAAACAGTTCGTGGTAACGAACTGTAAGTAAGGAGCGACCCGGCTCAATGGTAACCGAAACTGTAGAAAACGGAATTTTGATACCATTAGATACAACAAAAGAATCAGATTTTAATGCTGATTACAAATATATAAGTTTCATCAAGTTTAGTCATACCTATGAAAAGTTACGCGCCTGAGAAAATTTGGAACATTTTCGAAAAAAGGGGGAAAGACCCCCTAAAAATTTTAGAACCTTAATGAAAATCACACCATCATATTCAGCGTATCAGAGAACCCTACTGCAGAGGTTTCAAGCTCCTATCTACAAAAATGGAAAATTTTGCATTTTTTGCCAGAAGAAAGATCACGGATGCGTGTTTATTTGTGTGTTTGTTTTTTGTTTTTGTTTTTTCCGAGGGGTGATCGTATCGACCCAGTGGTCCTAGAATATCGTCTGAGGGCTCATTCGAACGGAAATTAAAAGTTCTAGTGCCATTTTTAAGTTATCAAAAAAATGGAGGGCAACTAGGCCCCTCCCACGCTCATTTTTTCTCAAAGTCACCCGATCAAAATTTTAAGATAGCCATTTTATTTAGCATTGTCGAAAATATGATAACTATGTCTTTTAGGATGACTTTATCCCCCGAAGTCCCCGGGGGGAGGGCTGAAAGTTATGAACTTTACCCAATGTTAATATATAGTATTGGTTACTATATATTAACATACAGACTTTTTCAGGAAGTATACAGACTTTTTCAGGGGGATTTTTTCTGGTAGTGGGGAGGGGGTGGGGAGTGGATCGGGGGTTATTTGGAAGGATCTTTCCATGAAGGAAGTTTTCTTGGGGGAAGGGACATTGCTATGAAGGGGGCGACGGATTTCCCAGCATTATTTAAAAAAGATGAGAAATTATATATAAAAAACAAGTTTTTCAAGTGAAAGTAAGGAGCAACATCAAAACTTAAAACGACAGAAAACATTACGGATGTGATTGGGTTCACCCCCTAGTCAATACCTCGCTCTTTAAGCCAAAGATTATTTAGTACTTTCATAAGAGCTATTTATTCTAATTAACGGCATTTGTGATTAAGGGGTCATTTTTAAAGAATTGGAACAAAATTCAAACTTTAGCTTAAAGAGCAAGGTATTGACTAGGGGGCGAACCCTCTAATATACGTATTAAAAATATATGAATATTTAAGTTCGTTACGTAAGTAATTCGTAAGTTACGTATATTTATTACTAATAAAAACGTTCTTAAATAAAATTAAACAGGTTTCGAGAAAACCATTTAACCAAATAAAAGTAAAATTAATATTTAAATTTTGTTTTAATTATCCATGTACGGTGAGCCAAAATTAAAACATGCATTAATTCAAAAACGTTCAAAAATTAAATAAAAAAACAAGTTTTTTTAACTGAAAGTAAGGAACGACGTTAAAACTTAAAACGAACAGAAATTATTCCGTATATGAAAGGGGCTGTCCCCTCCTGAACGTCTCGCTCTTTACACTAAAGTTTGACCTTCTCACAACTCTATTTTTTTTTTAAACAATGAAAAACTTTAGCGTAAAGAGGGAGGCGTTGAGGAGGGGACAGCCCCTTTCATATACGGAATAATTTCTGTTCGTTTTAAGTTTTAACGTCGTTCCTTACTTTCAGTTAAAAAAAACTTGTTTTTTTTTATTTAATTAACATATAGGAGTATGTCAAAATATATACCAAAATACAGTATACATTGAGTTAGAGTCTACAGATTCATTTAAAATACAACAGTGGAGAAAGATACTAAGTGTTTTGGAGGGGGAGAATTTCAGCAAATCTTCCCAAACAGCTTCGTTAATTAAAGAATCACACACTATTAACACTAATTTTTTTGCTCTTCTTTATTAAAAACCACCCGTAGACACGCCAAAAATTGTTTTGGCACAAAATATCGACTTTTATCTCTGATTAATAAAAAAAACTTTTTCCACAAAATAAGTTTTCAAAGAAAAGTAAAGAACTCCATTAAACAAAAAATGAGCAAAAATAAAATCAAGTAATCCACAAGCGTGAAACTACCACAGATCAGCATCGATAAATAAATAAAACCCAAAATGAACAGAAATTACAATAAATAACCGATTCAAATTCAAAACGAGCAGAAATTAACATAAGTTGCCTATGCCTTCCCAAGGCCAGAACATAATTTGCACTTTACTGAAAAAATATAAATGTTTTTTCTTTTATAACTTTAATAAATCAAACAATATTAACATTTTGATTACTAATTGGCAGTATATGTATATTAAACTGACAATGCACATTCATTTATATTTTTTTTGTAAATTGCAAATTATTTTCTGGGCTTGGGAAGGCATTGGGGTTTTAGCCCTACTCATGTTGATTTATGCTCGTTTTTAATTAATTTCTGTTCGTTCCATATTGATATAGTTTTTTCAGGGAAAAAGAAAATAATACTTTAAATCATTTCTTTTTTTTAAGACTTTATAGTTTGGCTGCTATTTGTATGCTGGAGAAAAATTTTCAGCAATTTTTTAACAACATACACCCTTAAAAATCTGGACACAAATAGTAGTGTTTAATTTAGTTTCATACCTCCTCTAGCTGACCTGAAATGGAAAACATGATACCATTCGCAAAAAAATCTGTTTACTTTCTTTGATAACTTGGATACACTAACACTATTTTGATTTTGTTAAATCTTAAGAGCAGAAGTAGCCCCGAAAGTTTGAACATAATACCCTCAGTCGTTCTTGGGATACTGCTGAGATGCCTTATTGGGAATTAGCATCAACATAGTGCATTTTGATCTAATCTTAAGGCAACATTTAGTTTTTAAACCATAATGGGCAAAAGGGAGGGTGGGCTTGGGAGGGGGATTAGTTGACCTCCAATCACTTTCGACTATTAAAAAGGGCATCAGCCCTTTCTATTTTCAATCAATTGAGCCCTTTTTGAAGTTCCTACGACAACCCCTTCGATACGAAGTGCCCTGGTCTAAACCACAACAACAGCAAAAATAATACATTATACCCACATCGATCTCTACTATAAAATGTCAAGCCTTCCAATCACTTTCAACTATTAAAAAGGGCACTACGCCTCTTAATTTCCAATTGAATGAGCACCTTTTGAAGTTTTTACGACAAATCTATCTATAAAAACTTAAATGCCCCAGGGCACAACTTACAACCTTTGCCCTGGTGGCTCTGGGGGGTTTCTCCTCCTTAAATACATAATTTCCAGAACTTTCTACTACGTTGAGCAAAATGGCTATCTCTAAACTTTGATTGGATGTTTTTGGGGAAATGGTGGGCGAGAGAGGGGGGCTAATTAGCAATTAAAAAGGGCAATTTCAGTTTCCCATTAAATGAGCACTTTTGAAATTTCTACAACAACTTTCTATATAAACTTTATATGCCCCCAGGGCATAAATTAAAACCCTTGCACTGAGGGGCCTATCATCCTAAAAGACCTCATTTCCAGAACTTTCAACTACGTTGAACAAAATGAATATCTCGAAATTTTGATTGGATGTGTTTGAGAAAATGGTGGGCGTGAGAGGGGGGTTAGTTGCCCTTCAATCACTTTCGACTATTAAAAACGGCATTAGCCCGTTCAATTTCCAATTGAATGAGCCCTTTTTGAAGTCTCTACAACATCGCTTTCTATAAAAATCTTATATACCCCCAGGGCATACCTTACAACCCTTACCTTACAACCACAACCTAAGGGCTGTGGGGGGAGGGGTTTTCATCCTTAAAGACCTAATTTCCAAAACTTTCAACTACGTTGAATAAAATGGCTATCTAAAAATTTTGATTGGATGCGTTTGGGAAAGGGTGGATGTGAAAGGGGGGTTAATTGCCCTCAAATCACTTTCAACTATTAAAAAGGTCACTAGCCCATTGAATTTTCAATCGAATGAGCCCTTTTTCAAGTTTCTACGACAAAGATTTCAATATAAACCTTATATACCCCCAGGCATAAACTTATAACCCTGCCCGGAAGACAGTGGGGGAGTGTCCTGCTCAAAGGTATAATTTCCTGACCTTTAAACTGTGTGGAACAAAATGACTATCTCAAAATTTTGGTTGGATGGGTTTGGGGAAATACTGGGCTTGGAAGGGGTGTTAGTTGCTTTCCAATCACTTTCGACTATAAAAAAGGGCACTAGCCATTTCAATTTCCAATCGAATGAGCCCTTTTTGAAGTTTCTACGACAACGCGTTCTATAAAAAACCTTATATGCCCCCAGGGCATATCTTACAACCCTTGCCCTGAGGACTCTGGGGGGGGGATGTCTCCAGAACTTAAAACTACTTTGAAGAAAATGGATATCTAAAAATTTTGATTGGATGTGTTTGAGGAAAAGGTGGGCGTGAGAGGGGGGTTAGTTGCCCTCCAATCACTTTCGACTATTAAAAAGGGCACTAGCCCTTTGAATTTCCAATTAAATGAGCCGTTTTTGAAATTTCTACGACAACATTTTCTATAAAAACCTTATATGGCCCCAGAGGTAACTTACAATCCTTGTAAGTTACCTTGTAAGTTACCCAGAGAGATAACTTACAATCCTTGCCCTGAGGGCTGTGGGGGAGTGTCCTCTTCAAAAACATACTTTCTATCTGGAAATCAACTACGCTGAACAAAATGGCTGTCTCAAAATTTTGATTGGATGTGTTTTTGGAGATGGTAGGCGTGGAAGGGGTGTTAGTTGCCTTCCAAACACTTTCGACTATTAAAAAGGGCACAAGCCACTCCATTTTCCGATTGAATGAACCCTTTTCGAAGTTTCTACGACAACTTCTTCGATACGAAGTGCCGTGGTATAAATGGGGAAAAAATAATGTATTGTGCCAACATTGTTCTTATATGCCCTCAGGGCATAACTTAAAACCCTTGCGCTGAGGGTTGTGGGGGAGTGTCCTCCTCAAAACGGATTTTCTATCTGGAAATGAACTACGCTGAACAAAATGGCTATCTCAAAATGTTTATTGGATGTGTTTGGGGAAATGGTGGGCGTGGAAAGGGTGTTAGTTGTCTTCCAATCACTTTCGACTATTAAAAAGGGCACAAGCCACTCCATTTTCCGATTGAATGAGCCATTTTCGAAGTTTCTACGACAACTCCTTCGATACGTGGTACCCTGGCCTAAAGAAAAAAATAATTTACTTAGGCAGCGATTGCGCTGCCTATGATAGAATATAAAAGGGTTCTAGTGTTATGTAAGGCCTATCTGCAAATAGAAAAGTGTAAGGGGGGAAGGACCACACCATTGATATACAAATTAATATTACGAATTTGTCAACAGCAGGGGTGTAATTTAACTAAAATTCTGGGAGTAAGGGGCTGAGAAATCTGGAGTCGATTTTCCCAAGTCAAGCAAAAATGACCAAGTGAAAAATGACAAAATGAGCCGTAATACGCCATAAAGGCAAAGGTATACTAAAGAAATTGACCCGTTGAGGGCTTCAATTACGTAGACCAATCTTAGTTTTGAAAAGATGCTTGAAGAAGCAAAATTTAAGCTGGGGAGGTAAACTGGGGTCTGGGAGAGGGCAGTTGCCACTCCCAAGCCCCATAGAATATTATGCCCCTCGTGAACAGTGGAAATGAGAAATATGCCCATGTAAGTCCTTTATAAATAAAATACCTGGTAGTACTTATTCCCCCCCCCGCTCAAAAAGTTCTCTGGCTGAGCTCTTGGTTGAAGGAGAGGTGTAGAATGTAATTTTGTAAAAGAATATACTAGTACTATTACTACTAAAACTCACCGCAGCCTGAGGCAAAGCCACCTTAGGCCAACAAAGCTACGCACGCTCCTCCTCCATCCAACCTATTCAAAGCCTCCCTTTTTTACACCCTCCCAGGAAGTTCCAGTTTCCTTTAAATATTTATCTATGATATCTTCCCACCCCAGACGAGGACGACCTGCTTTCCGTTTAGTCCTAGACGGTTGGCCGAAAAGGACAATCTTTAGCAATCTATCATCCTTTATCCGCCCAATGTGCCCTAGCCATTTCAACCTTTCTCTCATTATAACCCTAGAAAGCGGGATTGAACTACATTTTTAATACAATCTACTGTTAAAATAGGGTCAGGCAGCCGGGTACCCAGAACAATCCGTAGACAATTTTTCTGGAAAACATCTAGCAAATCTTCACCTGCTTTTCGGAGCGCCCATGCTTCAGAATCATATTTGACCACTGCCATCACTGTAGCTTCTAATATTCTAATCTTGGTTTGAAGACTTATCTTCCTATTCTTTCAAACTTTTTTTAACTATGAAAATACACCCTGAGGCTTGGCTATTCGACTTTTAACATCTTCACTGCTCCCACTATCTTTACTAATAATACTACCAAGGTAAGTGAAACTGCCAACCTGATCAATCTTTTCGTTACCCAACGTCACCTTTTCATCTTCACTTATTTCTAGCCTTAGTGGCTTAGTCTTCTTAACATTAATTTTTAAACCTATTTTAGCACCTTAAATTCGCAAAACCCCTAAAAGTTCATTCATTTTGCTTACACTTTCATCTAGGATGCTTAAATAATCAGCATAATCTAAGTCCAGGAGAATTTTTCCTCCCCATTTGATTCCGGCGTCTCCCAATGCCTCTCTTGTACTCCTTAAGACAAATTCTATTAAAATAATCCATATAAAGGGGGATGGAACACAACCTGTTAAATACAAAACCAGTTGCTAACCGGATTTCCTACCTTAACCGCAGCAGTTTTATTCTCTTACATAGCACTAATTGCTTTGATGTATTTGTCTGGTATGCCATACCAGGATAAGATCTTTGCTAAAGCTCTTCAATCAACAGAATCGAACGCTTGCTCATAATCTATCAAACCGAGGACCAAAAGTGTTTGGCAACTCAGGCACTCCTGAATTATTAACCTAAGACTGAAATTTTGGTTGACACATCCTCTACCTTATTCAAAACCGCACTGTTCTTCTCTTAAAACTTTGTCTACAGCATCTCTCAGTTTAAAAAGTTTCATGTTACTAAGTAATTTGCTACCTACAGAGACCAAACTAATGCCTCGATAATTACCACACTCATTCTTATCAACTTTCTTATAAAGTGGCTTAATTAAGGTTTTCCTAAAATAGTTACGTACTTCCCCTTTTTCAAAAACCCCATTCATAATCTTTGGTACCGTATTTCTAACCTCAGAGCCGCCGTATTTAAGAAACTCATTTACCACACTATCAGCAGCTGGAGCCTTCTTATTTTTTAATCCTTTTATTACTGTCGCTAATTCTTCCTCACAAACAAATCTTCCTTCACATCCAAGGTATCACAAACTTTTTTATTTTCCTCTTTATCTTTTCCTGCAACTATATCTCGGTTTAGCAAATTCTCAAAATGTTCTGCCGATCTCTTTTTAACTCTCTCCTTATCATTAATTGTGGCCCCATTCTTGTCTTTAAATGGGACAAGTCAGGATTGACTACTTCCGCTCAATTGATTAACGTACCTGTACAATATTTTACTATTATGCCGTCTAGCTGCATCTTCCAGATCCTCGGCAATTTAAATGGGACAAGTCAGGATTGACTACTCCCGCTCAATTGATTAACGTACCTGTACAATATTTTACTATTATGCCGTCTAGCTGCATCTTCCAGATCCTCGGCAATTTTATCCATGGCCTCAACTTCACACCCCCTTAGTTCACATTTTAAAGCTTTCTCCACTTACTTTACATTCCTTTTGTTTTCATATGATCTGTCCCTCAGATAATTCTTGTACAAGCCCCTTCTCCTCTCTATTAAACATAAAGCTTTTTCACTATTATTCTTAGCTGCAGTCCTAACTTTCTTCCCTAAGACACCTTCAGCAACATGACAAATTGTTTTTTTTTTTTTTAATTATTCGAACCATCTTCCACATTGTCAAATTTTAAACTCTCAAGTTTAGTATTCAATTGTTCCCAGAAAGTTTCTCTCAAATTCTCATCCTAGAATCTACCAACATCATAATTTCATAGGAGATAATTACCCTTCCGAAATTCCAGCTTGAAGTTAACTCTAGACACTACTAGATACTGATGTTTACTTTTAACATCAATAACAGCACTCGTATATACCCTAGTATCTTGTATTAACCCTGCCAGTCTTCGGTTTACTATAACATAATCAATAAGGTTTGCTGTCTTACCATCACGTGAATACCATGTTAACCTATGGGCCATTTTATGACTAAACACCGTATTGGTTCTAACTAGATTGTTATACATACAAAATTAAAAAAAAATCTGTATCCATTACTGTTTTTGATTTCCTGCACCAAATTTACCTAGGCTAGGGTACTATCTATCCCTATTTCTACCAATCTGGGCGTTAAAATCTCTTAGTAAAAACATCATATTTCTACCTGGGACCTTGTCTGTTTGCTCCTGTAACTGTAAGTAAAATTCATCAGAGTCACTAGTATCTCTGTCAGTCGGTTTTACAGGGGCATATACTATGTTCCTGATACCTTGAACTTTTTAGTCACAAATGAGCAATTAGTATTCTATTATTAATACCTTTCCAGCATAAACAAGACTTAGCAGGTTCCTTATTCATCATAAGCCCTACCCCCTGTCTAAGTACCCCATCATTCATGCCTGAGTAAACAAATTCTATATCGCCTAATTTCATGCTTCCTACCCCTGGGATATGAGTTTTTGAAACTCCTTATAAGTCCAGTTCAAATCGTCTGAATTCGTCAGTCAAAATGTCGATACAATAGTCATTTTTTAACGTTATAACATTCCAAGTTTCAATTTTCATGTTCTTTAAATCATTGAAATTATTTGGCCTTAGGAAAAGCAATGCTTTTCAGCACTTGGCTATGCTCTTCTATCAACATGAGTTTAAATCCTGCACGGACAGTCTCAAGCCTATTACCTCCGACTCATTATATATTCATGCCTACAAATATTATGCGACTACAGGGATGCAACCCATAATAGATAAATCAGCTAGGAAGAGGTTTTTCAGCCCAAAGACGCCCATCAAAACATACCAATCCCAGAAGAATTGTCCATTAGTCAGAATCCCGTGCGAATGCTGTGTCGTTTACTAGGCTATAATTTCCTCGAGGGGCATAATACCCAATGTGAGAATCGAGTTGACCGCAAGATCCTCAGTCTTGCAGGTAAATAAAAAGGGTCGTGGCAGCCCTTTGCAGAGGCCTTTGCTGATAAATCTAGACCTCATATTTTCTTTGAGAACAACTAAGTAAACGATTATAGCAGTCTCAAAAGTATGAAAATACCAGATAAGACCAGACGCGACAATGGCCAAATTTTTCGAACATTAAACATTGAAAGCTAAACAAACTACAGCCTTACTCTTACTGGTCTAGTGCTTGCTATGCATCTGCCATGTATTTGATTTAGTACTCACGCCCAGTGACATCATAAATTTTGTTTTTACCTTTGTTACTCATTTGAGAGCATAACTTTTTCCATACTTTTTCCATTTACTACATTTTCTCTGTGAAAGTAGTTTTCAGAAATCACTGCTGAATTTAGGCCTGTCATTAGTACTTTTTCTCGCAAAATATTGAGGCCACAGGGATATATTCCTTTAGATTGTGATATATTCCAGTAGAATGTGATATATTCCTGTAAAATGTGATATATTCCTAAAGAATGTGATATTTTCCTTTAAAATGTGATATGTTTCTGTAGAATGTGGTATATTGATGTAGAATGTAATATATTCCTTTAGAATGGGTATATTCACATTCTAAAGGAATATTTTACATATATTCCTGTAAAATGTCATATATTCCTTTAGGGGTATTCTTGTAGAATGTGATATATTCCTGTAGAATGTGATATAGTCTTATAGAATGTTACATATTCCTGTAGAATGGGATATATTTCTCTACAATGAGATATATCTCTGTAGAATGTGATATATTCCTGTAGAATCTTATATATTTCTGTAGAACATAATATGTCCCTGTAAAATTCGATATATTCCTTTAGGATGTGATACATTCCTCTAGAATACGATGTATTCTTGTACAATGTGATATGTTCCTGTAGAATGTAATATAGTCTTGTAGAATGTGATATGTTCCTTTAAAATGTGATGTATTCCTGTAGAATGGGATATAATTCTTCTGGATATGGTATATTCCTGTAGAATGTGATATATTCCTTTAGAATGGGATATATTCCTGTACAATTTGATACATTCCTTTAGAATGTGATATTTTCCTGTAGAACGTGATATATTCTTGTAGAACGTAATGTATTCCTTTAAAATTTGATACATTCCCGTAAAATGTGATATATTCATGATGAATTTGATATTTTAACGTAGAATGTAATATATTCCAGTAGATTGTGATATATTCCTGTAGGACGTAATATATTCCTTTACAATGTGATACATTCCTATAGAATGTGATATATTCATGTAGAATATAATATATTCCTGTAGAATGTTATATATTCCTGTAGAATGTGATACGTTCCTGTAGAATGTCATACATTCCTGTGTATATGTTTCTGTAGAATGTGAAATTTTTCTGTAGAATGTGATATATTGCTTTAGAATGTGATATATTCCTGTAGTGGGTATATGCCTGTAGAATGTGATATATGCCTGTAGAATACGATATATTTTGTGTAGAGCGTGATATATTCCTGTATAATGTTATATATTCCTGTAGAACATAATATGTCCCTGTAAAATTCGATATATTCCTTTAGGATGTGATACATTCCTCTAGAATACGATGTATTCTTGTACAATGTGGAATGTGTACTTGTAGAATGTGTTTTAGTCCTGTAGAATGTGATATATTCCTTTAAAATGTGATGTATTCCTGCAGAATGGGATATATTCCTTTAGAATGTGATATGTTCCTTTATGTTGCTTTAGAATGTGATATATTCCTTTAGAATGGGATATATTCCTGTATAATTTGATACATTCATTATAATGGGATATTTTCCTGTAGAATGTGATATATTCCTGTAGAACGTAATATATTCCTTACAATGTGATACATTCCTGTAAAATGTGATATATTCATGATAAATTTGATATGTTAACGTAGAATGTGATATATTCCTGTAGATTGTAATATATTCCTGTAGAACGTAAATATATTCCTTTACAATGTGATACATTCCTGTAAAATGTGATATATTCATGTAGAATATGATATATTCCTGTAGAATGTTATATATTCCAGTAGAATGTGATATGTTTCTGTAGAATGTCATATATTCCTGTGGAATATGATATATTTCTGTAGAATGTGAAATTTTTCTGTAGAATGTGATATATTCCCTTAGAATGTGATATATTCCTGTAGCGGATATATGTCTGTAGAATGTGATATATGCCTGTAGAATATGATATATTCCTGTAGAATGTGATATATTCCTGTAGAATGCGATATATTCCTATAGAATGTAACACATGACCGATATTTAGAAGATTACTATGTTGCAGCTACTACCACTGCAACCAGGAAATTTATCAATGCAGAAATTTTTATTTAGACAGAAAAGGAAAGTCCTCGAAGTAAGATGTAAGCAAGAGAAGTGAAAAAACTACCCATATTTCTTTGCCATATATGAGGTTAATCACACAAATCTTTCGTGACACCTATCTTTTCTGTAACTAATTTTCTAGATGTGAAAACAGAGTTTTCTAAATTGAATTTAGTGAAAAGTTTTAAGTGAGCAGCATATCTCGTGCGCCGGATTCTGATTGAAGTATTTTATTGCTTTAAATAGTGGAGTTGTGACAAGAGTGAAGCTTTGGCGCAATGAGCGAGCCGTTGAAAAGGGGACCGCCACTTTCATAAACGGAATAATTTTTTGTTCGTTTTAAGATTTAGTGTCACTCCTTACTTTCAGTTAAAAAAGACTTGTTTTTTAGTTCATTTTTGAACGTTTTTCAACTAAAGTAGGTTCGAATTAGGCTCACTGTACATGAAAAATTAAAATAAAATTTGCATATCAGTTTTGGACGGATTTATTCCCTGTATGAAAGTTTGCCCCCTTAATACATTGGTCTTGCTTTTTTTTTGGTTTATTGATTTATTAGGAGGGTTTTCTCCCGTACAAGTTTGCTTCAGGGAATCGCAGATGTATACTTTATTTTTAAATATACCCAGTCCTACTGTTTTGCGCTAAAGTTGTTAGTACTTTAAAACAGCTTCCTATTCAAATTAAACGGCCCGTGTACTTCAGTAGCCGTTCTTAAAAATGGGGACAAACAGTCAAACTTTAGCGTAATCAGCAAGGTATCAAACAGTTCATCGTAACGAACTGTAAGTAAGGAGCGACCCGGCTCAATAGTAACCGAAACTCTAAAAAAGAATTGAAGTTTGATACCAATAGATACATCAAATAATCGGATTTTTATGCTGGTTTCAAATATATAAGTTTCATCAAGTTTAGCCTTGCCCATCAAAAGTTATGAGCTGAAAAAAACTGCCTTATTTTCAAAAAAAGGGGAAACACACCCTAAAAGTCATAGAATCTTAATGAAAATCACACCATCAGATTCAGAATGTCAGAAAACCCTACTATAGAGGTTTTCAAGCTCCTATCTGAAAAAATATGGAATTTTGTATTTTTTGCCAGAAGAAAGATCACGGATGCGTGTTTATTTTTGTTTTTTTCCTCGGGGGTGATCGAACAAAAGGACTCACTCGAACGGAAATTAAAAATTCTAGTGCCTTTTTTAAGTGACCAAAATAATTGGAGGGCCGTTTTGTTGAGAGGGCTTTCCCACTCTAATTTTTTTCCTAAACTTCCCCGTTGAAAATTTTGAGACAGCCTTTTTGTTCAGCATAGTCAAAAATTCAATAACTATGTCTTTGAGGATAACTTAATCCCCCAAAGTCCCTGGGGGAAGGGCTGCAATTTATGAGCTTTGCCCACTGTTTACATATAATAATGGTTATTGGGAGGTATACAAACGTTTTCAGGGGGGATTTTTCCGGTGGAGGAGGGGGATAGGAGAAGGAGGTTCTTTTCCTGTGGGAGGATCTTTAAATGGAGGGTATTTTTATGGGATAAGGGACATTTCTATGAAGGGGACGCCGGATTTCTCAGCATTATTTAAAAAAACGATAGTAGAAAGGCCTTATTGACTCCGAACAGGACCACGTGGTTTATGGTTTTCTCACTGAGAATGAAAAAACAGAATTTTTCTCACTTGAAAAAACATGAATTTTCTCACTTTGATGGATGTTTTCTTGGACGGTTATGGGTGTTGGTCTATCTTATACTCCGAACAGGACATATTTTATGCATGTTTTTATGGTTTTTGTCAGTGAGAATGAAAAAACAGAATTTTTCTCACTTGAAAAACATGAATTTTCTCACTTTGATGGATGTTTTCTTGGACGATTATGGGTGTTGGTCAATTTATTTGATGTTTTTCATGGATGTCAACAGTAATTTATGTTTTTTTTATGGTTTTTGTCAGTGAGAATGAAAAAACAGGATTTTTCTCACTTTGATGGAGGTTTTATGGTTTTTGTCAGTGAGAATGAAAAAACAGGAATTTTCTCACTTTGATGGATGTTTCAAGGTCGATTTATTAGTTGCTGTTTGTCCAGGTGTAATGACAATGGGGTGATTTACATAATCGAGGGGAATTATTGATTCACGAAAGGGGAATTAAGAAACAAACATGGCTTCTTTGTTGTTTGGCTAACCTAACCTGAGAAATAGATTTACATAATCGGCGGGGGAATTATTGATTCACGAAAGGGGAATTAAGAAACAAACATGGCTTCTTTGATCTTTAGGCTAACCTAACCTGAGAACTTGATTTACATAATCGCTACGGGAATGTATTGATTCACGAAAGGAGAATTAAGAAACATTATGGTTTCTTTTATCTTTAGGCTAACCTAACCTGAGAAATTGATTTACATAATCGGCGGGGAATTACTGATTCACGAAAGGGGAATTAAGAAACATTATGGCTTCTTTAATCTTATGTCGGAGGGATAAACGTTCTTTAGGTCAGAGAGAAAAATTAATATTCTATTTTTAAATAGGGCTTCATGGATCTTTAGTGTCAGGAATTAGAAATGACATCACTTGCTATCTTGGAATTATGTGGGAGTCTAAAGAGATAGAAATTCTATTTTAAATACGGCTTCACTGAGCTTTAAGTCGGAGAGATAAATTGATATTCTAACGAAACCTTAATAGTGTAGCTAGGAACATCTATGAGATGAAGAGATTAACGTAGGAAAGGGTTTCCTAGAAATTTGAAATGTGAAAGCACTGAAATGCCAAAAACAAAAGGAACACGCTGAGATTACTTTAGGGATTATTTTGGTGAAACGGTTTTAGACATTTTAGGGAATTATTTCGGCGAAACAGTTAGAGACATTTTAAAAGATGATTTTAGAAAAGGTTTTAGAAGAGGTTTTGAGTGTGGTCGTTATAGTAAACAAGTTTTATTTGAACAGTGTCGTGAGGTCCTCTACCCCAACCCCAAAGTGCCCCGATCGCCCTACCCCAACCCAAAGGGCTCCGATCCCATACCCAATCCCGAAGGAACCTCCCGGTCCCCAAAGGTTCCCCGGGCTCCCACCCGCCCCCCAGACCCCCGAAGGCCCTCCCGGGCCCCAAAGAGTCCCCTCCATATTTTTTAATACTTTTTTTTAAGGCTTTATTATATCTTTTCAGAACAAGTTATTTTCTTAATGTCCATCCTAAACCCATTTTACAAGTTGAAATGGGCGAAAACCGTTTTAGGCATTTTAGGGAATTATTTCGGCGAAACAGTTAGAAACATTTTAAAAGATGATTTTAGAAGATGTTTTAGAAGAGGATTTGAGGGTGAAACTCTGTGGTTGTTATAATACACAAGTTCCATTTGAACAGTGTCGTGAGGTCCCCTACCCCAATCCCAATGGCCCCCGGTCCCCCTAATGCCCATCGAGCCCCCAAAGACCACCGGAACCCCATCCCCCCCATTTTTTAAAATAATTTTTGAATTTTTTAACATGGTATTTTTTTTTAACTTTTTTACGTATCTTAAAATGACATGAAATATGCTTACGGCTCTACCAATCGTACACTGTGCTTGTTCATAGACACGACGCGGTTTTCCCACTGGTATTCTATGGCAGGTTATCGACACTACATAGTTTATTGCGTGCATTAAATCAGTATTTTTTACGCAGTGGAAGGATAAACACACAATTCATATCTGTAAAAAAGTGAAGATGAATTATTCGACGAAAGTATGTGCACATGAAAAATCATCGTCGTGTTGAATGCTGACAAGGAGAAATACCTGAACTATGAAACGAGTGCAAGTGGTAACACTATTGGAAATGTATGCATGCGTTGTCATGACAGCGAGAAGTTAGATTTCTTTGGGTACCCAAGAATTTCAATCGTGTAAACGGTGGATCTGCGACGAGTAACATTACCAGAGAAATTAGTACTCAAAGAGAATGCAAACTTAAAAATAATTGTCGATGATCGGGGACAACTCCATGCTACTGTTGCTGGTAACACATTACCTGTTGATACATCCTATCATCATCTTTCCGGTATTAGCATTTTAACGAGAACAAGAAAAAGACAAGCGTACTCCTGCAATAATGTCATTATGTCAAAACTGCTATCTTTGTAAAAAAAATGTGACAATAGACAGTGAAATCGCAGGCAGAATAAAAAGGACATTAGCAGACAATATCATCAATGAATATAAAGATGAATTGACGGAAAGTGAAGCGCAAGTGTATTAATAATGTATAATAATGTATTGAACGTATTTTTATATTAATATTTTACATGTCGTTATTTCATTAAAGATATCTTATGCATTATTTTGTTAAGTGTTCATTTTTTTAGGGTATGCTAGAACGTCAAACGTTCAGAATATCTATTAAAAAGGTCAGAGATGTAAGAAAAAGAATTTTAGAGATAAAGATACTACTAGCAGGCTCAATTTTTCATAGAAGATAGAAAAGTTCAAGATCTCTTCTGAATTTTACCAAAGAACACAATTCAATTCTAATTTCACCAGAGAAAATAAAAAGCTTCCACTTCAGTTTTAAGTTCACCAAGACATAAAAAATTTAAAGTTCACTTCTAAATTTTTCCATAGAAGATAGGAAAAGTTATACTATGATTGTGATTATTTTCCATGAAGATAAAAAGTTTCATTTTAATTCTAAATTTTCTTAAATTCAATTCCGACCTTTCTCAAAGAGTCAAATTTAAAGTTCTATTCCAAAATATTTTCCCAAAAGAAGAAAAGTTCAACTACGATTCTGAATTTCCTCAATGAAAATGAAATAAGTTATTGATCATTTCTATTTTCCCAAAATAATATTAATGTTTTCCACTTCAGTTCAGATTTTTCTCAAACAGATGAAAAATTTAAAATACTGTTCCAAATTTTTCATAGAAGATAGAAAAGTTCAAGTTCTCCTCTGAATTTTACCAAAGAACATAATTCAATTCTAATTTCACCAGAGAAAATAAAAAGCTTCCACATCAGTTTTAAGTTCACCAAGACATAAAAAATTTAAGTTCAGTTCTAAATTTTTCCATAGAAGATAGGAAAAGTTATACTATGATTAAGATTATTTTCCATGAAGATAAAAAGTTTCATTTAATTCTAAATTTTCTTAAATTCAGTTCCGACTTTTCTCAAAGAGATGAAAAAATTTAAAGTTCTGTTCCAAATATTTTCCCGGAAGAAGAAAAGTCCCAAGACATAAAAAATTTAAAGTTCACTTCTAATTTTTCCGTAGAAGATAGGAAAAGTTATACTATGATTGTGATTATTTTCAATGAAGATAAAAAGTTTCACTTTAGTTCTAAATTTTCTTAAATCTTAAAATGACATGAAATATGCTTACGGCTCTACCAATCGTACTCTGTGCTTGTTCATAGACACGACGCGGCTTTCCCACTGGTACTCTATGGCAGGTTATCGACACTAGCTAGTTTATTGCATGCATTAAATCTATATTTTTTACGCAGTGGAAGGATAAACACACAATTCATATCTGTAAAAAAGTGAAGATGAATTATTCGACGAAAGTATGTGCACATGATAAAATCATCGTCGTGGTTGAATGCTGACAAGGAGAAATACCTGAACTATGAAACGAGTGCAAGTGGTAACACTATTGGAAATGTATGCATGCGTTGTCATAACAGCGAGAAGTTAGATTTCTTTGGACTATCGAAATCATTCAACATTGCTCAAGGTGGATATGCGAGAGTGAGAGCACCAGAGATGATAGTGCTAAAGGAGAATGCCAACTTAAAAATAATTGTCGATGATCGGGACAACTCCTTGCTAATGCTTCTGGTAGCACGATACCTTTTGGTAGATCCTATTCCCATCGTTCTGGTATTAGCATTCAAATGAAAGCAAAGAGGAAAAGAAAGGCCTACTGCTGCACTAGTGTAATAAATCATATCATGTCTACCTGCCAGAACTGTTACCTGTGTAAAAATAATGTGACAATAGACAGTGAAATCGCAGGCAGAATAAAAAGGACATTAGCAGACAATATCATCAATGAATATAAAGATGAATTGATGGAAAGTGAAGCGCAAGTGTACTAATAATGTATAATAATGTATTTAACATATTTTTATGTTTATATTCTACATGTCGTTATTTCATTAAAAATACCTTATGCATTATTTTGTAAAGTGTTCATTATTTTTAGGGTATACTAGAACGTCAAACTTTCAGAATATCTATTAAAAAGGTTAGAGATGTAAGAAAAAGAATTTTAGAGATAATGATACTACTAGCAGGCTCAATTTTTCATAGAAGATAGAAAAGTTCAAGTTCTCTTCTGAATTTTATCAAAGAACACAATTCAATTCTAATTTCACCAGAGAAAATAAAAAGCTTCCACTTCAGTTTTAAGTTCACCAAGACATAAAAAATTTAAGTTCACTTCTAAATTTTTCCGTAGAAGAAAGGAAAAGTTATACTATGATTGTGATTATTTTCCATGAAGATAAAAAGTTTCACTTTAATTCTAAATTTTCTTAAATTCAATTCCGACCTTTCTCAAAGAGTCAAATTTATAGTTCTGTTCCAAATATTTCCCCGGAAGAAGAAAAGTTCAACTTCGATTCTGAATTTTCTCAATGAAAATGAAATAAGTTATTGATCAATTCTATTTTCTCAAAATATTATAAAATTTTGCACTTCAATTCAGATTTTTCTCAGAGATGAAAAAATTTAAAATATTGTTCAAAATTTTTCTTAGAAGATAGAAAAGTTCAAGTTCTAATCTGAATTTTACCAAAGAACATAATTCAATTCTAATTTCTCCAGAGAAAATAAAAAGCTTCCACTTCAGTTTTAAGTTCACCAAGACATAAAAAATTTAAAGTTCAGTTCTAAATTTTTACATAGAAGATAGGAAAAGTTATACTATGATTATGATTATTTTCAATGAAGATAAAAAGTTTCACTTTAATTCTAAATTTTCTTAAATTCAGTTCCGACTTTTCACATAGAGATGAAAAAATTTAAAGTTCTGTTCCAAATTTTTCTTAGAAGATAGAAAAGTTCAAGTTCTCTTCTAAATTTTACCAAAGAACACAATTCAATTCTAATTTCACCAGAGAAAATAAAAAGCTTCCACTTCAGTTTTAAGTTCACCAAGACATAAAAAATTTAAAGTTCAATTCTAAATTTTTCCGTAGAAGATAGGAAAAGTTATACCATGATTGTGATTATTTCCTATGAAGATTAAAAGTTTCACTTCAATTTTAAATTTTCTCAAAGAAGTGAAGAAAAGTTCAACTTCAATTCTGAATTTTCTCAATGAAAATGAAATAAGTTATTGATCATTTCTATTTTCCCAAAATAATATAAAAATTTTCCACTTCAGTTCAGATTTTTCTCAAACAGATGAAAAAATTTAAAATACTGTTCCAAATTTTCCATAGAAGATAGAAAAGTTCAAGTTCTCTTCTGAATTTTACCAAAGAACATAATTCAATTCTAATTTCTCCAGAGAAAATAAAAAGCTTCCACATCAGTTTTAAGTTCACCAAGACATAAAAAATTTAAAGTTCAGTTCTAAATTTTTCCATAGAAGATAGGAAAAGTTATACTATTATTGTGATTATTTTCCATGAAGATAAAAAGTTTCATTTTAATTCTAAATTTTCTTAAATTCAATTCCAACCTTTCTCAAAGAGATGAAAAAATTTAAAGTTCTGTTCCAAATATTTTCCCGGAAAAGAAAAGTTCAACTTCGATTCTGAATTTTCTTAATGAAAATGAAATAAGTTATTGATCAATTCTATTTTCCTAAAATAATATAAAATTTTCCACTTCAATTCAGATTTTTCTCAAAGAGATGACAAATTTAAAATATTGTTCCAAATTTTTCATAGAGGATAGAAAAAGTTATACTTTGATTGTGAATATTCTTCATGAAGATATGGAGTTCCACTTTAATTCTAAGTTTTCTTGAAGAAGTGCAAAATGTACAAGTTTTTTTCTGAATTTTCTTAGAGAGGAGAAAAAAAAGTTAGCTCAATTCTGAAATTTACCAATGAAAATGAAAAAGCTTCCATTTCAGTTCATAATTTCTCAAAGACATAAAAGTTTAAAGTTCAATTCTAAATTTTTCCATAGAAGATAGGAATGGCTATACTATGATTGTGATTATTTACCATGAAGATAAAAAGTTTCACTCTATTTCTAACTTTTTTTAAATTCAGTTCATTCATCTAACCACCAAAACAATAGGTTAGGTTAGGTATAAATAAATATTAATAAATAATTAGAAATATTTCTCCATGTTTAAGTTAGGCTAGGTTAGGTTAACTTATCATGAGCGCTCATGATAAGCTAACCTAACCTAACTTAAACATGGTAAAAAGATTAAATTAGGTTAGGTTAGTCTAGATTAAGTTAGGTTAGGTTAAGTTAGGTTAGGTTAAGTTAGGTTAGGTTAGCCTACGTACGCGCGCGTACGTAGGCTAACCTAACCTAACCTAACTTAACCTAACCTAACTTAATCTAGCCTAACCTAACCTAATTTAATCTTTTTACCATGTTTAAGTTAGGTTAGGTTAGCTTATCATGAGCACTCATGATAAGTTAACCTAACCTAGCCTAACTTAAACATGGAGAAATGTTTCTAATTATTTATTAATATTTATTTATACCTAACCTAACCTATTGTTTTTGGTGGTTAGATGAATGAACTGAATTTAAGAAAAAATTGAGCCTGCTAGTAGTATCTTTATCTCTAAAATTCTTTTTCTTACATCTCTGACCTTTTTAATAGATATTCTGAACGTTTGACGTTCTAGCATACCCTAAAAATAATGATCACTTAACAAAATAATGCATAAGATATTTTTAATGAAATAACGACATGTAGAATATTAATATAAAAATACGTTAAATACATTATTATACATTATTAGTACACTTCCGCTTCACTTTCCGTCAATTCATCCTTATATTCATTGATGATATTGTCTGCTAATGTCCTTTTTATTCTGCCTGCGATTTCACTGTCTATTGTCACATTATTTTTACAAAGATAGCAGTTTTGACATATTGACAAGATATGATTAATGACATTATTGCAGGAGTATGCTTGTCTTCTTCTTGTTCTCTTTAAAATGCTAATACCGTAAAGATGATGATAGGATGTATCAACAGGTAATGTGTTGCCAGCAACAGTAGCATGGAGTTGTCCCCGATCATCGACAATTATTTTTAAGTTTGCATTCTCTTTGAGCACTAATTTCTCTGGTAATGTTACTCTCGCATATCCACCGTTTACACGATTGAAATTCTTGGGTACTCCAAAGAAATCTAACTTCCTCGCCGTCATGACAACGAATGCATACATTTCCAATAGTGTTACCACTTGCAATCGTTTCATAGTTCAGGTATTTCTCCTTGTCAGCATTCAACACGACGATGATTTTTTCATGTGCACATACTTTCGTCGAATAATTCATCTTCACTTTTTTACAGATATGAATTGTGTGTTTATCCTTCCACTGCGTAAAAAATACTGATTTAATGCACGCAATAAACTATGTAGTGGCGATAACCTGCCATAGAGTACCAGTGGGAAAGCCGCGTCGTGTCTATGAACAAGCACAGTGTACGATTGGTAGAGCCGTAAGCATATTTCATGTCATTTTAAGATACGTAAAAAAGTTAAAAAAATACCATGTTAAAAAAATTCAAAAATTATTTTTTAAAAAATGGGGGGATGGGGTTCCGGTGGTCTTTGGGGGCTCGATGGACATTAGGGGGACCGGGGGCCGTTGGGATTGGGGTAGGGGAACTCACGACACTGTTCAAATGAAACTTGTGTATTATAACAACCACAGAGTTTCACCCTCAAATCCTCTTCTAAAACATCTTCTAAAATCATCTTTTAAAATGTCTCTAACTGTTTCGCCGAAATAATTCCCTAAAATGCCTAAAACGGTTTCGCCCATTTCAACTTGTAAAATTGGTTTAGGATGGACATTAAGAAAATAACTTGTTCTGAAAAGATATAATAAAGCCTTAAAAAAAAGTATTAAAAAATATGGAAGGGACTCTTTGGGGGCCCGGGGAGGGTCTTTGGGGGTCTGGGGGGGCGGGTGGGAGCCCGGGGAACCTTTGGGGAGCGGGGGGTTCCTTCGGGATTGGAGTATGGGGATCGGAGCCCTTTGGGTTGGGGTAGGGCGATCGGGGCCCTTTGGGGTTGGGGTAGAGGACCTCACGACACTGTTCAAATAGAACTTGTTTACTATAACAACCACACTCAAAACCTCTTCTAAAACCTTTTTTAAAATCATCTTTTAAAATGTCTCTAACTGTTTCGCCGAAATAATTCCCTAAAATGTCTAAAACCGTTTCACCCAAATAATCCCTAAACGTAATCTCAGCGTGTTCCTTTTGTTTTTGGCATTTCAGTGCTTTCACATTTCAAATTTCTAGGAAACCCTTTCCTACGTTAATCTCTTCATCTCATAAATGTTCCTAGCTACACTATTAAGGTTTCGTTAGAATATCAATTTATCTCTCCGACTTAAAGCTCAGTGAAGCCGTATTTAAAAATAGAATTTCTATCTCTTTAGACTTCCACATAATTCCAAGATAACAAGTGATGTCATTTCTAATTCCTGACACTAAAGATCAATGAAGCCCTATTTAAAAATAGAACATTAATTTTTCTCTCTGACCTAAAGAACGTTTATCCCTCCGACCTAAGATTAAAGAAGCCATAATGTTTCTTAATTCCCCCTTCGTGAATCAATGATTCCCCGCCGATTATGTAAATCAATTTCTCAGGTTAGGTTAGCCTAAAGATCAAAGAAACCATAATGTTTCTTAATTCTCCTTTCGTGAATCAATACATTCCCCTAGCGATTATGTAAATCAAGTTCTCAGGTTAGGTTAGCCTAAAGATCAAAGAAGCCATGTTTGTTTCTTAATTCCCCTTTCGTGAATCAATTATTCCCCCGCCGATTATGTAAATCAATTTCTCAGGTTAGGTTAGCCAAACAACAAAGAAGCCATGTTTGTTTCTTAATTCCCCTTTCGTGAATCAATAATTCCCCTCGATTATGTAAATCACCCCATTGTCATTACACCTGGACAAACAACAACTAATAAATCGACCTTGAAACATCCATCAAAGTGAGAAAATTCCTGTTTCTTACTGACAAAAACCATAAAACATTCATCAAAGTGAGAAAAATCCTGTTTTTTCATTCTCACTGACAAAAACCATAAAACAGACATAAATTACTGTTGACATCCATGAAAAACATCAAATAAATTGACCAACACCCATAATCGTCCAAGAAAACATCCATCAAAGTGAGAAAATTCATGTTTTTTCAAGTGAGAAAAATTCTGTTTTTTCATTCTCAGTGAGAAAACCATAAACCACGTGGTCCTGTTCGGAGTCAATAAGGCCTTTCTACTAACGATCAGAAATTAATTAAAAAAAAACAAGTTTTTCAACTGAAAGTAAGGAGCAACATTAAAACTTTAAACGAACAGAATTGTTACGTATATCAGGGGATTCACCTCCAAGTCAATACCTCGCTCTTTACGCTAAAGTTTTCTTAGTACTTTCAAAAGAGCTATCAATCATAGGCAGCGCAATAGCGCTGCCTAAGTAAAGAACGATGTTGGTACAATGTATTATTATTTTTTTCCTTTAGACCAAGGCACTTCGTATCGAAAGAGTTGTCACAGAAATTTCGAAAAGGGCTCATTCGGTTGGAAATTGAAATGGCTAGTGCCCTTTTTAATAGTCGAAGGTGATTGGAAGGCAACCAAAATACCTTCCACGCCCACCATTTCCCCAAACACATCGAATCAAAATTTTGAGATAGCCGTCTTGTTCAACGCAGTTGAAAGTTTTGGAAATTATATCTTTGAGCAGCCCCCCCCCATGGTCTTCAGGGCAAGGGTGATAAGTTATGCCCTGGGGGCATATAAGGTTTTTATTGAAAGCTTCGTCACAGAAACTTGAAAAAGGGCTCATTCGATTGGAAATTCAAAGGGCTAGTGCCCTTTTTAATAGTCGAAAGTGGCTGGAGGGTAACTAACCTCCCCCTCACGCCCAGCTCTTCCCCAAACACATCCGATCAAAATTTTTAGATAGCCATTTTGTTCAACGTAATTGAAAGTTTTGGAAATTAGGTCTTTAAGGATGACAACCCCCCTCCCCCAGACATACCTTAAGGCAAGGGTTGCAAGTTATTCCCTGGGGGCATATAAGGTTCCTATAGAAAGTTTTGTCGTAGAAACTTCAAAAAGGGCTCATTTGATTGGAAATCGGAAGGGCTGTTGCCCTTTTTAATAGTGGAAAGTGAATGGAGAGCATTTAACCCCCCTCTCACGCCCACCATTTCCCCAAACACATTCAATCAAACTTTAGAGATAGCCATTTTGTTCAAAGTAGTTGAAATTTCTGGAAATTATGTATTTGAGGATGAAAAACCCCCCTGAGCTCCCAGGGCAAATGTTTTAAGTTGTCCCCTGGGGGCATATAAGGTTTTTCTAGATAATTTTATCGTAGAAACTTCAAAAGGGGATCATTCATTTGGAAATTGAAATGGCTGGCATGAGCGCCCATAGGCTGATATCCCGGGAGGGGGGGCTTACCAAGTCTAATTGGCACTCTTAATGCTATATAATAGAAATCTCCAAACAAAAATATAAAAAATAAGGCAGCATCATTCAGCCAGGAGGGGGATGGCACTCCCTACTGCCCCCTCCCCCCCTTATAGGCACCCATGATGGCTAGTGCCCATTTTAATAGTTGAAAATAATAGGAAGGCAACTAACCCCCCTCTCACGCCAACCATTTTCCCAAACACATCCAATCAAAATGTCAGATAACCATTTTGTTCAACGTAGTTGAAAGTTCTAGAAATTAGGTCTTTGAGAAATACACCCCCCCAGAGCCCTCGGGGCTAAAGTTGTAAGCTATGCCCTGGGATAGTGAAATTCAAAGGGATAGTGCCCTTTTTAATGATCGAAAGTGATTGGAGGGCAACTAATCCCCATCTCACGCCCGGCTTTTGCCTAAACCCGTCCAATCAAAATTTTTAGATAGGTATTTTTTCAACGTAGTTGAAAGTTATGGAAATTAGGTCTGTGAGGATGACAACCCCCCAGAGCCCTCAGGGCAAGGGTTGTAAGTTATCCCCCATTTATATAAGGTTTTAAAAAGAAGTATTGTCGTAGAAACTTCAAAAAGGCTCATTCCATTGGAAATTGAAATGGCTAGCACGAGCGCCCATAGGCTGAATTCCAGGGGGGGCTTACCAAGTCCAATCGGCCCTTTTAATGCAATATAATACAAATCTCCAAACAAAAATATAAAAAATAAGCCAGGATCATTCAGCCAGGTTTGGGATAGCGCCCCATCCTGCCCCCTCCCCCCTTATAGGTGCCCATGATGGCTAGTGCCCTTTTTAATAGTTGAAAATGATTGGAGGGCAACTAACCCTCTTTCATGCTCACCATTTCCCTATACACATACAATCGAAATTTTGAGATAGCCATTTTTTTAACGTAGTTGAAAGTTCTGGAAATTATGTCTTTGAGGATGACAACCCTCACATCCCTCAGGGCGAGGGTTGTAAGTTGTGCCCTTGGGGCATGTAAGGGTTTTTTTTATAGAAAGCGCTGTTTAGAAACTTCAAAAAGGTCTCATTTCATTGGAAATTGAAAGGGATAGTGCCCTTTTAATAGTCGAAAATGTTTAAAGGGCAACTAACCCCCCTCTCACGCCCACCATTTTCCCAAACACATCCAATCAAAGCTTTGAGATAGCCATTTTGTTCAATATAGTTGACACTTCTCGAAATTATGTATTTGAGGATGACAAACCCCCCAGAGCCCCCAGGGAAAAGGTTGTAAGTTATTCCCTGGGGATAATTAAGGTTTGTACAGATAGCGTTGCCGTAGAAGATTCAAAAACGGCTCATTCAATTGGAAATTGAGAGGGCTAGTGCTCTTTTTAATAGTCGAAAGTGATTGGAGGGTAACTAATCCTCCATCTCACGCCCATCATTTCCCTAAACACATACAATCAAAATTTTGAGATAGCCATTTTGTTTAACGTAGTTGTGAGTTCTGGAAATTGGGTGTTTGAGGATGACAACGTCCCTCCCCCCACAGCCCTTAGGGCTAAGGTTGTAAGTTATTCCCTGGGGGCATAAAAACACCCCTGGGGGATGTCCTTTTTAATAGTTGAATGTGATTGGACAGCAACTAATCCCCCTCTCACGCCCAAGTTTTCCCCAAACATATCATATCAAAATTTTGAGATAGCCATTTTGTTCAACGTAGTTGAAAGTTCTGGAAATTAGGTATTTGAGGATGACACCCCCCCCAACAACCCTGAGGGCAAGGGTTGTAAATTATGCCCTGGGGGCATATAAGGTTTTTATAGAAAGTCTTGTCGTAAAAACTTCAAAACGGCTCCTTCGATTGGAAATTGAAATGGCTAGTGCCCTTTTTAATAGTCGAAAGTGACTGGAATGCTATTAACACCCCTTCCAAGCCCACCATTTTTCTAAATACATCCAATTAAAATTTTGAGATAGGCATTTTGTTCAACGCAGTTGAAAATTCTGGGAATTATGTCTTTGAGCAAGACACTCCCTCCACAGTCATCAGAGCAAGGGTTATAAGTTATGCCCTGGGGGCATATAAGGTTTTTATTTAAAGCTTTGTCGAAGAAACTTGAAAAAGGACCCATTCGATAGGAAATTCAAAGGGCAAGTGTCCTTTTTAATAGTCGAAAGTGATTGGAGGGCAACTAACTCCCCTCTCACGCCCACCTTTTCCCCAAGCCCATCCAGTCAAAATTTTTAGATAGCCATTTTGTTCAACGTAGTTGAAAGTTATGGAAACTAGGTCTTTGAGCCGGACGCTCCCCCCCCCCCCCCACAGTCTTCAGGGCAAAGGTTATCATTTATGCCCTGGGGGGGCATATAAGGTTTTATTAAAAGCTTTGTCGTAGTAATTTGAAAAAGGGCTCAATCGATTGGAAATTCAAAGGGCTAGTGCCCTTTTTAATTGTCGAAAGTGATTGGAGGGCAACTAACTCCATCCTCACGCCCACCTTTTCCCCAAGGCCATCGAATCAAAATTTTAAGATAGCCATTTTTTTAACGTAGTTGAAAGTTATGGAAAGTATGTCTTTTAGGATGACAACCCCCCCCCCCGCAAATCCCTCAGGGAAAGGGTTGTAAGTTATGTCCTGTGGCCATATAAGGTTTTTATAGAAAGCGTTGTCGTAGAAAAGGGCTAAAAAAGGGCTCATTCGATTTGAAATTAAAATGGCTAGCATGAGCGCCTATAGGCTGAATTCCTGGGTGGGAGCTTATTTGGTCTAATTGGCACTTTTAATGCTACATAATAAAATTCTCAAAACAAAAATATAAAAAATAAGGCAGCATCATTCAGCCAGGATTGGGATGCCGCCCCTCCTGCTCCTCCCCTTATGGGCACCCATGATGGCTAGGGCCCTTTCTAAGCGTTGAAAATGATTGGAGGGCAGCTAACCCCCTTTCACGCTCACCATTTTCCCAAACAAAACAATCAAAATTTTTAGATATCCATTTTTTCAACGTAGTTGAAAGTTCTGTAAATTATGTCTTTGAGGATGACACCCCCCCCCACACAGTCCTCAGGGCAAGGGTTGTAAGTTATGCCCTGGGGGTATATAATGTTTTCATAGAAAGCGTTGTCGTAAAAATTTAAAAAAGAACTCATTCGATTGGAAATTGAAAGGGTTATTGCCCTTTATAATAGTCGAAATTATTCAGAGGGAGAGTCCCCCCCACGCCCATAATTTACCCAGACACTTCCGATCAACATTTTGATATGGCCATTTTGTTCCACGTGAACTATATCAATATAAAACGAACAGAAATTAATTGAAAAACCTTTTTCAACAAAATAAGTTTTTGAAAAAAAGTAAACTCCATTAAACCAAAGTGAACATAAATAGAATCAAACAATCTACCAAGAATACAACTGCCACAAATCAGTATCAATAAATTTATGAAACCCAAAGCAAACAGAAATTAAAATAAATAACAGAGTCAAACTCAAAACGAGCAGAAATTAATATGATTAGGGTTCTAAACCCCAAGCTTTCTAAAAGCCAGAATATAATTTGTACTTTACTGAAAAATTTTTTTTTAATGTTTTCACTTTTCTAACTTTAAGAAATAAAAAATCAGTTAAGATTTTAAGGAGTAAATATCAGCGTATGTATATTAAACTGGCAATGCAAAGTTTTTTCAGTATATTCATTTGAATTTTTTCAGTAAA
This sequence comes from Artemia sinica, assembly GCA_027921565.1. Taxonomy (NCBI): domain Eukaryota; kingdom Metazoa; phylum Arthropoda; class Branchiopoda; order Anostraca; family Artemiidae; genus Artemia; species Artemia sinica. The sequence goes on along the minus strand of CM051273.1, from coordinate 50,437,946 downwards.
TTTGAATTTTAATTTTATTTTAAGGAGTAAATATGATATATTTACTCCTAGGAGTAAATAGTGAAAACATTAAAAGAATTTTGTATTCTTGGTAAATTATTTGATTCTATTTATGTTCACATTGGTTTAATGGAGTTTACTTTTTTTCAAAAACTTATTTTGTTGAAAAAGATTTTTCAATTAATTTCTGTTCGTTTTATATTGAAATAGTTCACGTGGAACAAAATGGCCATATCAAAATGTTGATCGGAAATAACAGAGTCAAACTCAAAACGAGCAGAAATTAATATGAGTAAGGTTCTAAACCCCAAACTTTCTAAAGGCCAGAATATAATTTTTGCTTTACTGAAAAAAATTCAAATGAATATACTGAAAAAAATTTGCATTGTCAGTTTAATATACATACGCTGATATTTACTCCTTAAAATTCAAATGATATAAAATTCATTTGATATGGCAATTTTCTTCCACGTGAACTATTTCAATATAAAACGAACAGAAATTAATTGAAAAATCTTTTTCAACAAAATAAGTTTTTGAAAAAAAGTAAACTCCATCAAACCAAAGTGAACATAAATAGAATCAAATTATCTACCAAGAATATAAAATTCGTTTAAATATTTTCACTTTTCTAACTTTAAGAAATAAAAAATCAATTAAGATTTTAAGGAGTAAATATCAGCGTATGTATATTAAACTGACAATGCAAATTTTTTTTCAGTATATTCATTTGAATTTTTTTCAGTAAAGCGAAAATTTTACTTTTTTACTTTTACTCAAAATTTTTTACTTTTACTTTACTTTTTTTTAAACTTATTTTGTTGAAAAAGCTTTTTTTTAATTAATTCTAATTAAACGGCCTTTGTGATTCAGGGGTCATTCTTATAGAATTAGAACAAAATTTGAACTTTAGCGTAAAGAACGAGGTATTGACTTGGGGGCAAATCCCCTCTTCTACATAATAATTTTTTTTAGTTTTAAGTTTTAATGTTAGTAATTTCTTAGACTACACTGCTTTTCCATTTACGAAAAATTAAGCAAGAAAAAACGGGTTTTAATTTAATAAAGCAGTGAAACAAAAACTTCGCAGTGAAACAAACGAAATGGTTCGATCCTCTTTGAAAATCTCACTCCCCGTCAAATCACTTGCGGACGATTCAGCCTGAAACATTCTCCTTAGCATTCTGTCATTTGAAAAATGCCTTAATCTCTAATCGATTTCTCAATCACTCCACAAATGCCTCCTTCGTTGAAAATCATTTCTCGGAAATCCAAAAATTTGGAAAATAGCCCCCTGATAATTCCCCCGGAACATCTCTACATTTAAAATTTGGCAAAAAGAATGTAAGACAATTAAAAAGAATTTCGTATAGTAATTCTGTCAAATCCCCCAAGTGTAATATTTCCCCTGGAAAATTCACTTCCGCCTGAAATTTCCCTACCCAAGGAAGATACTCTCTATAGGAATCCACCCCAAGTAAAAATCCCCCCGCAAAAAATCCCCCCCCCCCTGGAAAATGTACACTTCCCAAGAACAAACACTATACGTAAACAATGGGCAAATTTCATAACTTACAGGCATCTCCCCACGGATTGTGAGGGATCTGTTTACACCTAAAGACTTAGTTATTTAGTCTTTCAACTAATCTCAACAACATGGCTATCTCAAAATTTTGATCAGATAATATTGGGGGAAAATGGGTGAGGGTGAAGGCCAGTTGCCCTCCAATCTTTTTGGTCACTTAAAAAGGACACTGGAACTTTAAATTTCCGTTCGAATGCACCCTCTACTGTTCTTCTAGGACCGTTATTTCAATACTATCACCATAAGGGGGAAACTACAACAACAAATGAACACGTATCCGTGATCTGTCTTCTGGCAAAAATAGTAAAATTTCACATTTTTGCAGATAGGAGCTAGAAACTTCTACAGTAGGGTTCTCTAGTACGCTAGAAATGATAGCGTGATTTTCATTAAGATTCTTTAAATTTTAGGGGGTTTTCCTCCCCTAAAAATCAGGCAAATTTTCTCAGGATCATAGCTTTTGATGGATAACACTAAACTTGACTAACCTTATATATTTGGAATCAGCATAATAAGCTGATTCTTTTGGTATCTGCTGGTATAAAAAGTCCCTTTTTTAGAGTTTCGGTTACTATTGAACCGAGTCGCTCCTTACTTATAGTTCGTTATTCTGAACTGTTTGAAAAAAATTACGTATTTTAGAAAACAAAACATTGTATTTTACCTTTTAATTTGTTTTATCGGTAGCAGGAGACTTGCGCGTGTCACCTAAAGAATAATTCAGGTCTAGCCTAGGGAAATTTAATGACATCCTTTTGTTAAAGTAAGGTTTTTAAGGTAAAGGGATCCTCCTTTTTGAATAATTAAAAGCTTTTCAATTAAATTAAAAGCTATCAAAGGAACACCAAGAAACATATTTGACTAGGGGAGCTTTTTTTGAAAAGAGTTTGAAAATCTTTTTGTTATTCTATGAATTCTTGTGTAAATGCTTACTTGACAAGGGCAATACAATGGCGCCATTTCCAATACCTCCATAGCCACCATGGCCTCCAGCAATGACAATACCACCAGAGCTTCCATATCCTGAACCACCACCGTAGCCTCCTCTATGAGATCCTCCGCCAAAGCCGAATGAGCTACCACCATAGCCTGATCCCACAACCCCCGCGAGTGAATATCCAAAAAGAGCGACAACAGCAAGCAAAATCACCTAAAATAAAAAAAGAAGATGTGTAAATAAAGTTGTAAAATATTATCCTCCAACAAAAAATAAACAAAATTAAATTAATTTCAAAATGATTTAGAAAAAATAGAAAGAAAAAATCAGAAATACGACCAAATACCAAAAAAATTTAAATACCATTAAATCAAATTCAAATTACAAATGTCAAATGTCGTTTAAAAAGATAACGGTAAACGTAAAATTGAGTCCACTAACTAAAAGATTCAAATTAAACTTAAATATTTTAAAAGAAAAAGTGAAACCAAACAATAGAGTTCACCAGTTTCAAAATTAGGTGGTTAAATTTCAAGAAATTTAAAATTCAATGGTGTTCTTTCTAGATCATAGTTCTACCACAAATTCAAGTAGACGGTTTTTCGTTATGTTTTAAAAACAAATCTTAATTATATTAAACAACAGGACATAAAAAACCATACTCTATATAATGAATTTAAAAGTTTATTGTACCTTTTGAAAAAGGTACAACATCCATCTTTTACATATTGTTACATTTGGTACAGATGGATCAAAGACACATTTTGTTCCATATGTTCAAGGCCGTATCCAGGGGGAGGGGGGAGGGGGGTTACCCGTTTTGATCTCCCCCCCCCCCGAAATTTTTGACCGAGTCGAAAATAAGTCGAAAATTAGTAAAACCTAAGTAAAAATCAGTAAAATTAGTCGAAAACTGAGTAAAAAATTAGTAACCCCCCCCCCGAAAAAAAATCCTGGATCCGCCCTTGCATCTGTTGTACCTTTTGAAAAAGAAATATTACTCCACAGATTTTTCTGAAGTCTGGAATATAAATATTAGAAATGAAAGCTGTGTAAAAAATCTTAATAAAACAAATACTCTAGGTGATTATTACGCATATGAGGGGGATTGTCCCCTGTTCAATACATCGCTCTTTACGCTAAAGTTTGACTTTTTGTCCTTATTATTCAAGAATGACACCTGAAACACTAGGGCCATTTAATTAGAATATTAAGCTTACAAAGTTAAAAAATTAGTATAAATAGCGAACTTTTGAGGAGGAGGTAATCCCCTCCTATACGTAATAATTTCTGTTCGCTTTAAGTCTTAACTTTGCTCCTATAATTTTAGTTGAAAAAAACTTGTTTTTTAAAATTTAATTTCTGACCATTAAATAATGCAGGAAAATCCGGCTCCCCATGAATGAAAAATCCCCATCCCCAACGACAAATTAATCCATGGAAAACTCCTCCCACTTACCCCACACCTGTCTAAAATATCCCCTCCCCTGAAAAATGTCTGCATGTTTCCCAATAACCAATACTATATGTAAACAATGGGCAGAGTTCATTACTTTCAACCCTTCCCCCGGGAACTGTGGGGCTCAAGTAATCCTCAAAGACATAGTTATTAGATCTTCTAACTATGCAGAACAAATTCCTGTCTCACAGTTTTGATTGCGCCACTTTTGGGGAAAGGGAGCGTGGGAGAGGGGCTAGCTACCCTCCAAATTTTGGTCACTTAAATTTGGCACAAGAACTTTTTATTTCCGATCATATGAGTCCTCTCCCAATCTTCTGGGATTACTGATTCGACAGATCACCCCTGGTTACAAAAAAAAAGATCAATAAAGACGCATCCGTGATCTTTCTTCTGGTAAAAATTGAAAATTCCACACTTTGGTATGTAAGAGACCATCTACAGTGGGGGTGTCTAATATATTGAATCTGATGGTGGGATTTTCATTAAGATCACTTGATGTCCTTGGTGTGTTCCCCCCTTTTACAAAAATTGAGCAAAATTTCTCAGGCTCGTTACTTTTGATGGTAATATTAAACTTAATTCATTCTTCTTAAAAATTGATTCTTTCAATCGCAAGAATCATATCAATCACAAAAAATCGCATCAAAATGCGATTCTTTTGATGTATTAAGTAGCCACAGTTCATTGCCAGGAGCTGTTTGAAATCTATACATAAAATGACCTTCACTTGCACACACACAGTGTTACGGGAAGTCAACATACCCATAAGCAAACTAGATGAGTCTTATATCTTTTTCTCATGTAATGCTTTTAAAATCTCTTAAAAAATAGAAGTTAATAGATTTTATTAGCATAAACTTTTGATTTTTCACTAAAATATTTTGACCTTAAGCTTAAACACACTCATTAAGTACTAACATCAGACTTTTAAATAGAAGGATAATCCTTGTTTGTGGGATGGGGGGACATATTTAAAAAACGGCGAACGACATGCGAATTATTAAAGGTAAAATAGATCACGATAAAGGGATAAAAATCATGGAACATCACAAGGATCTGGGATTGGTGAGATCTTCGACTCCTGTACTAACCCTCATACCATGACATGGAAGAGGAAATGTAAATATCCCTCACCCAAATACTCACCTGACAATTACATAGTTATATAATTTTGTTTTTTTTTTAACAGCTTACCCCTTCCCTGTCTGAGGAATGTATTTTCTGCACTAGTGTGCATTTTATTTCAGCCAGGCTAAAATAAGAAAAAGCAAACATATTGCAAAAACTTCTTACATAGGGATTTATTTTATGGGTAGCGGAGGTGGAACTCCTAGGGATTTTATAGATAGATAGATAAATATATAGATTTATTCACACGAAAACCTTATTGGACCCAGGTGACACACGACAAACAAGCAAAAAAACAACATCAAAACGTAAACTGGTAAAACACTAGCACTGACTATTCAAGAAAATCTTTACGCTGCTTCATACCTACCCGGATGAACTTTCCAATATTAATTATATCTTAATACCACCTGCTTTTGAAAATTTACAAAATCATGTCACTCATTTCGATCTCCCGACATAAAATTTCCACCCGAAATTCCCCAATTTTTTTTTACATTCCCCTAAAAAAAGATATAAAGACTCATCCACCTATCCCCACATAGGGCAATTGTAAGTACCACCCCTCAATCTAGCAATCCCTAAATATTTCCTTCGTTCTCCAAGAAGCGTAATATTCCCCCTTACAGACATTTCATATTTTAAATCTTCCAAACTTAATCCCATTTCTAGATAAACTTCTTCGACCTAGTTCTCCTTGGCCTCCGCATATTTCTCCAGGGACGTTGAAATGCCTTCTCAGCTTGCCAATCCTGAGCTTCATGAGACTCTAGGCTAGTAGCAACTAACCTAGATACATTCCCTATCATTCATCAGCACAGTAACGAATAATCGTTTCATATAGAAGTTGTTAGAAATTACAGAAAAAATAGTAAAAATTGAAAAAAAATACTAATAAAATAATAATAATAATAATAATAATAATGATAATAATAATAATAATAAAAATACTAATAAAATAATAATAATAATAATAATAATGATAATAATAATAATAATAATAATAATAATAATAATAATAATAATAATAATAATAATAACAATAATAATAATAATAATAATAATAATAATAATAATAATAATAATAATAATAATAATAATAATAATAATAATAATAATAATAATAATAATAATAATAATAATAATAATAATAGTGATAATATTAATAATGATAATAAAAATAATAAAATAATAATAATAATATTTGTAACAAATAGTAAAAATTAATTTGTGTGGAGCCTGGGTCACGCAGTTCCTCATTTTTGCATCCCCAAGGCAAAAATCAAACATTGAAAAAAGGGGGAGGGAGACAAACGATATGCATACTCACTGTTTTGAAAAACATATTTTCACCTAATCGGACCTCCTTCACCAACTTATGCCAGTAAACTGTTCCAAACAGGTTTAAATTGTATCTTTTTAAGCAGGTTTCAAGGGCAGACCGTATTTTAAAACTGTTCAAACCGTAAGGTCGTTGGAATCTGTGAATGAAGACAGTTTTAAACAGCGAAAAAAAAAATGCCTGGCTTTTGTATTTATTCTCACAGATTCCAATAACTGAAAACTATAGTCTTCAATTCACTTCATTGTAGTCACTAATAAGGTCACAACTAACATTTAACACTGCAAGTGGAAAGTGAAGGATTGGATACTCTCATAAAGTATGCATACCAGGCGGTGTTTCCTAAGCATGTTGGAAGCTTGCCACTAGTGGCACAATGGAAGGTGACACGATAGAAGTGTGTCCATGTGTGGAATGAGGTGCGTTGAAGGTCGGTAGAGAAAGTTGATCTGCTATATTTACACCAGGGGCTGAAAAGTAAGCAGTCTCCCGTGAAAACAGAAAGCCTAAAGCAATTAATATCTTGAAAATACTAAATTTACCGATAACGTATCATCAAACCTGCACGTTAACTGGGATGGGGCAGAAAAAATTTGCTGTAAGAAACCCAGAATAAGCTTCAAAATAAGAAAAAACTTTCATGATTGGAAGGAACAACTGATTCTACACATTTAAACTTCATCCAATACAAACGGTCTAATTTTGCCAAATTTTCATAATTTTCATGTACTTTTATTGTTTAGTGTTAGTATGTTGGATTCGCGTATGCGATAGATAGATAGATAGATATTGCAATAACAGCCGCTTTGGGCCATGGCAAAAAATGGAAAATTACACAAAATAATAGCACATGATTATAACACTCATAGCAAAGCATAGTAGCCTACATATCAATAACAACGCAAAATTGCAAAACAAAACAAAAACATAATAAAGCACACAATACCATTAAACTAACATACATAGCTAGATGTATGTTACATCTATCAAGGGCCATGACTACAAAAAATAACAAACAAGAAAACAACCTAGACACATACAACAATAATTTCAACACTCACCCCACCCCCTTTACAAAAATCGATCTCTATGTGACATACCCAATATTATATATTTTGCTATCATTCTTATTGTCCCATAATTTTTTGATCCCATTACTGAAACCAACCACTCACTTGTCCCCACATTATCAAAAAATAATTCTTTCCTTAAATCCTGTAATTCGGGACAAAGGGCCATGAAGTGAAGCAGATCCTCACCATTTTCGCCACACATAGGGCATGAGTAAGGACCGTCCTTTACCCTTACCCTCCCTAAATATTTCGTCCTTTCTCCAAGTGCTAGAAAATTACCCCTCCCTGATATATACCACTTAATTTTTTCACTATTTAAACCCGCTTTAAAATAAATATCATATCCCCAGACCTCCTTCAATTGCGGATAAACGCCTAGGGACACCGAGGCTGTGACTTCACACTACTATTTCTGAATCTCCTGATCTTCAAGTACACCCTTAGCTAATTTTGCTACATTTCCTACTTCCAGTCCTATCCCCTTCCCTTCATTTCAAACACCTGATAACCCGCAACTATTTAAGATTGATTTCACCTGGGAAGCCCATGAACTTTTCCTTCTATCCTGCAACACCTCCAGATAAGCTGCATTTACTAACCTATTATTCTGTAAACCAATCACCTTTTCCCAGTATCCTATCATTCTAACCAATCTTTTTACCCTCAATGAAAACAATCCTACATCACCCTTTAACACCAGATTATTAAATTTCCCGCTTAGCCATAAAAGTCTCCTGAAATGTCCTACTTTAATTAATTCTCTCTATTTTTTCCCCTTTTTCAAACCCCAAACTTCCCCACCGTAACTCAATATTGGGCCTACCTTTGTCTCAAATATTCTCTTCTGTAGCTTAATATCTGCCGGTCCTAGATGCCTAAGGGGACTCTTCAATAACGCCCAGGAAGCCCTCTGACCCTTCCAACTCGCTATTTGCACCTGATCACTCCATCTCCCTGAACTTACATCCCAAATAAATAAAATCCTTAACTTCTTTCATCTCTTTCCCTTTAAAATAAAACTTATTCTTTTCCGTTTCTTCTTTTCCAAAAACTAATATAACTGATTTATCAATATTTAAAACTATTTTTTACTCCCCAGATAACTATTCAAAATCTCTAACATCTTTTGCAAATCCGGAGCCGATTTTGCAAGCAATACTATGTCATCTGCAAATAATAAACAAAACAGCTCCAGCGACATTAATTTTAACATAAGGTCATTTCTATTTTTAAAATACTCCTCAATATCATTAATAAAAAGAGAGAACAAACGCGGTGATAGAGTGCATCCCTGTTTAAGGCCTACATTACTTAAAACTGGCCTAGAATAAGAAATACCTACCTTCACTACTACTTTAACCACCTCATACATTTTCATTATAACTTCTACTAACCTAATTGGCAATCCTATTTTCACCAACACCCCTTTCAACATACTCCTTGAAACTTCATCAAATGCTCCCCTAATGTCCAAAAACGTCGTATATATCCTATTTTTCCTATGTTTCGTATATTTACTAACTAAAACCTGTAAACAAAAAATTTGATCAATTGTACTATAGTTTTCCCTAAACCCTGCCTGACATTCAATTAATATACTTTTATAATGCAACCATTTATCCATCCTATTAGACAGAACTCTACAAAATAACTTACTGATAGAACTTCCTAAACTTATCCCCCTGCAGTTCTTGTGCAGGTTTCTTTCTCCTTTCTTAAATAATGGGATCATAATCGATATCTGCCAATTTTGTGGTCATAGAGGTGTACTTAGAATTGCCAAGAATATCAATGCAAGCACTGGCAGTATTCATGCTCTTGACCATTTCAACAGCTTAGTTGGTACTCCGTCGATGCCCGGTGCTGAGTTCCCTCTCATGCTTTTCAAGGCGTGCCATATTTCCTCCTGTCCAACAGGCTCCAGTAGTTAAGAGTCCTCTGAATCCAACTCAAAAACGGCTGTCTCTTCTAAGCTATTCATCTCCTCATCAGCTCTCTCTTCGTCCTCTTCGGTGTATATCTCTTTGTATTTTTGTTCTAAGTATTCTGGCCAGGTATCGGCGTGAGGGACAGAATCAGTCAACCTTCTATTTTTTGTTGATTTCCTAATTAACTTCCAGAACTCCGTTGTATCGTTCACGCTAAATTTCTCCCGCTAAATTTTTGGCTCTCTTCCTCTTCAAAACGTCTCTTTTTCAACTTAAGTAGCCTTTTATATCCCCTTCGCTTGTCCCTAAAAACCTGCAAAATATTTTCCAGATCAACTGTACTACTAGCCTTAAGCAATCTAAAAGCTACTAAAACCTCCTTCTTCTTTTCCTCACATTCCTTATCAAAATAACTCATCAAACCAGTACTTCTACCATTTTTTCTCCTACGTGCCACCTTAGTTCCTATCTTATACAAAACCCCCGACAAAAAATCAACAGAACCTGTTATATCCCCTTCCCTTGCCATTTCCTCACTCTTCTGAATAAATGAATCCAGCCCTCTATCTTTAACTATTACCTTTTTCAACTTCTCCTCACTATCATTATAAAACCTTAAACCTTCCCTCCATTCAAGCTCATTACCCATCTTTCCCTTAACCCCAAACTTCTTTTTCCGGCTCTCAGCCCATCCTCCCCCTCCTAATTCAACCCTAATAGGCACGTGATCCGACCCAGCCAGCGCCATCACCTCAAAATCCACACCCCAAAAAGAAGCCCCATACTAACAACCCCATAATCTATAACACTTGGAGATCTACCCGAAAAACATGTAAAATCCACCACTCCTTTATCCTTCCCTGTCCTCCCATTCAAAATAACCAAATTCTGCTTACCACAAAAATTCAATAATTTTTTACTCCAATTATTCTTTCTCCGATGACCGTCCTTACTCGTCCTCCTCATAACCGACGGCTCAATCATATAAACTCCATTCTTTTTTCTAGTTCGAGATCCACCTCCTCCTCACGGGCTCCTTCGTCCTCCCCTGTATATCCGTTAAAATCCCCTAGAAAAACAAAATAACCGGACGGAAACTGTTCTGAAAAACGATCCATATCATTTTTTAATATCTCCCAGGTATCTTCATCACTAAAAGTGCTAGTTTCCGGCGGTAAATACGCTGAACAAAAGATAAACGAGTTACTATCTAAAGATACTCGCACCCATATTACATGAAACACTTTTCAACCGAGATACATTTCGCCATCTATTCGTTATCAATAATGCCACTCCTCCATAAGTTCTACCATTCTGCGATCGCTTTCTTTGTGATCCAAAATAAGAAAAACATTCTATTCTCTCCTCTTTTTCCAGCCACGTTTCTACTAATGATGCAACTGAAAAATCACGACATTTAAGAAGACACTCTACTTTAAGATACGAAAAACCCTGAACATTCCAATGCGCTAAATGACACTCGTAATTTGCGCCATGGCCCTACTTATCCTATCCACTATCTGAGCCAATGGGTTGTGACGGGTTAAATAGCCGCCTAGGCTCCATTTATTAGGGTCGTCAGCTCTAACCGACTTGCTCTTCTATCTTAGGTGGTCATCTGGGCTAATAATTTGTTGGCTGTTACGTTTGGGAGCCCCCACAGGCCCGACAAAAGTAAACTTACTGGTGTTGAAAGATCATGTGCTCTAAAATATTTTAAGCAAATTAGAGCAGTGTATGGAAAGGAGTTTGACATGCGACTGAACCAACTGAGGAAGGCTCTGAAGCAGGGTTGCCACCGTCAGTAGGATTTTACTAGATCTAGTAAAAAAAAAATCTGGTAAATTTAGAGGATCTAGTATATTTCCCGAAATCTAGTAAAAAGTCATGATTTATAGTAAACAAAACTTTTTTTTATTTTCCATGAATTCAGGAAAAAAAAATTATCGTAAACATATAACAATTTACAATTTTCACTTGTCTGTCTCAGAGACAGACAAGCAGTCACCTATTTTCATAAACAGACACTTTATTTCCGGCGTCTAAAGGTCGACAAAATCAGCTTTCTGTGTATCAAATCTTACCAACTAAAATGAAGCTATAATGACACTTATATTTGTGATGATTGGGAATCTATTGGAATCAAAACCAAAGGCAACCACCCAAAGTGATTAGGTGAATCTCTTCAGTTTGAAAATTTTTATTGAGGAAAAAGGAGCCTGCTGAGAGAAATTAAAAGTAAGTAGAAATGTAACATCATATATATATATATATATATATATATATATATATATATATATATATATATATATATATATAATATATATATATATATATATATATATATATATATATTATATATATATATATATATATATATATATATATATATATATATATATATATATATATATATATATATATATATATATAATATATATATATATATAATATATATTATATATATATATATATATATATATATATATATATATTATATATATATATATATATATATATATATATATATATAATATATATATATATATATATATATATATATATATATATATATATATATATATATTATATATATATATATATATATCTATATATATATATATATATCTATATATATATATATATATATATATATATATATATATGTATATATATATATATATATATATATATATATATATATTATATATATATATATATATATATATATATATATATATATATATATATATATATATATATATTATATATATATATATATATATATAATATATATATATATATATATATATATATATATATATATCCAAAAATAGGATTTTTGAACTTGTAGGTTTCCGGAATTTTCAATCGTACTATGAAAACGAAAGGAAAGAGGAAAAGAGAAAAAAAAGAAGAAAAAAGAAAAAAAGATTGTGAAAATCGTATTGATAATCCTCCTGTAGTAAAAATTGATGCTTGATGGTGCGCGTGCGGCGTAGCCGCACGTGCAAAAAATTTTTTGAGCATTTAGTAAAAACAGATTCGATCTAGTAAATTTTTTCTCTCCGATTTAGTAAATTCTTCCACGTCAGGGTGGCAACCCTGCTCTGAAGTTCTGGTTGTGAGTACGAGTAAATTATGTGCCATTGCGTAGGGATTACCGGGGTTCTTATGATGAAGATAGCCCAGGAGGTAGGTGTGCTTGTCCCCTTTGTGGGGAGTATGGGGATGACCTGGAATGTTTTCAGCATAGTTGCCAAAGTTTGGAGAATTTAAGAAATAATTTTTTTTTTTGGGGGGGGGGGGGCAAGACGATTCCCAGGCATCTTGGACACCTGTTCTAGTATGATAATTATTGCGTTGGAAATTTTTACAAGGAATGTTTTAGAATTTTAAAGTGTTGAGTCCTATTGTTTGATTTGTTCAATTTTTAACTTCGGAGACCACACTGCCTTTCCATGACGATAAAACAAAAGTTCAAAATACTGATAAAATCCTTTTTAATAGATAGTGTATAGAAAATTCACAAAAAATACCAGATATTTTGGTCACATATACAGTGACCGTCATCAGTAGTAGGTTTTACTATTGATGATTGTCACTGTATATATGACCGAAATATCTGGTATTTTTTGTGAATTTTCTATACACTGTCTATTAAAAAGGATTTTATCCCTATTTTGAACTTTTGTTTTATCGTCTTTTGTATATAAATATTATATATATATATATATATATATATATATATATATATAGATATATATATATATATATATAATATATATATATATATATATATATATATATATATATATATATATATATATATATATATATATATATATATATATATATATATATATATAGATATATATATGTACATATACAATATTTATATATATATATATATATATATATATATATATATATATATATATAAATATTGTATATGTACATATATATATATATATATATATATATATATATATATAATATATATATATATATATATATATATATATATATATATATATAATATATATATATATATATATATATATATATATATAGATATATATATATATATATATATATATATATATATATATAAATATATATATATATATATATATAAATATATATATATATATGATATATAGATATATATATATATATATATATATATATATATATATATATATATATATATATAAATATATATATATATATATATATATATATATATATATATATATATATATATATATATATATATATATATATATATATATATATATATATATGTATATATATATATATATATATATATATGTATATATATATATATATATATATATATATATATATATATATATATATATATATATATATATATATATATATATATATATATATACATATATATATATATATATATATATATATATATATATATATATATATATATATATATATATATATTATATATATATATATATATATATATATATATATATATATATATATATATATTATATATATATATATATATATATATATATATATATATATATATATATTATATATATATATATATATATATATATATATATATATATATATATATATATATATATATATATATAGACCCCGGCTCCGCGCCGGCAGATCGACCGAACGCCGCCAACAAGAGGCCCGGTCGAACGCCACCGAAGTGTCACAACGCCACCGGTGCGCCACAGGCGCGCCGCTGCCGGCAAAGGTGGCGCCGTTCGGTCGACTTTAAACTAATTTTGCGGCAGTTCTTTATTGCGTCAACCGCAAAGTCGGAGCTTTTCCTTCTCGTGTGGTTTAGTATTTCGATTTTCCTGATTAGAAATCAAGCAGGGCTTGCACTATCCCCGAATTTTAGAGTATTTCCCCGAAATTCTATGCGTCAGCCCGAAAAAAAAATTTGGTTCCCCGAAAATCACGCAATCACGGTGCCACCCCTAGCGATTTGTCACCAGTGACTTTCCCTGCCAAATATTACTTTGCATACCATAATTCTTCACTACTCTCTGGTTGGTTAATTTTTGTCTCTTGCTACTTTGCATAAAAACCAGACAGATGCAATATGCAATTGCATTGCAAATATAATATTCACAGTTCTTCATATGTTGACAAAAAAAGTATCGTCTTTATGAAATGAGTTTAAATCATTTCGAATCCAGTTTCCCACTTGCAATTCCTTACATCATTCCTAGTCAAGAATTTTATTGTCAAGTTGAATAGAATTATAGAACGCAACATTCACTACAGTTTGATTTTGAAATTGATAGCAGAAAGATTGTTTCTACAGCAGAATTGTAAGTTCTGTTTTTTTTTTCTTTTGCTGTTTTTAGATAAGAATTTCTTACTGTTTAATACTCAGTTGTTGAACGCCTGATAGATTAAAGAAAATACAATCTTCTGTCTGAAAATATTTTACCCCCCCCCCCCCCAAAAAAAAAAAAACCTTCTATTGAGACAAAATTTAGCTATAGAATAAGCTATGTACAAGGTTGGGGAATTAAAGATTGAAACGGAAGTTACCCCAAAAATATGATTCATAAGAAAATTGTAAATTATTGCCTATAGGGGAGGGATAGGGGGCTATCATTTTTAAATGATAATACCTCATTTTTTATATTGAAAGCAGGGATTGGCCTAATTTGGCCAATTGGCTTAATTTGGCCATTAATATTGAAAGCAGGGACTGGCCTAATTTGGTTTTTGTGTGTGCTCCCTTTTAATTAGATTCTCTGGATCTTATTGAATGCCACGGCGAATCTATGACTCAGTTTTCCAATAGTTTGAGGTATATCTGAATAATTTCGCCTTTTTTGTTGTCGTCTTCGTACCCCTTTACTCATACCCTCAATTTTTTTTTCAAGGAACACTAAGCTGTTTAACGTTATTTCGCGTTTTTGTTTGAACCATATAGTGACCTAGTCAATTATTAAATAATTTTTTTTTAATGTAAAGCTGAGACGGTATCCTAGCAAGGTGGTATCCAGGGGGGGGGGTAGGGAGGTATTACATTTAAATGATAATATCTCGATTTTTTTTTAATGAAAGCAGGGATGCAAAAAATTTAATTATTTTTTTAATTTAAAGCAGAGAAGGTACCTTATCAAGGTGCATGGTATCCAGAGGGGAGGGTTAGCGAAGTATTATATTTAAATGATAATATCTTGAATTTTTTTTATTGAAAGCAGGGATGCCAAAAAGTTTTTTTTTTAATTTAAAGCAGAGACGATATCCTATGAAGATGGTATCCAGAGGGGGGGTTATAGGGAGTTATTATATTTAAGTGATAGTACTTTGATATTTTTTTTTTATCGAAAGCAGGGATGCCAAAAAGTTTTTTTTCAATTTAAAGCAGAGACGGTATCATATCAAGGTGGTGTCCAGAGGGGGGAGGGTAGGGAATTATTATATTCAAATAATAATATCTTGAATTTTCTTATTGAAAGCAGCCTCAGTCCACACAAAGTGGATAAGTTGGTTTTCATTCATGACAATTATAGCCACATCCCGCAGTTAGAATAGACTTCAAAGTTTGACTGAAGGAATTTTTTTTGACCAGTTGACCCCTAGATTTTTTGTCCCTCCACACTATTTTGAAAAATACGTTTTTTTACACATATTAATATTTGGACTTTCATTAGTATACCAGCTTACCCGTCATGCGTTGCCACGTTTTAGAAAATTCAATGAGAATACCCCTAAGGCAAATTTCTAAACGTTCACTGTCTTAGTAAAAAGTTTCTAACGTCATAATGTTTTCATTTTAGTTTAATTATAATTGAGAAACATATTCGAATCATACAAGATTACGTTGAATTGCTATGCCTGCTCTTCGAAAAGCTGTTCAATTTTCTGATATGGTCCAATATATAAATTCATTTAAGTACGACCAAGCTAATTGGTTGAGACTAACACATTGATTGGAAATTTACTTCCATTTTCCTTCCTGTACTGAGGTGGGTCATCCACATTTCGTCATTGGGAACTTATGCTTGATTATTTTTTAAGGTGAAATTTTAAGTTATCCTATTCAAAATGAATATAAATGATTGTGGAAAAAATTGGTAGGACAGGTTGATGTGTTTTTGTGTTTTACATATATTTCTGCCTGCAATTGTATGTTCTTTTGTGTATTGTGAATATTGTTTTATGTTTTATGAATGGTATATTTCGACAGTTGGATAATGTTTTGAAATATGAATCAACATACATAAATTAAAGAAGGAAGAAGCCAAGCAAAAATACTCCGTACAACATCTTGTCCAACCCCTATGATAATTTAAAAATTAACAAGATTTTCGTGAGTTCTACTTGTTGTATTTTTTTTAAATTGTTATTAAAACCCGTTTTTAATACAAGGAAGGATTTTTAGGAATCTAAAAGAGCAAAAAAACATCAATATCAAAGTCACCCATTTCAACTGTTTTAAAGGTGACAAAGCAGATATTGGCAAAGGGCATTATGAAAAAATTAGGCTTCTAAGTTCAAACTTATATTCAAAGTTTTTACCCAGATAACTGACGAATTTTGTGATACGGTATTTGAAGTTTTGTATGTAGTAATGCTCGATGAAAAAAACTACTAATTTTGATAATTATTTATGTTAAGAATACATAGCTAATAGATACTTCAACTATTATGCAAGGGTTCTGAAACGCTACTGCCATTTCGTTTCTACCAGATTTCTACTTCTATTGATGAATAACAAAGAAGACCAGTTTCCAGTCAGCAACTTGTGAAGTTTTGAACTCATGAATAGGCTCGAATCTGTTGTAAATTTAAGCTGTGATTTGAGAAAGATTGATGAAAACATTAATGTTTGCGGTCAACATTGATCGCGCCGGCGGCGCGGTGCGCTGTTTTTGGCCCCGCCGCCACCGGGCTTCCCTCATCGGTGCGGCGCCAAAGTCTATATATATATATATATATATATATATATATATTATATATATATATATATATATATATATATATATATATATATATATAATATATATATATATATTATATATATATATATATATATATATATATATATATATATATATATATATATATATATATATATATATATATATATATATATATATAGAGAGAGAGAGAGAGAGAGAGAGAGAGAGAGAGTGAGAGAGTATCCAATCCTTCACTTTCCACTTGCAGTGTTAAATGTTAGTTGTGACCTTATTAGTGACTACAATGAAGTAAATTGAAACTATAGTTTTCAGTTATTGGAATCTGTGGGAATAAATACAAAAGCCAGACATTTTTTTTTCGGTGTTTAAAATTGTCTTCATTCACAGATTATTAGAAATTGTAAGTGTATGTGACTTAACTATTATTTGTATTTTATGATTATCCCTATAAGCCGAGTGCTGTACCATTGTCTCATTTAATGCATAATTAAAGTTATTGTATTATATCAAACCTCTCTGTAACGTTATTTTAGTCTCTCGATTAGCCCCAGTCGGTACGCCCCAGAAGTAAGTAGTCTAAGGTCCACTACCAAAGTTTACTTACCTTAGGACCGTAATTATACCCCCTATAAAGGGCGTAATAAGGTACCAACCACAACCTACGATATACCAGCTGGTAACAGCTGGGTGGCATTTATAGCCTCACTTTACAACACCATAAACTCACTTTACCACATTACCCCATCAACGTTTCTTTTCTTAATTAAAAAAACAAACAAGTTTTTTCAACTGAAAGTAAGAAGCAACATTAAAGCTTTAAGTAAACAGAAATCATTCCGTTTATAAGGAGGGGTACGTTTATATGTATATATTAGGAAGGGTTATATTATCCCCAAAGGCATATTTATATGGCCGTTAAACTATACTAAACAACATGGCTATCTCAAAATTTTAATCAAACGAATTTGGGGGGAAAGGGGGCGTAGGAGGGGGATTAGCTGCCCTCCAATCTTTTTGGTCACTTATAAAGGACACTAGAACTTTTAGTGTCCGTTTGAATGAACCCTCTCCCTATATTCTAGGACAATTGGTTCGACGCGATCACCCCTCGGGAAAAAAGCAACAAAGAAATACGCATCGGTGATCTTCGTTCTGGCAAAAAATACAAAATTCAATATTTTTGCAGATGGGGGCTTGAAAGCACTACAGTAAGACTCTCTAATGCGCTGAATCTGATGGTGTGGTTTTCATTAAGATTCTTTGATTTTATGGGGGTGTTGCCCCCTTTTTGGAATCACGGGGACATTTTCTCAGGCTCATAACTTGTGGGGTAATAATAAAATTTATAAATCAAAAGTTTTTGTAATCACACGCCGCGCAATAGTGCTGCCTAAGTATAAAGCAATGTGGGCACAATGTAATTTTTTTAGACCAGGGCATTTCGTGCAGAAGTTGTCGCAGAAAGTTCAAAAAGGGTTCATTCGGTTGGAAATCAAAAGGGCTAGTTCCCTTTTAAATAGTTGAACATGATTGGAGGGCAACCAAACTCCCTCCCACGCCCATTAATTCTAAAAACATATCCAATCAGGATTTTGAAATGATTATTTTCTAGCGTAATTGGAATGTCCGGAAATTATTCTTTTGAGGATAACCCCCCCCCCCCCCCCCATCCCTCAGGGCAGGGTCGTAGGATATAAGGTTTTGTAGAAAGGGTGGTTGTATAAACTTCGGAAGGGGGTTATTTTGATTGGTAATCAGAAGTTTTAGGGTCCTTTTTGAGAGACAGAGTAATCGGAGGGCAGACCCCCCCCCCCCCCCACAAGTCGTAATTTACAAAATCCTTCTGATGGAAATTTTAAGATAGGCAATTTGTTCAAAAAATAATCCAAAGATCACAGAATAAGGCCTTTGGGGTTGATATCCCTCCAGGGTGTGGGGGCTAAGGTTGTTAGTTATGCCATGGAGGCTTATACGGTTTTAATGCAAGGAGTGGTCGTTTGAACTCTAGAGGAGGCTCATTTGGTTGGAAATATAAATGTATAATGCTAGTTCCTTTTTAAGAGTCAAACATGATGGAGGGCAACTAGACCCCTCCTTTAAATCCTCTTTTCCCCAAACGCATCATATCGAAATTGTGAGATAGCCATTCCGTTCACAAGAGCCCAAAAAACATATAAAATGTCTTCAGGGTGGACGGAATCCCCCCCCCAAGCCTAGGGGACGAGGACCTTACATTATGCTCCGGGACATATGAGGTTCTTATGGCATGGCTGGTTGCATAAAATTCCGATCCGATGGGGCTTATTTGATTGGAAGTTGGAAGTTCTAGTGCTGGTTCAAAGAGTCAAATGCGAATGGAGGGCAACCATCCCCCAAGCCTATCATTCCTTCCACAACAAATCCGATCAAAAATTAAGAGAGCTATTTTGTTTAGCACTATTAAAAGATCGAGTAATTATGTGTTTTGGGATGTCACCCCCCCCCCTCCCAGAGTCCTCAGGGCGATTCGTTCATTGCTTACATTGACATTAAAAGGGTGGTCACATATACTTTGGAGGGGGTAACCATTTTTAAATAAATCCTCGTTCAACTGAGCCCCTTGCAATGCAGCCCGTACAACTGAACCCCAAAAGGTTTTTTTTTTGGGGGGGGGGTTGCTCTCAAATCTGTTTTGACCCTTAAAAAGGGAACTAAAACTTCCAATTTCAAATTAAATGAGCCCCATCTGACGTCTATACGACCACCCATTCCATGAAAACCTTATATGCCCCAAGGACATGACTTACAACCCTATATCCAGGGTATTGGGGGTTATGTCTACCCTAGAGGAATTATTATGTGTTCTTTGGACTATTTTGAGCAAATTCGCTATCTCATATCTTACAACCCTTGCCCTGAGAGCCGTGGGGGCTTGGGTGTCTTCATCAAAGACATAATTTCCGGATCCATCAACTGCAATAAACAAAATTGCTATCTCCAAATTTTGATTGGATGTCTTTGGGGAGATGATGCACATAAGAGGAGGGGGAGGGGGAGCTAGTTGCTCTCAAATCACTTTTGACTCTTAAAAAGGGCACTATAACTTCCAATTTCAAATCAAATGAGCCCCATCCGAAGTCTCTGCGATCACCCATTCTATAAAGGCCTTATATTCCCCCAGGGCATGACTTCCAACCCTATCCCCAGGTCACTGGGGGGTTTTGTCAACCCTAGAGGCATTGTCATGCGTTCTTTGCACTATCTCACAATTTCAATCAGATTCGTTTGGTGAAAAGAGGAGAAGTCAGCGGGGGGTTAGACACCCTCCATCATTTATAACTCTTAAATGGGATCTAAAACTTCCAGTTTTCAACCAAACTATTGTTATTATTTTAGTACCCATTATTAAACATACAAAATGTTGTAAATGACGTGCAAGAAAAGAAAAAATAACAGCAAAATATCCAAAGAAAACTCAATTACAGAAAAACAAGATTAAGAACATTTCTTCGACAAAAAAATTGACAAATTTAAGTTATTGCGACATATAACGAAGAGTGGATTGGTTCAAATGCCTTTGCAAATCGAGCACGGCAATTCAGTACAGCTATAAGCCAGTCGGCTATACCATACTTCAGAGATATTTTCGAATTCCCCATCCAAATTGGAAGACGAAGCAGATACTTGCCATATCTGTAGAAAGTAGACCGAATACTGCGGTGATCAGACGAAGTAAATATTTTCTAAAACGGAGATAGGGCTAGCAAATATGGCAAAACAAAAGTGTTATATACCCTTGCGAGTAGAAAACGGTTTAAGTGGCACTTCATTGAAACGAGAATTTCATAAGCTCTGCGTGTGTTAATAGCGAAAAATAAAAAAAAACAAGTTTTTTTTTAACTGAAAGTAAGGAACGACGTTAAAACTTAAAACGAACAGAAATTATTCCGTATATGAAAGGGGCTGTCCCCTCCTCAACGCCTCGCTCTTTACGCTAAAGTTTTTTATTGTTAAAAAAATAGAGTTGTGAGAAAGTCAAACTTTAGCGTAAAGAGAAAGGCGTTGAGGAGGGGATAGCCCCTTTCATATACGGAATAATTTCTGTTCGTTTTAAGTTTTAACGTAGTTCCTTACTTTCAGTTAAAAAAAAAACTTGTTTTTTTATTTAATTTTTGAACGTTTTTGAATAAATGCAGGTTTTGATATTGGCTCACCGTACATGAATAATTAAAACAAAATCTGCATATTAATTTTACTTTTATTTGGCTAAATGGTTTTCTCGAAACTTGTTTAATTTTATTTACGAACGTTTTTATTAGTAATAAATATACGTAACTTACGAATTAACTTACGTAACGAACTTCTATATTCATAGATTTTTAATACGTATATTAGGGGGTTAGGCCCTAGTCAATACCTTGCTCTTTAAGCTAAAGTTCGAATTTTGTTCCAATTCTTTAAAAATAACCCCTTAATCACAAAGACCGTTAATTAGAATAAATAGCTCTTATGAAAGTACTAAAAATCTTTGGCTTAAAGAGCGAGGTATTGACTAGGGGGTGAACCAAATCATATACGTAACATTTTCTGTTCGTTTTAAGTTTTGATGTTGCTCCTTACTTTCAGTTGAAAAACTTTTTTTTATTTAATTTCTGATTGTTTTTTTTATTTAATTTCTGATCTTTTTTTGATAATGCTCGGAAATCTGGCGCCCCCTTCATAGCAATGTTTCTTCCCCCATGAAAACTTCTTCCATGGAAAGATCCTCCCACATAACCCCCGACCCAACCTCCCCACTACCAGAAAATATCCCCCCTGAAAACGTCTGTATACTTACCAATAACCAATACTATTTGTTAATATTGGGCAAAGTTCATAACTTTCAGCCCTCCCCCCGGGGACATCGGGGGATTAAGTTATCCTAAAAGACATAGTTATCATATTTTCGACCATGCTGAACAAAATAGCTATCTCAAAATTTTGATCGGGTGACTTTGGGGAAAAAAAGAGCGTGGGAGGGGGTCCGGTTGCCCTCCATTTTTTTGGTCACTTAAAAAGAGAACTAGAACTTTTAATTTTCGATCCAGTGAGCCCTGCCACGAAATTCTAGGACCACTGGGTCGATACGATCACCCCTGGAACAAAAACAACAAAAAAACAAATAAACACGCATCCGTGATCTTTCTTCTGGCAAAAAATGACACATTCCACATTTTTGTAGATAGGGGCTTGAAACCTCTAAAGTAGGGTTCTCTTATACGCTGAATATGATGGTGTGATTTTCATTAAGGTTCTATAACTTTTAAGGGGATCTTTCCCATTTTTTCGAAAATTTGCCAAATTTTCTCAGGCGCGTAACTTTTGATGGGTAAAACTAAACTTGATGAAACTTATATATTTGAAATCAACATTAAAATGTGATTCTTTTGATATATCTACTGGGATCAAAATTCCGTATTTTAGAGTTTCGGTTACCATTGAGCCGGGTCGCTCCTTACTTACAGTTCGTTAGACAGTTCGTCAACGTTAGACAGTTCGTCCTGATAGGAACCTATCAGGAGGTAGTGGACGAACACCGTGCTGCCATCTATAATCAAGTCTAACGCTGAAGGGACATAATTTATGCATATTTTTATGGTTTTTCTCACTGAGGATGTTTTTTCATGGTTTTTCTCACTGTGGATGTTTTTTCATGGTTTTTCTCACTTTGATGTTTTTTCATGGTTTTTCTCACTGAGGATGTTTTTTCATGTTTTTTTTCACTGAGGATGTTTTTTCATGGTTTTTCTCACTGTTGATGGATGTTTCTTCAACAACAATTGCTGGCTGATTCTTGGATGTCAACAACAATTGCTGGATGTTACATGGTTTTTTCTCACTGAGGATGTTTTTTCATAGTTTTTCTCACTGTTGATGGATGTTTCTTCAACAACAATTGCTGGCTGTTTCTTGGATCTCAACAACAATTCCTGGATGTTGCAAGGTTTTTCTCACTGAGGATGTTTTTTCATGGTTTTTTCACTTTGATGGATGTTTCTTGGATGTCAACAACAATTGCTGGATGTTTCTTGGATGTCAACATCCGGTTGGAATACTATGATAACAAGGTGACATCATCAGATAAGGAAATTTCAATATTGGAATATTCTTATTAGAGAGTTGAAAATACAGACAAGAAAAGATAACTGATTGATACAATTTCTCCATGAGACAAGATAAACTAGAAAGTAGAAACGAAAATGGTAAACCATCTGAGGGAATGCTAACTCCTATTAAGAGATACATATTATTTTTTATTAGGGTACTTCTCGACTGTGTTCGGTATAATACACAACTGCCATTTGAATAGTGTTATAAGGTCCCCTACCCCAACCCCAAAGGCCCCCCGGGCCCCCAAAGATCCCCCCGGGGCCCCAAAGGCCTCACCGGGGCCCCAATGACCTTCTGGGTCCCCAAAAGCCCCCTGGGCCCCCAAAGGCCCCCGAGCCCCCAAAGGCCCCGGGCCCCCAAAGACCCCCCGGGCCCCCAGGACCCCCAAAGGCCCCCCAGGCCCCCAAAGGACCCCCCTCCCCCTGAGACCCCAAAGAGCCCCCTCCCCCATTTTCTTTTACACTTTTTGAAGTTTTTTTACTTTTTTATATTATTTTTAACATGGTATTTTTTTCAACTTTTTTTTACGTATCTTAAAATGACATGAAATATGCTTACGGCTCTACCAATCAAACTCTGTGCTTGTTCATAGACACGACGCGGCTTTCCCACTGGTATTCTATGGCAGGTTATCGACACTACCTAGTTTATTGCATGTATTAAATCAGTATTTTTTACGCAGTGGAAGGATAAACACATAATTCATATCTGTAAAAAAGTGAAGATGAATTATTCGACGAAAGTATGTGCACATGGTAAAATCATCGTTGCGTTGAATGCTGACAAGGAGGAATACCTGTACTATGAAACGAGTACAAGTGGTAACACTATTGGAAATGTATGCGTGCGTTGTCATGACAGCGAGAAGTTAGATTTCTTTGGAGTACCGAAGAATTTCAGTCGTGTAAACGGTGGATATGCGAGAGTAACATTACTAGAGAAATTAGTGCTCAAAGAAAATGCAAACATAAAAATAATTGTCGATGATCGGGAACAACTCCTTGCTACTGTTGCTGGTAACACATTACCTGTTGATACAGCCTATCGTCATCTTTCCGGTATAAGCATTTTAAAGAAGACAAGAAGAACACAAGCATACTCCTGCACTAATGTCATTAATCACATCTTGTCAATGTGCCAAAACTGTTATCTATGTAAAAATAATGTGACAATAGACAGTGAAATCGCAGGCAGAATAAAAAGGACATTAACAGACAATATCATCAATGGATATAAAGATGAATTGACGGAAAGTGAAGCGCAAGTGTACTAATAATGTATAATAATGTATTTAACATATTTTTATATTAATATTCTACATGTCGTTATTTCATTAAAAATATCTTATATATTACTTTGTTAAGTGTTCATTATTTTTAGGGTGTTCTAGAACGTCAAACGTTCAGAATATCTATGAAAAGGTCAGAGATTTAAGAAAAGGAATTTTTAGAGATAAAGATACTACTAGCAGGCTCATAGTGGATATATTAGAAAATGATATACTTTAACAAAATTTTTACCAATGTCTGAGAGAGATGAGCAGAATTTTTTATCAAAATCTCCACAGACAAGCAAACACTCATCCTGACACACAGCAGAGACAATTTTAGTTTTCAGAAACAGGAACATCCACCTTTAAAATACATCTGTTTCTATTAATAATATTTGATTTTTTAATAAAATTGGGTTTAAGTTTTCAGAAATAAGAACATCCACGTTTGAAATACATTTAATTTTAATAATAATTTTTTTTAATAAAGCTTTGGTTTTAGTTTTCGGAAATAGGAACATCCGCATTAAAAATATATTTGATTATATTAATAATATTTAATTTTCAAATAAAGTAATTTCATAGTCGAAATCAACGATAAACCCTCTTTTGACAAGTTGAAGTACTCATCTTTTTCACTCCCAACAGGACATTACGACCTTTTACATACCCCAACACCAAGCAATAGTTTTCAAAAGGGTATATTATAATATTTTAGAACAAGATCCTTTCTTAATATCCCTCTTAAACCTATTTTACAATTTGAAGTACTCATCTTTTTCACCCACAACTTTACTTTACGGCTTTTTACATACCCCAACAGCAAGCAATACTATTAAAAAGATTTTTTATGTCTTTTCAGAACAAGATCTTTACGTAGTGTCCTTCCTAAACCAATTTTACAACTTGGAGTACTCATCTTTTTCACCCACAACATTACTTTACGACTTTTTACATACCCCAACATCAAGCAACACTTTTCAAAAGGCTTTATTATATTATTTCAGAACAAGTTCTTTACTTAATGTCCCTCCTAAACCAATTTTACAAGTTGAAGTACTCAACCTTTTCACACACAGCTTTACTTTATGGCTTTTTGAATACCCCAACACCAACCAATACTTTTCAAAAGGCTTTCTTATATTTTTTCAGAACAAGTTCTTTACATAATGTCCCTACTAAACCTACTTCACAACTTTAAGTGCTCATCCTTTTCACACACAACTTTACTTTATGGTTTTTGAATACCCCAACACCAAGCAATACTATTAAAAGGCTTTATTATATCTTTTCAGAACAAGTTCTTTACGTAATGTCCCTCCTAAACCAATTTTACAACTTGAAGTACTTATCTCTTTCACCCACAACTTTACTTTACGACTTTTTGCATACCCCAACACCAAGCAATACTTTTCAAAGACGTTATTTTATCTTTTCAGAACAAGTTCTTTCCGTAATGTCCCTCCTAAACCAATTTTACAACTTGAAGTACTCATCCTTTTCACACAAAACTTTACTTTACAGCTTTTTGAATACCCCAATACCAAGCAGTACTTTTCAAAAGGCTTTATTATATTTTTTCAGAACAAGTTCTTTACGTAATGTCCCTCCTAAACCAAATTTTAAAACTTGAAGTACTCATCCTTTTCACACAAAACTTTACTTTATGGTTTTTGAATACCCCAACACCAAGCAATACTTTTAAAAGGCTTTATTATATCTTTTCAGAACAAGTTCTTTACGTAATGTCCCTCCTAAACCAATTTTACAAATTGAAGTACTCATCTTTTTCACAAACAACTTTACTTTAAAGCTTTTTTGCACACCACAAAATCAAGCAAGGTTCCACTTCAGTTCATATTTTTCCCCAACGTCATAAATTTGAAGTTCTCCTCCAAATTTTTTGTAGAAGATAGAAAAATTTATACATTGATCGTGAATATTTCACCGTGACGATAAGGAGATCCACTTTAATTCTGAGATTTTTCCCAAAGTCAAAAAAAATTTTAAGCTCTGTTATAAATTTTAGCGTTGAAGATAGGAAAAGTTATACTATGATTGTGAATATTTTCCATGAAGATAAAAAGTTCCATTTTAATTCTAGTTTTATCTATCAGAAGAAATAAGTTACAGATCAATTCTATATATTCCAGAGAAAATAAAAATTTTCCGCTTCAGTTCAGATTTTTCTCAAAGAGATGAAAGAATTTAAAGTACTGTTCCAAATTTTTCATAGAAGATCGAAAAAGTTATACTCTGATCGTGAAAAGTTAGCTCAATTCTGAATTTTACCAAAGAACTCACACTTCAATTCTAATTTCTCCAGAGAAAATAAAAAGCTTCCACTTCAATTCTTAATTCCCCAAAGACATAAAAAATTAAAGTTCTATTCTAAATTTTCCCGTAGAAGATAGAAAAAGTTATACCATAGTTGTGAATATTTACCATGAAGATAAAAAGTTCCACTTTTATTCTAAATTTTCTCAACGAAGTGGGGAAAGTTCAAGTTCTCTTCTGAACTTTCTCAATGAATAAGAAATTAGTTACAGATAAATTCTATTTCTTCCAAATAATATAAAAAAGCTCAACTTTAGTTTTGATTTTTCTCAATGAGATGAAAAAATTTCAAGTACTCTTCCAAATTTATCATAGAAGATAGAAAAAGTTATACATTGACTGTGAAAAGTTAGCTCAATTCGGAATTACCGAAGAACTTACAGATCAATTCTATTTTTCAAGAAATAAAAAGGTTCAACTTCAGTTCTTAATTTCTCAAATGACATAAAAATTTAAAGTTCTGTTCTAAATTTTTCCGTCGAAGATAGGAAAAGTTATACTATGATTGTGTATATTTTCCATGAAGATAAAAAGTTTCACTCTAATTCTAAATTTTTATTATTTCACTTCAGATTTTTCTCAAAGAGATGAAGAAATTTAAAGTTTGGTTCTAAATTTTACCCTAGATACATCGATTCTGAATTTTTACTACAAGAAGAGAAACAGTTCAGCTTTAATTACATATTTTCTCAAAGAAGCGAAGAAAACTTCAAGTTGTATTCCAAATTTTTCGTAGAAAATAGAAAAAAGTTATACTTTGATCGTGAATATTCGCCATGACGATAAGGAGCTACACTTTAATTCTGAGTTTTCTCGAAGAAGTGCAAAATGTTCAAGTTCTCTTCTGAATTTTCTTAAAGAAGAGAAAAAGTTAGCTCAATTTTGAAATTTACCATAGAAAATGAAAAAAAGCTTCCACTTCAGTTCTTAATTTCTCAAATGACATAAAAATTTTAAGTTCTGTTCTAAATTTTTCCATAGAAGATAGGAAAAGTTATACTTTGATTGTGAATATTTTCCATGAAGATAAAAAGTTTCATTTTAATTCTAAATTTTCTTAATATCAATTCCGATTTTTCTCAAAGAGATGACAAATTTAAAGTTCTCTTCCAAATTTTTCTTAGAAGATAGAAAAAAGTTATACTTTGATCGTGAATATTCGCCATGACGATAAGGAGCTTCACTTTAATTCTGAGTTTTCTCGAAGAAGCACAAAATGTTCAAGTTCTCTTCTGAATTTTCTTAAAGAAGAGAAAAAGTTAACTCAATTCTGAAATTTATCAAAGAAAATGAAAAAAAGCTTCCACTTCAGTTCATAATTTCTCAAAAGGCATAAAAAAATTAAAGTTCTGTTCTAAATTTTTCCATAGAAGATAGGAAAAGTTATACTATGATTGTGAATATTTTCCATGAAAATAAAAAGTTTCACTTTAATTCTAAATTTTCCAATGAAGTGAAGAAATTTTCAAGTTCTCTTCAGAATTTTCTCAATGAAAAAGAAATAAGTTACAGATCAGTTCTCATTTTTTCCATGAAAATAAAAAGGTTCCACTTCGATTCTGAATTTTCTCAAATATGAAAAAATTGAAAGTTCTGTTCTAAATAGTTACAGATCAATTCCAATTTTTCCCATTAAAATAAAAAGGTTCCACTTCAGTTCTATTTTTCTCAAAGAGATGAAAAATTGAAAGATCTGTTCTAAATTTTGGCTTAGAAGATAAAAAATTTATACCTTAGATGTGAATACTTACCATGAAGATAAAAAATTCCACTTTAATTCTAAATTTTCTCAATGAAGTGAAGAAAAGTTCAAGTTTTCTTCTAATTTTTGCAAGAAAATAAAAAGGTTCATCTCTTTAAATTTTCATCTCTTTTAGAAAAATCAGAACTGAAGTTGAACTTTTTTATATTCTTTGGAAAAAATAGAATTGATCTGTAACTAATTTCTTTTTCATTGAGAAAGTCCAGAAGAGAACTTGAACTTTCCCCCACTTCGTTGAGAAAATTTAGAATAAAAGTGGAACTTTTTATCTTCATGGTAAATATTCACAACTATGGTATAACTTTTTCTATCTTCTACGGGAAAATTTAGAATAGAATTTTAATTTTTTATGTCTTTGGGGAATTAAGAATTGAAGTGGAAGCTTTTTATTTTCTCTGGAGAAATTAGAATTGAAGTGTAAGTTCTTTGGTAAAATACAGAATTGAGCTAACTTTTCACGATCAGAGTATAAATTTTTCTATCTTCTATGAAAAATTTGGAACAGTACTTTAAATTTTTTAATCTCTTTGAGAAAAATCTGAACTGAAGTGGAAAATTTTTAATTTCTCTGGAAAAAAAAGAATTGATCCGTAACTTATTTCTTCTCATAGGTAAAATTAGAATTAAAATGGAATTTTTTTATCTTCATGGAAAATATTCACAATCATAGAATAACTTTTCCTATCTTCAACGCTAAAATTTATAACAGAGCTTTAAATTTTTTTATGACTTTGGGAAAAATCTCAGAACTAAAGTGGAGCTCCTTATCGTCATGGTGAAATATTCAAGATCAATGTATAAATTTTTCTATATTCTACAAAAAATTTGGAGGAGAACTTTAAATTTTTGACTTTGGGGAAAAATCTGAACTGAAGTGGAGCCTTGCTTGATGTTTTGGCGTGCAAAAAAGTTGTAAAGTAAATTTGTGTGTGAAAATGATGAGTACTTCAAGTTGTAAAATTGGTTTAAGAGGGACATTGCGTAAAGAACTTGTTCTGAAAAGATATAATAAAGCCTTTGAAAAGTATTGCTTGGTGTTGGGGTATGCAAAAAGTCGTAAAGTAAAGTTGTGTGTGAAAAAGATGAGTACTTCAAGTTGTAAAATTGTTTTAGGAGGGACATTAAGTAAAGAACTTGTTCTTAAAAGATATAATAAAGCCTTTTGAAAAGTATTGCTCGGTGTTGGGGTATTAAAAAAGCTGTAAAGTAAAGTTGTGTGTGAAAAGGATGAGTACTTCAAGTTGTAAAATTGGTTTAGGAGGGACATTACGTAAAGAACTTGTTCTGAAAAGATATAATAAAGCCTTTGAAAAGTATTGCTTGGTGTTGGGGTATGCAAAAAGTCGTAAAGTAAAAATGTGGGTGAAAAAGATGAGTACTTCAAGTTGTAAAATTGGTTTAGGATGGAAATTACGTAAAGAACTTGTTCTGAAAAGATATAATAAAGCCTTTTGAAAGTATTGCTTGGTGTTGGGGTATTCAAAAACCATAAAGTAAAGTTGTGTGTGAAAAGGATGAGTACTTAAAATTGTAAAATAGGTTTAGAAGGGACATTACGTAAAGAACTTGTTCTAAAAAAATATAATAAAGCCATTTGAAAAGTATTGCTTAGTGTTGGGGTATTCAAAAACCACAAAGTAAAGTTGTGTGTGAAAAGGATGAATACTTAAAGTTGTAAAATAGGTTTAGTAGGGATATTATGTAAAGAACCTGTTCTGAAATAATATAATAAAGCCTTTTGAAAAGTATTGGTTGGTGTTGGGGTATTCAAAAAATCATAAAGTAAAGTTGTGTGTGAAAAGGATGAGTACTTCAACTTGTAAAATTGGTTTAGGAGGGACATTGCGTAAAGAACTTGTGCCAAAATAATATAATAAAGCCTTTTGAAAAGTGTTGCTTGATGTTGGGGTATGTAAAAAGTCGTAAAGTAATGTTGTGGGTAAAAAAGATGAGTGCTTCAAGTTGTAAAATCGGTTTAGGAAGGACATTACGTAAAGAACTTGTTCTGAAAAGATATAATAAAGTCTTTGAAAAGTATTGCTTGGTGTTGGGGTATGCAAAAAGTCATAAAGTAAAGTTGTGGGTGAAAAAGATGAGTACTTCAATTTGTAAAATTGGTTTAGGATGGAAATTACGTTAAGAACTTGTTCTGAAAAGATGTAATACAGCCTTTTGAAAGTATTGCTTGGTGTTGGGGTATTCAAAAACCATAAAGTAAAGTTGTGTGTGAAAAGGATGAGTGCTTAAAGTTGTAAAATAGGTTTAGGAGGGACATTACGTAAAGAATTTGTTCTGAAAAAATATAATAAAGCCATTTGAAAAGTATTGCTTGGTGTTGGGGTATTCAAAAACCATAAAGTAAAGTTGTGTGTGAAAAGGATGAGTACTTAAAGTTGTAAAATAGGTTTAGTAGGGACATTATGTAAAGAACTTGTTCTGAAATAATATAATAAAGCCTTTTGAAAAGTATTGGTTGGTGTTGGGGTATTCAAAAAGTCATAAAGTAAAGTTGTGTGTGAAAAGGATGAGTACTTCAACTTGTAAAATTGGTTTAGGAGGGACATTACGTAAAGAACTTGTTCTGAAAAAATATAATAAAGCCATTTGAAAAGTATTGCTTGGTGTTGGGGTATTCAAAAACCATAAAGTAAAGTTGTGTGTGAAAAGGATGAGTACTTCAAGTTGTAAAATTGGTTTAGGAAGGACATTACTTAAAGAGATTGTTCTGAAAAGATATAAAAAAAGCCTTTGAATAGTATTGCTTGGTGTTGGGGTATGTAAGAAGCCGTAAAGTAAAGTTGTGGGTGAAAAAGATGAGTACTTCAACTTGTAAAAGAGGTTTAGGAGGGATATTAAGAAATGAGCTTGTTCTAAAATAATATAACATAGCCTTTTGAAAATTATTGCTTGGTGTGGGGGTATGTAAAAGGTCGTAATTTACTGTTGGGGGATGAAAAAGATGAGTATTTCAACTTGTAAAAATGGGTTTATCGTTGATTTTGACTAAAAAATTACTTTATTTGAAAATTAAATATTATTAATATAATCAAATATATTTTTAACGCGGATGTTCCTATTTCCGAAAACTAAAGCCAAAGCTTTATTAAAAAAAAATATTATTAAAGTTAAATGTATTTCAAACGTGGATGTGCTTATTTCTGAAAACTAAAACCCAACTTTATTAAAAAATCAAATATTATTAATAGAAACAGATGTATTCTAAGGGTGGATGTTCCTGTTTCTGAAAACTAAAATTCTCTCTGCTGTGTGTCAGGATGAGTATTTTCTTGTCTCTGGAGATTTTGAGAAAAAATTCTGCTCATCTCTCTCAGACATTGGTAAAAGTTCTGTTAAAGTATATCATTTTCTAATATATCCACTATGAGCCTGCTAGTAGTATCTTTATCTCTAAAAATTCCTTTTCTTAAATCTCTGACCTTTTTCATAGATATTCTTAATGTTTGACGTTCTAGCATACCCTAAAAATAATGAACACTTAACAAAGTAATACATAAGATATTTTTAATGAAATAACGACATGTAGAATATTAATATAAAAATATGTTAAATACATTATTATACATTATTATTACACTTGCGCTTCACTTTCCGTCAATTCATCTTTATATTCATTGATGATATTGTCTGCTAATGTCTTTTTTATTCTGCCTGCGATTTCACTGTCTATTGTCACATTATTTTTACATAGATAACAGTTTTGGCACATTGACAAGATATGATTATGACATTAGTGCAGGAGTATGCCTGTCTTCTTCTTGTCTTCTTTAAAATGCTAATACCGGAAAGATGACGATAGGATGTATCAACAGGTAATGTGTTACCAGCAACAGTGGCAAGGAGTTGTCCCCGATTATCGACAATTATTTTTATGTTTGCATTCTCTTTTAGCATTAATTTCTCTGGTAATGTTACTGTCACATATCCACCGTTTACACGATTGAAATTCTTGCTTACTCCAAAGAAATCTAACTTCTCGCTGTCATGACAACGCACGCATACACTTCCAATAGTGTTACCACTTGTACTCGTTTCATAGTTCAGGTATTTCTCCTTGTCAGCATTCAAAGTGACGATGATTTTATCATGTGCATATACTTTCGTCGAATAATTCATCTTCACTTTTTTACAGATATGAATTATGTGTTTATCCTTCCACTGCGTAAAAAATACTGATTTAATACATGCAATAAACTAGGTAGTATCGATAACCTGCCATAGAGTACCATTGGGAAAGCCGCATCGTGTCTATGAACAAGCACAGAGTCCGATTGGTAGAGCCGTAAGCATATTTCATGTCATTTTAAGATACGTAAAAAAAAGTTGAAAAAATACCATGTTAAAAGTAATATAAAGAAAATTTAAAAAAACTTCAAAAAGTGTAAAAGCAAATGGGGGAGGGGGGCTCTTTGGGGGCCCGGGGGGAGGGGATCCATTGGGGGTCCGGGGGCCTTTGGGGGCCCGGGGGCCGTTTTTGGCCCGGGGGGCCCAACATCAACAGTGAAAAACATCAACAGTGAGAAAAACCATGAAAAAATATCTTTAGTGAGAAAAACCATAAAAAGGAGGCCGCTGACCCGTTAGACTCAATTATAGATGGCAGCATGCAGTGTATCTCGGAACTCATGATAGGTTCCTACTTTTGTTTCTGTAGCGATGGAAAAAATATTGAAGATAATATTTGTTATGGTTTGTGATAGAAAAATTAATCTTTGAATCAAAAGTATTCTTATTAATCAAAAACAAAACCCGGCTTTCTCAATAAATCAGATATGAATGGCATAGGTTTATTTCCCTATTTCTTATTTCTTACATTTGAACCGGATGCCGTAATTCCTCTAATATACATATTAATCGAATTGTATTTTAATGCTGATATTGAATATTTTTGAATTATTTCATTTAATTTAATCCATTAAAAGTTACGAAGAATTAAGAATTATTGAACTAGAAACACTGACGTCTCAGAGCTTTGTTTCCGCGGCGCAATTAGATCTTGCTTAAGAGATACGAATTCTTATAGGCTAGCAGGGGTTAGAAACTCTTTCTAAGCTGTGGCGACGACAACTTTTGGTGCTTGTAGGGATGAAAAAGCGTGGCCTCTTCTTCTCGGACTATCTGGAGATCAGATTCCTTTGGGAGCGTTTACCTTGGAGACCTGCGAACTAATTACCCACTATCGGACTAGACGCAGACATACAAATGAAATAAACACATATAAAAAGACAATAGATTTATTGAACTTACATGCTTAGTTGTACAGCAACGGGTCACTTCAATGACAATAATGGTGATCGAGATTATTTGCGGTACTCATCGTATCAGATCTGACTTAAGATTAAGATTAAAAAACACATTTACCCCACTCCCAAACGCAGTTCTTTCGTCCTGCGCTGTAGGGACTGCCTGCCATTGGACCAAGTCACCCAAGGACGCAAATCTTCGTCCAATAATCTCTCTAAGATTTTTCAGATGATTCAGGAGTTCACACAGTTTTTTTTGCCTTTTAAACTTCCTCAGAAATGTTGTGCATTGCATTTTTTTTGCTACAATTATCTTAGCGAAATTCGAACGACTAGGGTCGTTGTTTGACTGAAGATAGAACGCAGTTTCTCTCTTTGCTGATTAAAAATTTAGACTCTTGGAAGCGGTATTTGAACTCAATTAGGGATGTTTAATTTCTGCCCGAATCATCATTAGAAGGAAAGAATCTTGTATTTTAAATATATGGTATTCTACTGATGGTGCACATCACCCTTCCCATGAAATAATGACGTCCCGTCATTAGTAACTGCTCATTAGGAGTGCTTAAAATTTTTCAATTATTTTTATTATTTTATTCTACATCCCTATCTAAAATTCATCTACCGGACTAGGATTATTTATGGTTCTAGGTTAGCTACCATACTAAAGATTTTTCTTTTTTTCTATATCTAACACTGATTACTTTTACATTTCCAATAAGGTTGGGACTATTCTACTTTTACATTAGTTTTTTTTTTATTTTGCTGTCTATATTACGTACTACATACTATCTACACAACGTTAAATGAATAACATAATAATATTACACCTAATTCTACTTGTGGTACATACATGAATGATTTATAACATACAATATTTGGTTCAACATATTCACTGATGACATTAAAACACTTTCACTATTGAGATTTTTGCATTGTCAAAGCTATTAGGAAGTAACACATGTAGCTTCACATCTATTCATCACCTTTCGTGTCCTTAGTGTACTACACCCTTCTGTTGTAAATTACTGTCCTTCACTCCTTTTGTCCTGGCAAAAATTTCGCAGCACTTACGGTATGGTTTCTTCATTGAACAGTTCGAGTCTAGTTGTCTTTACACGGTAAGTTTTCCCTAATAGTCCACTGGGAAATGACCGTTAAATATCGTTCTAATAGTCAACTGGGAAATGATTCTTCCCACTACAGGTGTTGGTGTTTTTCTTCTCAGCATATCATTTTTAGGATTTTTGAGGCACATAGAGAATGTATTCTCGCGTAAAATTGTTCATTTGTACCTTTTGAAACGGGTTGTCGTCATACTATAGTGACTCTCTTAATATATTGTCTTTAATTTCAGCTTCAAATATCTTCAACTATCATTTAACTTCAAATATCGTTAAATATTGTTTATCTTGTACTGCTCAATGTTGTTCTCAGAGTTAAAGTTCAAATTGTCTTTAATTTCTGCTTCAAATATCTTCAAATGTCTTTAAGTGTCATTTAACTTCAAATATCGTTTATCGTGTGCTGATGGAGTTCTCAGAATTTGACTTCAAATTGTCTTTAATTTCGTCTTCAAATATCTTCAAATGTCTTTAAGTGTCATTTAACTTTAAATATCGTTTAATAGCGTTTAGCTTCAAATATCATCACTATACTGTAAAACTATTCTGGGGTCCATAGTGAGTATCAACAGCGATATCTACGTATTTATATCTTGTACTGACCGATGGGTTTCTCAGCGTTTATGTGATTACATAGTTCGTTAAAGCACTTGATACTGAGGTTCAAATATAGTGTTACCTGATACATAATATGGTTCATAGTCAAAGAAACGATGATCGAAGGTAACTGTTGTTTTCGTAGACGAAGTTGGGATGAAACTTGCCTGGAGTTATGGTGAGTACTCTTCGTTGGTTGAGATATGATGAAAATAGATGCTACTGGGTCGTATCTGTACTGGGCAGCTTATTGCAATGCTCAATAACCAATTTGCCATTTACTTCCTGTAATAAAAATAGCGAGGCAGAATCACACGTTCTTTAAAGTAAACACTCATAGTACAAATAAGTCACATATTAATTGGGTATATTAGTTTCTAAGCTATGAGACAGAATTAAATAAATACACTAATATTATTACTCACAATGAAAATCTAAAAATTTAAAACAGAGATGTCTTCAAATTTGTTTTGAGAATGGAAATATCGATATTAAATAAACATAATTTACCCTACATTATTAAGTTTGAGGTCTACTTTTACAATATCTTTCATGCCTGCATTGTTCACGCAAGTCCGTGCTGTATAAGAAACGCATGTGTAGCGTCATAACCACATGGTTTTACGTAAACGATACTACAATGAGGGAACGAGACATAACAAGGACGAGTGGAGACCTCTATACCCACTCGTTTTCTGATGTCTTCCCTATTTCTTGGCTTAGACGTTCTCATGGGGCTCCGGGTTTAACGGCTGAAATGCAGAGGTTCTTAGTCTCAGGATTTTTCCGTAATTGCAAGTCAACATTGGTGTCTCATATTCGTCTTTCGAATAAGGTAATTAGATGCAGGATTTCCAAGCTTGTTCGCGTAGATTCCAGTTGATGCTTGGCAAAGAATATAAGCATAATGAAGAACTGACAATTTCAGTAGGGATTCTACGTCTTAGAAAACTCTTATGCCCATTGTAGAGAGGAGATTTCGCCTCAACTTAATCCATGTATAAGACCATTAGTAAAGATATCACCGTCATCACCTTGCAGTCTTCTTATTGGTAGAAATTAAACGATAAGTAAAAATTTTTTTTTATTTTTGATGACATCAATTTTTTTGGACCTGGGTCAATTTTTCATAGAAAATCCGAGGGGACCTGAGTCAGTATAGGTAAGATATAACGTGACTGACTTGCGAAAATATGTCACAAAAATTAGAGCACAATATATGTCATAGATAAACCAATGAAATTAAAGAACATTTTTGTCACAGAACTATAGAACGGTGATCTCTCTGTTATTGTATACGTCATAGATATAAACTAATGAAATTAAAACTCTTTTCTCTTCTTTTTTTTCGCCTCGGAGCTATAAGAAAGTAAACTCTCTGTTTCTCTTTCAAAGCATTCTGATCCAAAAAACGAAAACTTAACTAGCTCACTGAAGTTTCTATTCAACCTTTAAGTATTGTTTTGACTGGCCCTGATTGGCATAAAAATACTAATTTCTTACACTTGAAGGACTGAGAAATATCCCTTCCTACGGTCGTTTAAAAAAAATTACAAAAAACAATCATGGGCCTTTAGTTCCTCCCCAGGCTTCCCACAAGACGTGGTGCAACGCCAGTTGTCGTTTTCAGTAGACCACTAGCTTCCTACCTTTGGTTATTTTCTGTGATCGTCAACGTTTTGACTTTACTCGTATTATTCTATTTTATTTATTTTTTTTTCATTAAAATTGACTTGGTTAACTTTACTTGCACACTTTTGAATTTATTATGGTGTTAAATTCAAATCTTTGAAATTTGTCTTTACATTAATTAGGGATATTTCCATCTGTCAGGTTTTTTAACCGTTCTACCTGACTGTGTCGTTATTTTCTCCTCTGTTTCTTGCGGTTTTTTCTTTTTCGGTTTGTCTAGCGAAATAAGGTCAAACTTTTTGTATTGTTTTTTTCAAAAATTCTTGCCCTTTTAATTTCGTTTGTTTCCCGTGTGCGGCTGCTGAGGTCGGCCTTTATTTCCCTATTTCTTTAGCTACTATTTGGCCTGATTCACCATCAGACTCTTCGGAACTAGTTTCTGACGAATCCGGATTGGAACTTTTAGAGGTGGCACTTTTTGTGGTATCACCTGCCATTCCTTCGTAAATTTCTACTCCCCTGGAAGTAGAAGGTTTATTCCCCAAGTCCTTGCCTTGAGTCCTTAACTCGGGGGATTTGAAAGATTCTTGAGAGCTTTGGGAGGAATCAATAGTTTTTGCGGGGTTCCTCCACTGTTTGAAGGCCATGTCCTCAGGGGGATGAGGCATTCTTTGCAATAGGGATTCCCTCCATGAAGTCCACTGTTTAGGTTTGGCCTTGGATACAGTTATGTCATGATATTGACCTTGCTGGTCATCCGTTGGAGTTTTGTTCCCGGGCAATGTACTTTGACTCGTTTTAATGGGAAAATTTATTAAATCCATAGCTTCTCGCAGGTTTGTTTTAGTTAAAGCTTTGGGAGGAGTTTTCCTCACAGTAATACCGGGGGTTTCTACAGCTCTGTTTAATTCCTCCTGTAAAGACAGGGGCCTTTCTATTGGTGTTGCAGGGGAAACCATATCGTCTGGAAATCTTTTGGGGGGACATGGGGTCGAAATTCTATCGGGGAAGAATTGGGTTTTTGGAGATATTGTATAATCTAAATCTCCTGCGCTTGCCGATGAATAACTTTTTGGACTTTTTGGCGTTTTTATTTCAGGAAAAAATCCTGGTATTAGGGATTTTTTCTTAGGAACAACTAGATTTTCCATTGCTAAAAATTCTTCAAAGTTTTGTTCATCACTGTCATTTTCAAAATAATCTTGTTTAAAATTGAAAGGTTTTAGCTCTGCCAATCTTGATTTAGGGGGTTCATTTTCCGAATCTGACGAATCAGTAGAGGAGGGCTGTGATACCCATCTCTCTGGAAATTTGGCTCTTTTTATTCGGCTAACATGCGCCTTGTAAGTTCTTCCACTATCGGGGTTTTCCATTTTAAAGGTATATTCATTATCGTACTTTTTGACTATTCTGTACGGTCCAGAATATTTGTTGGAAAGTTTTTTTCCTTCCGTTTTCGCTTCGTTCTTTAAGTAAACGAAGTCTCCTACTTTGAAATCTATATTCCCCTTAACTTTGGGTTGGTTTCTCAGTTCTTGGTTTATTTTACATTTTTCCAATTCTTGCCTAACTATTTTATAAGTTTTCCTCATTCTATTTATGAATTCTTGTTTATAATCTTCTGAGTCGTTATAATACTGCCGAGATTCAATAATCTCATCATACGGGATTCTAAAATCACGACCAAAAAGTAAATAAAATGGGTTGTCTTTGGTTGCTTCGGAATAAGCAGTGTTGATTACGTTAGTTAAGTAAGGTAAGAATTTATCCCAGTCACTCCTATTGTCTTTTTTATAAATACTTAGAACGTTCGAAAATATTTTATGTCTGTTTTCTATTTTGCCATTAGCTTGTGGATGGTACGGCGCTGTCACCATTTTCTCTATATTAAGGAAACTCATTAAATCTTTTGTTAATTTTGCAACAAAATTGCTCCCGTTGTCGCTCAAAATTTTATTAGGAATGCCAAATTGTAAAAATAATTTTGCTAATGCCTTACTTGTGGCATAAGCACCTTGATTTTTTAATGCTTTTGCAAAAGTAAATCCGGAAAAATGATCTACAACCGAAAGAATACACGTATGGCCTCTGCTAGAAACAGGTAAGCCTCCACTTGTCCCGTATATGTCAAATGAGACAATATCCAAGGAGTACTTTGCTACTGGGACCCTTCCCATTGGAGGATTTGGATAAGCTGGGGTGATTTTTCTCAAATTACATGCTTCGCATGTACTTACAAATTCTTTAAGTTTTGTCAGTGCCGATTGTACGTAAAAGTATTGTTTTAACTTATGGAAAGTTTTCATAACTCCTAAATGTCCACCTGTGTCCGAATGAAAATATTCAAATGCAGGCCCTATCAAGTTTTGTGGTAACACAGGTATTATCGAGGTTTGGTTTCTATTTGTCTCAGCAGTCACAATCCTACACAGTATTTCTTCATCAAGGTCGTAGTAAAAATTATCTATCTCTTTTCTAAGAGTTTTGAATTTATCCGGTAACGCCTCATCATTCACAAAATAATTAATTAGTGCTACACACATTTCGTCCTTTTTTTGCTTTCTTTTTATATTTTCCAAAGACAAGGGACAATAGTTAATCTTATTTTCTTTTACTGCGTCTTTGACTTTGTTTTTCTTACATCCATGTTTGCTTTTAGCATTAATAGCATTAACTTCATTTTCTTCAGTTTCCGACGGACTATTTTCTGGATATCTACTCAAAAAGTCGCAAGCTGCGTTTTGTTGTCCCCTTAAATGTTCAAATTCATAATCTAGGTCTTGGATTTTCATAATCCATCTAGCTAGAACGCCCGTGGGAAATGTGCGCAGGTACTGCAAGCTTTTATGGTCTGATCGTAATATAAATTTTCTACCAATTAAATAATGTCTAAACTTGTCCAAGTGGTAGATAATAGATAGTAATTCTAAGTTTGTGGCGGAATAACTACTTTCGCCTTTTGATAATGTTTTACTTGAATAGCATAGAACTTTTTCTATTTGTTTAGGTGTTCCCTGTAGAGGGTTAGGGTTTTCTACTGGGATTGTTTGCGAAAGGATAGCGCCTATGCCGTTTGAGCTAGAATCAGTGGTAAGGATGAATTTTCCGTTTTCTAAATCAGGGAGTGATAAAATTGGTTCAGAAGTGAGCGCCTTTTTGAATTGGTCTAGGGAAGTTTGAGCTTCCTGGGACCAGGTAACATTATGGGAGTTTCCTTTGGTTAATTCCGTGAGGGGTTTCGCAATTTGGGCATAATTGCGCACGAATTTTCTAAAGTAGCCAGTAAGTCCTAAAATTCCCCTTAATTCTTTCATAGTTCTGGGGGCTTGAGGTTTTCAACACATTTTATTTTATCAGGGTCTGGGGATATCTCTCCCTGGGTTACTACTACTCCTAAAAATTTAATTTTGGATTGAAATAAATTTACTTTCTCAGGCCGGCATTTTAAATTGCCTTGCCTAAATTTCTCGAACACCTTAGCTAAGGTTGCTAAGTGTTGCTCAGTGTTTTCCCCCACGCATATAATATCATCAACAAAATGAATTATATTCTTTAATCCTCTTAACAGGTGCAATAGGGGTCTACATAACGCGCTTGAACTTGTTTTAAGCCCAAATGGTACCCTTAAGTATTCATAAGATCCATATTCGGATGCTGAAAATGCAGTTTTATGGACATCCTTTTCGGCTATTTTCACTTGGTGGTAGCCTTGGGTAAGGTCCAAAGAAGTAAAAATTTTGTTTTTGCTTGAAATTGAGTCAAGAATTTCGTCTATTCTTGGTAGAGGAAATTTATCGCTAACTACTTGTTTGTTGAGAGCCCTATAATCTACTACGAGTCTAAGATCTCCATTCTTTTTTGGTACTAAGATCACTGGTGCACTATACGGACTTATACTTGGGCGTATAATTTCGTTTCTTTCTAATTCATGGATTTTATTTTTTAACCACTCTTTGTGCTTATATGGCACACGATATGGCTGTTTTGCTACGGGATTACCAGTCGTTAAAATTGAATGCTCATAAAATGGAATCAGCCCGATATCATTTTCAGATGCAGAAAATACATCCTTAAATTTCCATAATAATTCGCATAATTTTTTCTTAAGTTCCATATCCGTAATATGATCCATTTTAAATTTGTTTAAAAATTGCGATTTAGTCAAAGGATATTCGTTATTTGAAGTTTTAATACCGTTAACTAGGTTTCTTTTAGAATTTTCCCATTTATTTAAATCATTTTCCGTTAAAACCTCGATTTGGACTAAACACGTCCCCTTTTTAATTGTAATTGTATCATTTTCATGGTTATTGGTTACCCAAATAAAACCTTCCCCTTTGTCATAAGATATAATCTGTTCCTCGCATAACAGATTTTCAGGTATTTCAGACGGTGTCGCAAACCATATTTCTGATTTGCTAATTATTGGCTCGATCATTTGTGATATTTGGATTTTTTGCATCGTTTTGGGAGGGATTTTTGTTTTCCTTATCGCAAATCCGTAATATTTCTCTTCATTTTCATTGTTTATTAGATTCATACTGGCGCTATGCTGCGCCATTGCGGCATCTTGCGGCGTCACGTTGGGTTTTATTATGTTTTTCCACAATTCCACTATTTTCTTAATTTTATTTGATCTGTACTGTCGCATATCTCCTATTTTTATTTTCGCAGATTCAATACTGTTATTATTTAAATTTACTTCATTTCTGCGATATCTCTCAGGATAATTGAACAAATTTCCAATTATGCCATGTCTTTGCGAGACATGGGGTTCAAAATACTTCGACATTATACCACTAGAAATTTTGTTTACTGTTATGTTATCTTCGTAACCTCTGTTACGATTTCTTAAGGTAAAAATTTCTTCCCCATCTTAGCTGGGTATACAAGCTTCTCGTTGGCTACGTCTAATAGTATTCTATTAGACCTTAGAAAATTTGCCCCTATAATAGCTTCATATGGGAGATTATCACATGTAATAAAATTTGTCATGAAGGTTCTGTTGTCTCTTTTTACGTTTAGGCAAATTGACCCTTTTGCATTTAATTTATGACCTGTAACACTTGTTAAATTGGGATTATTAGGGTTCTTTTGTCGCCTAATGTGCAGAGGCAACGTATTAAATACGCAAGAGTTTATGATATTTACAGTAGCTCCACTGTCAACTAAGGCCGTAAAGTAAACGTTTTCTACACAAAAATCATTAAATATAGGTAACTTGTTAATAATATCACTACAAGAAGGCACTAGTATTGTTTTGGACCTATTAAATATCCCTGGCACCCTTTGGGTCCAACTTATGTTTCTGAGGGGCCTGAAGCGTTTCCCTGAGAATTATTTCATTTGTCGGTGCCTGTAATAGATATTCAGACGTATTAGGTTCCGTAGGCATATTTAAATGATTTACGTCTGCCTGTCTTCGCCATGTATTATTATGGTAACGTGGATGTCTCGTGTCAGTACCGTTTGCTAGCGCTGACTGCCAGTGCCGTTGGCTTGTAAAATTTTCATTTCTCATCGGCAAATTTTCATGATTTCTATATTGCATTCTCGCATTATATTGGCCTTGGCGAGTATTTGGGTTTTCAGACCGATAATTAATTTGCCTGTTGGGGGAGGGTTATACAAATTTGGTTGGTATGCATTATAAGGTACTGATTGGCGCAATCCCCCTGGCTATAGCCTATTGCACGACCGGTGCTAAAATTTGTTCTTCTGAACAAATGGTTACCGTAATTTTGCGTATTACCGACAGCATTTCTTGGTATGGGATTGGTGACGCAGTGGCACTCTCTTGCTATGTGGCCAACACGATTGCAGTTATAGCACCTTATTATTGTAGGGTTAATGGGCTGAAAACGTACTGTTTTCTGCCTAGCGGGTTTTGGCGTTTTGTTTCTTTGTGCTACTGGGGAGTTATCCCTTGAAAAGAAATTGGGGATGCCTGATCGCCCTTGAAAATTAGTTTCGCGTTTGAGTCGTTTAGGCTGTTTATTTTTGCATTACTATGATTAGCAACCATTTTATCAACTTCGATTAGTCGCTCTACCTCTTGGACTGCAAGATCCAACGTCTGAATATTCTTGGATATTACTACTCTATATAGTTTTGGGGGTAGTCCTTGTAAAAAGGTATTTAGTATGACTTTTTCATACAGTTGCCCAGAACCCCTTCCGTATTTTGCTTCTACAGAAATGCGTATATTATCCAAATATTCCCTTATATTTTGTGAAAAATCAAAGTTCACTACTCCATGTTTTAATTTATTTATTGAACTGGTTTCTATAAATCTCTCTTTGAATGCTTTTAACAAGTCATCAACCGTATTTATTGGCAAGTTGGCGTTATTGCCTATGGTATGCTCGACCTGTTTTAGAAAGGTTAAGGCCTGGCCTCTTAATCGTAGAAGCAGCATGTCTTTTAACGCTCCAACGTCTGTTTTTGTTAATTGTACAAACTGGGTCAATTGGATATTAAATTCGTCAATATCTGATTGACCATTGTATTCCGGGATAGATTTTGCAATCTCTATATTTTTGCGACTAACTTTTGCACTATTAGTAAATCGTTTAGGTCGTCCATATTTTTTTGCGTTTATATCAAATTAAAATTTTACTTAACCTATTTTGGGGTAGGCTATTATTTCCTATGAGATATTCTAAAGGGTTTCCCTGTAGTAGCTTAGCGGCAATAGGCCTAATCACCTTATTTATATGTCTGTATCTCTCCAACAATCAAATTTAAGTTACAAAGTTTCTATAGCCCAACTAGTTCGCAGTTTTCCTCCAATTTCCGACTCGCGCCATTTGTAGCGATGGAAGAATGTTGTTATTGATATGGGTTGTGATAGATTTACTTCCCTATTTCTTATTTCTTACATTTGAACCGGATGCCGTAATTCCTCTAATATACATATTAATCGAATTGTATTTTAATGCTGATATTGAATATTTTTGAATTATTTCATTTAATTTAATCCATTAAAAGTTACGAAGAATTAAGAATTATTGAACTAGAAACACTGACGTCTCAGAGCTTTGATTCCGCGGCGCAATTAGATCTTGCTTAAGAGATACGAATTCTTATAGGCTAGCAGGGGTTAGAAACTCTTTCTAAGCTGTGGCGACGACAACTTTTGGTGCTTTTAGGGATGAAAAAGCGTGGCCTCTTCTTCTCGGACTATCTGGAGATCAGATTCCTTTGAGAGCGTTTACCTTGGAGACCTGCGAACTAATTACCCACTATCGGACTAGACGCAGACATACAAATGAAACAAACACATATAAAAAGACAATAGATTTATTGAACTTACATGCTTAGTTGTACAGCAACGGGTCACTTCAATGACAATAATGGTGATCGAGATTATTTGCGGTACTCATCGTATCAGATCTGACTTAAGATTAAGATTAAAAAACACATTTACCCCACTCCC
This sequence comes from Artemia sinica, assembly GCA_027921565.1. Classification (NCBI taxonomy): domain Eukaryota; kingdom Metazoa; phylum Arthropoda; class Branchiopoda; order Anostraca; family Artemiidae; genus Artemia; species Artemia sinica. The sequence continues at coordinate 50,392,974 of CM051273.1, read as the reverse complement.
AAACGCAGTTCTTTCGTCCTGCGCTGTAGGGACTGCCTGCCATTGGACCAAGTCACCCAAGGACGCAAATCTTCGTCCAATAATCTCTCTAAGATTTTTCAGATGATTCAGGAGTTCACACAGTTTTTTTTGCCTTTTAAACTTCCTCAGAAATGTTGTGCATTGCATTTTTTTTGCTACAATTATCTTAGCGAAATTCGAACGACTAGGGTCGTTGTTTGACTGAAGATAGAACGCAGTTTCTCTCTTTGCTGCTTAAAAATTTAGACTCTTGGAAGCGGTATTTGAACTCAATTAGGGATGTTTAATTTCTGCCCGAATCATCTTTAGAAGGAAAGAATCTTGTATTTTAAATATATGGTATTCTACTGATGGTGCATTTCAACCCCAAAAGCCTTGTTATATGATATTTAGACTATTTTAATAAAATGGCCATCTCAAAACTTATATTAGATGCATTTCGGACGATACGACGTGTGTCTGTGTGTGTGTTGGGAGGGGGGTAGCTACCCTCCGATCGCCTTGACTCTCAAAAAGCGTACTATAGTTAATGATTACCCATCTAATGCGCCAGCTACGATATTTACATGGTCACTCTTTCTATAAAAACCTTATATGCCCCCAGGGCATTACTTAAAAACCTCACCCAGGGGGCTGTGGGGCGTTTTCATCTTCAAGGACATAATTTCCGGACCTTTCAACTACGTTGAAAAAAATAGCTATATCAAAATGTTTATCAGAAGTGTTTGGGAAAATGATTGGCGTAGGGAAAGGTGGGACAAAAATGGCACTAGTCCTCTCAATTTTCAATTGAATGAACAATTTTTGAAGTTTTACGACGACACTTTCTATAAGAAGCCTTATATGCTCCCTGGGCATAGCTTACAACCCTTGCCCTGAGGGCGGTGTGTGTGTGGGGGGGAGGGAGGGTTTGTCGTCCTCAAAAACATTATTTCCGGACCTTTCAACCATGTTCAACAAAATGGCTCTATCAAAATTTCGGACCAGACGTGTTTGGGGAAATGATGGGCGTTGAGGGGGGGGGGCATTTGCCCTCCAATTACTTTTGACTATTAAAAAAGGCACTAGGCACCCTCTCAATTTCCAATCGGCACCCTCTCAATTTCCAATCGAATGAGCCCTTTTTGAAGTTGAACGACAGTGCTTTCAATAACAAACCTTATATACCCCTAGGGCATAACTAACAACCCTCGCCTCGAGGGCTGTGGGGGTTGTCATTCTCAAAGACATAATTCCCGGACCTTTAAACTACGCTGAACAAAATGGCTATCTCGAAATTTTGATTGAATGTGTTTGAGGAAATGGTGAAAGCGGGAGGGGGGTTAATTGCCCTCCAATCACATTTGACTATGAAAAAGGGCACTAGTCCTTTCAATTTCCAGTCGATTGAGCCCTTTTTGACGTTTTTACAATAGCTCCTTCGATACGAAGTGCCCTGGTCTAAATAAAAAAAAGAAATACATTGTGCCAACATCGTTCTTTACGTAGGCAGCGCTATTGCGCTGCTTATGATACGGGATCATTTATTCTTGATTTAAGCTATTAGTCCCTGCTATTAATCATTTGAAATTTATCATGGGTTTAATATCTGCTCATTTTTTTTCTTTGTATTATTTACAGGTCTCTTTCAAATATGAATGAGAGTGCAATCACTTCCTCCCCCGCTATTTGCATTCAATCTTAATTTTCTGTGTAATAATTCTTAGAGAATGCTAATCATCCACGGATAAATTCCAATTATCATTTAGGAGGAGGGAGGGCTTTGAAATATCAAGAATAAATGTTGTTGTGGTAATTTTTCAATTTTTATAGGGGTTGTTTGGAAAAATGTTGTTTTTAGGGTGTGGCCCCTCGTTACCGCTTCACAATCCTCACTCACCCACTCCTTTCATATTTATCCGAAAGATCTTTTACTTACAGTTAGAAACTACTGGCCTAAAAATGAATTCTGGGCCTTTGGCCCCGTCCGGTTACTCTCATAGAGTTATCCAAGCACTGACCCCTTAAATTTATAGACAGATTTTTAACAGTTCTAAATCCTCCTCATTTTTTTTCCCGCGTTTCCGAAAATCTGGGAAAATATTCTCAGGCTTGAAACTTTTAGTGAATACCTTAAACCTTAAGGAATTTTGATATATTTAGATTTACCATATAATGATGAATCTCTTTATGCCCATTGCAGTCAAAATTCCGTTTTTAGAGTATCAACTACTGTTAGCGAAATTTGCTCCGCACTTACAATTTGTTACCATGGCCTATTTAAATAAGAAGAAGCTAGCAAGGATGCCTTTCCAATGAAAATATTCTGCGAAGGTTGTGGGACGACAAGTGAAAAAATATTTAGTAGCACAGTTTAATAAACAGCCAAAATTTTCCTGAAGTCTTTGGCATGATTTTTGCCATTCAAAAAGTAATATAAAATTCTTGCTACAGTTGAAACGGCAGGATACACAATTATTAGAAGAGGGCACGCTTTTAAAATGAATGATTTGGCTGTATATGTGGCAAAATTGTAACTTTAGAAATTTTTTTCCTGCTACAATTTCAAAGCGATACCCTTTCAAAACAAGCAGGACTATATTAAGTTTTGCAGTGATATTGTCTTTGGCCTTTTATTGGTAGTGAGTCAGTGCACTCTGCAGAGGGAAATTATTCCAAAAAACACGATACCCCCCCCCCCCCCAAAAAAAAATTATTAGCCTAAAAGTGAGTTTTTTTGCACTTTTGAACCTCCCCTCCTCCTCCTAGTGAAAAAAAAATCTGTCCTCTTTGAGTCAATTAATGCTTGAGGCAGGAGGTCCCATCCCCAGGAATAATGTCGCCCTATCACAGAAAACGTCAATGGTTTGATTTGAGGTGGGTATTATAAAGCTGTTATAAAATTTCGACGAATTAAAAAAGAAAAAAAAAGGTCGCTGATACTTCAAGGTGGATAGCATAATTACATCAGCAAAAGCTTAGACTCGCGGTTTGCTCTTCTTCTTTGTCTTTGTTTTCTGCGCCAAGAAACTGTTGGAACTATGGTTCAGAAATATTTGCCATATGGAGTCAAGGAGTGGCAAGCATTGTGATAAAGTAACAAGGTTTAAAAATGTTCGCCGGGAGTATAAACGCCTTTTAAAACAGAAGAAGAGACTGGCTATTCAAAAAGGTAAGGAGGAGCTGATCCAGTTTTATGAAAAGAGCGATATGCGGTCTTTCTGGAGAAAGATAAAAACAAGGGGCCTCCATAGCCCAGCCAAAAGTACCAGACCCGAAAACATGGCCGACATGCTACAATGACGCGGTTCAGGAAGACTAATCGTTTGACTGCTGGTTCAGCGACGAATTATCGAATACAGAGAATGAGATTAGCTTCCCACTGAAAGAACACGATTATGATCTGATAAAACCCGCATCGAAAGAAGAAATGGAAGAATGCATAAGCGCCATGGAAGGTGGATCAGCACCTGGTAGCGATGGAGTCCCAACAAAGATCTTGAAACAATTCCAACTTCTATTTATGCCCATCTTCTTGGCTATCTTCCACTCAGTTCTGGCTTCTGGAGAATGGCCCTCGCTGTGGAAAACATCCTTGATTTTGCCGCTATTCAAAAAGGGAGACCCAGAGTATCACAGCAATTATCGACCGATATCTCTAGTACCTAGTATTAGCAAAATATTAGAAAGAATACTAGATGCTAGATTAGCTCATTGGTTAGAAAAATATAGGATTTTGAAGGAGGAGCAGGCAGGGTTTAGAGATGGATATAATGCTATTGATAGGGTCTTAGTCCTACAGGCGCTTGTAGAAAAATATGCAAAAGGGAAGAATAGGTTGTACGTTGCATTTTTAGATCTAGAAAAGGCCTTCGACAGTATGGATAGGATTTTCCTGTGCTTAGAAATGTTAAAGGTAGGCTTACCAAGACTTTTCGTTAGGATATTAGCTGATATGTATAGAAAGACATTTGGTATAGTTAAAGATTTAGGGAAGGGACTATCGTCGCCGTTTGAAATCAGAAAAGGAGTAAAACAGGGTAGTAGTATTTCGCCTAGGTTGTTCACGTTGTATATAAATGATATTGTTGACCATTTTAAAAAGGTATGGACCCCTACGGTGTCACTAGGGAACCTGACGTTATCTCTGTTGCTTTTTGCTGATGATGCGGTGTTGATAGGCAAGTCACCAGAGGAGCTCCAAATCTTATTGAGTATATTAGAGGAATATTTAGATAGAAAGAAACTAGTGTTGAATATCAAAAAGACTGAGATTGTGGTTTTTAGAGGAATTCGTGTGAATAATGATGATCAAAAAGTAGAATTTTATTATAAAGATGAAAAAGTAAAAGAGAGCGAAAATTTTAAATATTTGGGAGTAACACTTTCAGCAAAAGGAGGATGGAAAGAACATGTAAAAGAGATGATTAAGAGAGGGAAAGCAGTTTCAGCAGCAATTTTACGTAATTCAAGGCTTACAAGTGTAAGATGGATTAAGGCTTACAAGTATACAAGTATTAGATGGATTAGGATTATCCTATATTTGGAATGAGGGGCTAGGACCCTCAGATCAGGGTGAGCCGTTTTTGGCTAGGATTATAGAAAGAATAAAAGACCAGGAAGTCCAAATGTGGACTCAGGCAGTTAAAACATCTGAAACATTGAAGTTTTATTCCCAAGTAAAAGAGATATTTGGATTTGAATATTATTTTAAACTAGGATTACCGGGGGAGACATTGAGGACTTGGTTTCGGATCTGAGCGAATTGCCTGCCACTAAAAAATAGAAAAAGAGTATTTGAAAGAAAAAGGGTGGCCCCAGATGCAGATGCGGGTTACTCTTGCCCCATATGTAACCTAGGTATTGAGGATGTGTCCCATATTCTCGTCGAGTGCCAGCAACTTTCTCTATTAAGGGGAAAGTATTTTGAGGGTGGTAACTCGGAGTTCCCGGGGATCCTGAAAACGACTGTAAAAAGGACAATCAAGCAGTTATGTAAATATGTAAATGAAGCGTTGACATCAATGAGTGAAATTTAATTTTTAAGTTATTTTTCTTGTGGAGTGTAATTAAGAATACTGTTCTGTATGGCCTGTTTTTTTGGCTTACAATAAATTATTATTATTATCATTATAGTCCAGAAACTGACACGTTCTTTTGCTGCCGCGTTCGCCTAAAGTGGCTTGCGCTGCGATGAGTTGTTATTATTTTTTTTTTTATTAAAGGTTCCACTTCTGAAATTTTTGTTTTGATTGAGTTCATTTCATGAATTGTTTTTGTATAGTCAGTTTTTTCTTTAATGCTGTTTAAGTACCGAAGATATCAAATTAAAACAGTTTTGCTCCCTTAACCAGGAATATTCATGCCTGAAAACCCTGATTTAAAGAGATTTTTCTTTTGGTTTTTTTTAAAGTTATGAAGTTATTAGGACAGTAAATAATTTTTGTCTGAATAGTAAGGACAGTTTCCTTAGAATAGTAAAAACAACTTGTGTTGCCGCGTTGAACAGCAAAAATAATTAATAAAAAACACTTTATTAAATTTGGCGACAATTTTCACCCGTAAAAACTCAAAAATTAGCATAATTCTCAAAGGCAACTACACCTTAAAAGGAACTCTACATCTTCTTAAGCTTATTAGTTGGTTATGGCTTATTTTGTATATTTCAGCCACGTTACTTTTTTCATTAAAAAATACAAACAAATTTTTTCAACTTAAGGTAAGGAGCTACATTTAAACTTAAAGCGAACAGAAATCATTCTGTTTATGAGGGGTTACTCCCCTCCTCCTTAATTGAGCGCTAATTTTTTTAATTTTTTTAAAAAGATTTGTATTCTAATTAAACGGCCCTTGCGTTTCAAGAGTCGTTCTTAAGAACTAGGAAAATCAGTGAAACACTAGAGGAAATAACGAGGTATTTAGGATGGGGGATAACACCCTCATATACGGAATAATTTATATTCATTTTAAGTTTGAGTTGCCCCTTACTTTCAGTTGATAAAACTTATTTTTTGGCATAATTGATTTCTGAATATTTTTCAAATAATAACGGAAAATATGACTCCTTCTCCATTTAAAATTCCTTCGCATCATGAAAAAAATCTTCCGTGGAAATACCATAAAATACCCCCCTCCCCTCCTAGAACATCCCCTCTAGACGATTCCACCCTCACTGAAAATTCATCCCGTAGAATTTCTTACGGACGGTGTCGTCTGAAAAATTCTTATTAGCATACTGTCATTCAAAAAAAAAAATCTAATATTTTTTCTAATCATGTTGGATCCCCCCCTTCCGTGGAAAAACTTTCCGGATCCTTCCCTATCGGGAAGTCGCTCCCGCGGAAAATAGTCCGATTGAGAAATTGTCCCGCAGAAAATTACCCTATGGAAAATTTCTCCCGCGAAAAATCTCTCCGCCATGGAAACATTCTCCAAAGAATTCCAACCCTGCTGAAAACTAAGCCCGGTAAATTCTTCACGAACATCTCCACCTTCAAAATTGAATCAACAAACAAAAAGTAAGACCAATAAAAGAAATTTCGTATAGGAATTCTGTCAAATCTCCCCAGTTAAAAATTTTCCCTGGTATTTTTACCCCCAGAAAATTCCCTCCGCACGGAAAATTCAACCCTCAGCAGAACACCCCCTAAAAATGTCTTAATGCTTCCCAATATTAGATACTATATCGTCACCTGAAAGCGGTTTTGCCGAATCTGTTTTTCCAAAAACGGGAGAAAAACGAGTTTGAAAATTTTGACATTTGTATCTCAGAATCGGCAATAGCTAGAGCGTTGATTTTTGTTTCAAAATTAAGAAGAAAAATCGCTTATATCGTTGTGTTTATTTCTATTGGCCTAAGGTGAGCCTTTCCTGAGATAAAACGGAATGAATATCAGTTTCGGCAAAACCGCCTGAAAATTTCGGAACATAGGTAAGATATGGCAAAACGGAATCGGCTCAGCATGAATTAGAAATGCGACTTTCGGCAAAACATATTTCAGCTGATAGACAAATTTTAATTTCGACAATTAACTGGGAGTTTTACAATAAAATGTAACAAAAGATCAGTGGGGGGTCTCACTTAGCAACAAGCTTCTTGGAATTTCTGGTTTTAACCTTCGGAGCATTAACGGCAGAGGCTGCTTCGGGACACGCTGTGATTTCAGCTGAAGTACTAGGTACCTCAGCTCTGTTAAAACTTCTAATAAGACTTTTCACATATGCCACATCTACTGCTGGCATAAAACGGTAAAGCGATTCTACGTCTTTTATTTTTGCTGTTGGCAACTCAACTACTGTACTAGAAGGTACAGGAGGCAGCAACCTTTCCACAACATTCACTGCTGACACATTGGGCAATGGCCTCCTTGGGCTAGCCTCTGGTGCAATCAGTGCTACAGAAGGAGTAGTATCCGCAAATGAAGTTTTGTAGAACACCCTTTTGCATAGTCCTTGCTTAAACTGTAGTAACTTCACCTTTGAAAATGGCACTAAGCTATACTTATAGCATTTGGACGTTTTGGCGTAATCAAAAAACTTCTGTTTGGTCATTTGAATAATGACAAACGGGTCACGGGGCCGAACAATCAAAAGCTTTTTTGTCAAGTCTAGTAGCGAAAAGACTTCCTTGTGCTTCAAAGACCTCTCAGTGACGCTGTGAACAGCATCGACCTCCTGAATCGTGGAGTGGCCAGGCTCAGAATACTTCATCGTTATACTCTGGACGTGTGGATGCTTCTTCAGGATGTCTTGCATCATGTAGCTCATTATTTGATTACGATTTTGAGGCACACATGAATCTGACCATGTAACCAACTTTCTGATGTCAGGATAGGTAGTAAAAACCTTATCAAGGATAGCACGAAGACCACTGGCAATATCATTTCCACTTCTACCAGCAAGACATTCTGACCACAAACAACAATAAACTTTCTTGATTAGCTCTCCTGTCTGTCTGCGAAAGGTAAGAATAGCAGTTAAGTTAAAGCAAGTGATCTTCCTTTTGTAAAAAAGGATGAAACATCCCCCTTTGGCAAAGAAAAAATGTTTTCCATATCAAAACACAATACGGGGTCATCCGAAGCCCTGTCCTTATCTCTTTCTTCTTTGCTTTCTAGTTTTCCTTTCACATGTTTTGCTTGAGAGGTTTTGACCTCCTCAGATAATTCAGTACCATTTTGTTCAGCCACCTTTTTTTCTTCACAAACATCGCATCTGTCAGTTTTAGGAACATGAAATGCAAGATTAAATCCACAATTGAAAACTTTTCTGTACATGTGTTCCTTGAGAGGAAACTTACCATCTTCCGCACACTTACTTTCATACAATGAATGCATTTTGCTTATATTGAGTGAAGGGTCGAGGAACTTTCTGTTGGTTTTGGCACGACAGTAATGAGATTCAATGGTTGGGAAGCTTTCAATGTGCTTTCTTATGTATGCGAGATCCTCTTCTTTACTTTTATTAACAGGATTCTGTGGTACACTAACAGGAGGTACTCCACCACTTGATAACTTATGGGCATAATGTATCCGCTTATCATCGATGTCTAGGGTAGCAAAATAAAATCCTTTGCAGACCTCCACAGTTTTCTTATGAACTGACAGGTAATAGTGGAATGTATGCTTCCGCCGAGTCTCTCTTTTTTTGTTCCTTTTTTTAGGTAAAGGTTTTGTTGTTTTCAAATAGTACATCCTTTTGGAATCTTTTGACAATGCCCAAAAGTTTTTAAACACAATTTGACGATCAGTCTCCGAGAAATGTTCAAAACATCTGAAAGGACACGAATGAGGGCAATTGAAGGGTTTCACTTCCTTCTACTTTCCATGTACTTTTTTGGTAACAGTGTTCAGATAAACATTTCCAGAGTTTACTGCATTCTTTATCTGATTTTTCACCCACTTTTCCTTGTTATTTAACCTCTTTCTGACTTTTTTGGATGCATTATTTCTCGTTTCTGTACCATCATTTCCTTCTGTGGTTGGAGACATGCTAGCAGAAGCTGTTTCACTGATTTCTCTGGTAGCCTCTGGTTCACTTTCTGTTCTATTACTTGTCCGAGTAGTAGGAGAGCTGGACTGGCCAGCATCTTCGCAGAGTGCAGTACTTTCGACTTCTGATGAAGATCCCTTACTGGGTGGAGATTCTGGATCACTTTCCACTTGCGGGAAATACGTCGGGTCAGAATCTTCATCTGAAGACAAATCTTCGGGGCTAAAAAAGAAAGCTTTATGGGCACCCATGTTACTGGAACATTTTCTAAGAATGACACAAACTAGTTCCGCACCCTTTCATTAGCCTACACACAGACAGGTCAAAGAGCAACCACCTCATCTGTTTCCTTGACTGAAATCTTTGACCCAGCTTTTTCTGCCAGTCTAGAACACTAATGTGTTTCCTACCTGGGGAGCTAGTCCTGATTCAGCTGGCAAACATCTTCCTAAATGGGATGTTCATGTCAATATTGCATTCATGTGTCTTCCTAACTCTGATGAACACCCCAGATAGGCACTGTGATCCAAAATGCATTAAACCATGATAGGGGTTTGTGATTTCTTTTTTGTACTGGTTTACCACAGGAAATTGTTATTGCAAGTGGCTCCCCAAAGTTTTCTTTAACTGAAAGCATTAAAAAACAATAAGTTCTATTTTCTATTCAATCTTATTTTTAGGGAGTCACTTGCAATAACAGTTTCCTGTGGTAAACCAGTATAAAAAAGAAGTCATTAACCCCTGCCAAGGTTTAATACATTTAGGATCACAGTGCCTATCTGGGGTGTTCATCAGAGTTAGGAAGACACATGAATGCAATATTGACATGAACATCCCATTCAGGAAGATGTTTGCCAGCTGAATCAGGACTAGCTCCCCAAGTAGGAAACAGATTAGTGTTCTAGACTGTTTTCTGCCCATGAACCTTCATTAGCACCTCCTTTAGAACTGTGGAAGCAAACTCCAATTAATGCTGCTATACATACTTCTGTCTCAAAATATCTAATTCTTACTTGTCTGTTTCAAAAATATCTGGGGAAATCGACATTTTCAATCTCTTGGGCCTCATAATTATATCTTCTTCTTCTTCTTCTTCTATTTAACAGCAGGCGGGCTTTTCAGTAAAACTATTTAGCCCTTTTCCTTTTGCTTCCCTCTGTGGACTACAGAGCTACTGGCTTGATTGCCTCATATTTATTAGATATATTCAGATATCTTTCAGCAGATCTTTCGACTCTAGGAGTTCAAATATAAGATGATAGATGTCGATTTCTATGCTCTGTGTGCAGGTATAGTTGGCTAGGCTCTTGGCTGATAGTGGGATTTTGTGGTGTTTGAAGTATTTTAACAGTTTACAAAGCAAGGTATGTTGTGCAGACGTCAGCATATTACATTCAAATAGGCAATGGTCAATTGTTTCATTATTCATATTACAATGCCTGCAAAGAGGGGACAGGGGAATTGAACCACTTGAATTAGAAAGCTTATATGAGAATGTAAGGAAATTTAGTCCATTTGTTCCAGAACGAATTCTATGATAAATTTTAGAAAGATACTTATTGGGAAAGGGGGAAAGGATAGGATTAATCTTATTAAAATTAATATCTGATAGCCTCCATCGGTAAATATCTCTAATTGGGATTGGTCTCCCACTTGGCTGGTTAATATTTATAGCATTTTTTGCTATTTCATCAACCTGATGATTACCACTTATGCCAGAGTGGCTAGGAATGTACTGAAAGTAAGTTTTTATGCCACTTGAAGCAAGATTATCAATAATACTGTGACAATGATAAGTGTCAATGTCCAACTTATATTGAGGAGCTGAGGCCAGCAACTCAAGGCTTGATAAAGAGTCGGAATAGATGATAATATTATTCGAATTTTCAATCAAAGGCTGGTTTTGCTTAAGGTGTTCTAATGCCATGATTATGGCATTTAACTCAGCAGACATTATAGATAAATTATTAAATAATCTCTCGCCCATTGCAATTTTCAGGTGAGGAAGGAAAACACCACTTGCAACCTTCTCATTCATTTTTGACCCATCAACAAATATTTGGAAGTGATTTTTATAGGTAATTGTATTAAGTTCTGCAAATTTTTTCTGGACAAAAGCAATGGGGGTTAAATCTTTATTCCATTTTGAAAATTCAGTATTTATTATGGGAAATGACCAATTCCATGGGGGGGGATTGGGGGAAAGTAGGTGCAATAGACTTTGCTGGTACAGGGAACTTCTTTTGAATATTGGCATACTCATCTGCAATACCTCTATACATGGCTGGATTTCTTAACCAATTATGTAATGTGTGTGAGCTATTTGATTCAATTTTTGTAAGATGTTTTATCAAGAGAAAACTACGTCTCTCCCTTATTGTTGTTAATCCACTCTCCATGAGCAGAAACTTGGTGCTTGTGGGTTTCCTAAGACCAAATATGAGACGTATTATATCATTTTGTGTTGTTTCAATTTTTTGCATCTGGATTTTTGCACATGCACCATAGACAATGAGCCCATAGTCAATATGGGGTCTTATATGTGATTTATAAAACTGGAGTAAGGTTTTCTCCTTACAACCCCAGGGTGTGGAAAGAAGTCTTTTTAGTATATTTGCTTTTCTATAACATTTTTTTATTGTGTTTGAAATGTGGAGGTGGAAATTAAGTTTGTTCATCAAGATAAGAAAGATCGTCTTCTTCTTCTCCAAGGTCGCGTTCAGCAAATCAGCAACTTTCGGCAAAACGGACCATGCTATAATCCCATATGCGATTCGGCAAAACCGCTTTAAAGAAATCGAAAAATATGCGATTCGGCAAAGGAGAACTGCAAAATACAGGCAGTTAGAGACGTCTTACAGCAATGTCAATTAGACCATTCGAAAGGAGATTTTTTTTACACACGATGGCGTTTGTAACTCAGTTTCGCCAAAAATTGTTATTTTCGACAAAACCGCTGTCAGGCGACGATATGTTGAACAATGGGCAAATTTCACAACTTACAGCCCTTTCCCAAGGAGCTGTCGGGATGGGTCATATTATTCCCAAAAGTATATTTATTTGACCTTTAAACTATGTTAAACAAAATGGGTATCTTAAGATTTTAATCAGACGAATTTGCAGGAAAAGGGGTGTGAGAGGGGGATTAGCTGCCCTCCAACCTTTTTGGTCACTTAAAAAGGACACTAGAACTTTTAATTTCCGTTTGAATGAGTACTCTCCATATATTCTAGGACCATTGGTTTGATACGATCAACCCTGGGAAGAAACAACAAATAAATACGCATTCGTGACCTTTCTTCCGGCAAAAAATACAGAATTGAGTATTTTTTCAGATGGGAGCTTGAAAGCTCTAAAGTAAGATTCTCTAATACGCTGAATCTGATGGTGGGATTTTCATTGAGGTTCCTTGATTTTAAGGGGTGGTTCCCCCTTTTTGGAATCACGGGGAAATTTTCTCAGGCTCGTAACTTGGAGTAATACTTAACTGAATAAATAATATCTTTTGTAATCACAGGCAGCGCAACAGCGCTGCCTAAGTAAAGAGTGACGTGGACACAATGTATTTTTTTTTAAACCAGGGCACTTCATGTAGAATGATTCGTCATAGATTTGTCATAGATTTTCAGCCTCTTTGAGAGGTTCCAAAATTGTGTCTTTGAGGATGAGAGCCCCCCCCCCCATACAGACCCCACAGCAGGGCAAGGGTTGTAAGTTATGCCCTGGCGGCATTTAAGGTTTTTATAGAAAGGGTAGTCGTCTAATCTTCGGAGGTGGCTCATTGGATTGGTAATCAGAAGATTCTAGTGCCCTTATTAAGAGTCAAAGTAATCAGAGGGCAGATATCCCCCCTACATGTTGAAATTCAGTCAAAATTTCAATCTGATTGAAATTTCAAGACAGTTATTTATTCAAAAAACAGTCCAAAGATCACATAACAAGGCCTTTGGGGTCAACACAACCCCATGATTCTAGGGGCAAAGGTTGTTATTTATGCCTCGGGGACATATAGGGTTTTTATGGAAGGAGTGGTTGTTTGAACTTTAGAGGAGGCTCATTTGATTGGAAATGTATAATTCTAGTTCCATTTTAAGACTCAAAAGTAATGGAGGTCAACTAGACCCCCTCCCCTCCACACCCTCTTTTCCCCAAACACATCAGGTCAAAATTGTGAGATAGCCATTTTTTGCACAAGGGTCTAAAAAGCATATAGCAATGTTTTCAGGGTGGACACAAGCCCCCCCCCCCTCCCCCACTCAGAGTCCATGGGCAAATACTATAAGTTTTGCTCCGGGGCATATAAGGTTTTTTGTGGTACGGCTGGCTGTATAAACTTCGCATCGGACGGGGCTTATTTGATTGGAAGTCAGAGCTCTAGAGCCCTTTTTAAGGTTCGGGAGTGAGTGCAGGGCAACTATTCCCAAAGCCTATCATTCCCCAAAATACCTACGATCGGAATTTTAAGAAATCTATTTTGTTCTGCGTTGTTAAAAGATCCAGTGATTATGTCTTCTGGAATTTCAACCTCCCCACAGGCCTCGGGGCGATTCGTTCATTGTTTACATATAGGCCTAGTATATGCTATTGAGAAAGGTATGCATGTTTGAACTTTACTTTTCAAAAAGACGAAAAAAATGACCGTGGATTGTAAGTTTAATATACATATTCTGATATTCATTCCTTAAGTTTTAACAATTCTTTATTTGTTAAAATAAACAAAGTGAAAACATTTTAAATGTATTTTGTTTTCATTAAGGTGCAAATTATGTTCAGGTCTTGAGAAGGCATGGGGGTTGGCAGCCCTACTCTTGTTAAATTAACAAGAGTTAATTGCTCGTTTTTTGTTTGACTCGGTTATTTATTGCAATTTCTGTTCGTTTTGAGTTTCATTTATTTATTGGTGGTGATATGTGGTTATTTAAAGGTTAGGAGGGTTATTTGACTTTACTTCTGATCATTTTTTGTCTTAGTGGAGCTCTTTACTTTTCTTTGAAAAACTTGTTTTGTGGAAACGTTTTCTAAACTAATTTATGTTTGTTTTTTACTGACACAGTCTTTTTCATGGAAAAAAGAATCTATATCTTTTCGTTTTTTTCTTCAAGAATCTATGGTTTGGCTTGCTATGTGTATATTGGAGAAACTTTTTCAACTACTTTTAATCCTGACACAAATAGTGTTGTTTAATTTAGATTTATACCTTCTGAAGTTTACCTGAAAAATAAAACTTAATATCCTTCTCAAAAAATTCCATCTATGCTTTTTGAAAACCTGAATACACTTACCCTCTTTTGATTTATTTAAATAGAAAGAGCAGAAGTTGTAATAAAAGTAGCCCCGAAAGTTTCAAATTAATACCTCCAGTCGTTCTCAATACATTGCTGATGTTTCTTATTAGCAACCCTACACGCAGTGCCTTTTAATTTAGTTTTAAAGCAGCATTTAGTTTTAAAGCATATTACACCAATCGCATAATTGTGGGGGGTTGAAATACCCAATATCCATAGAGACATAGTTGCTAGACTGTTCTTACAGACTGAACAATATAGGAGTCTCCAATTTTTTATTGGATGGGTTTAGAAAATGAACGGGCTCGGGAGGAGGGCTGGTTACCCTCCAATTTCTTCTTGCTCTTAAAAAGGCACTAGAACTTTAACATTGAATCGAATAAGCTCCTTTAAAATTTTGAGTGATATTTCTATATAGAGTGGTGCTGCCTATGATATTTCTTATATGCCCTTTTGAAAACCTGCATGCATAGTTTTTTTTTTTGTTGAATTGGAACTACCCCAAAATGTTCCCTAAAAGTTTTACCTTAATACCCTTAGTGTCATTAGTTACAATAACTGTACTGGTAGTATTAATAGTATATGTATTGCCTTTTGGTGATTTGGACATCATTCTCATCAAGTCCTGGAAGTTTCGACCCAGTACAATTAGCTGTTGCTGTGACACTACTTATATATCCTTTTGATAAACTATGTATTTATATACTTTTGTGATTTTCATCTTAGTGCTCTTTGCCTTACATGTAGTTGCAATAGAGGTAGTAGTTGAAGTAGCAGCAGTAGTAGTAGTAGAGTGTCTTTTGATTTAGTTCAAATTTCCCCTCAATATTTTAAATGTAGTACGGTGTCTGTAGTAGTAATAGTGGAAGCAATAGTATAGGTGGTAGTTGTAGTAGTAGTAGTAGCGTACAAGTATTACCTTTTTGGCCAATTGATCTTCTCCCCTATAATATCCTGAAATTTCAAAGTTAATATACTCAGTCATTCCTGAGTTACGTCGTTTTGACAGCCCATACACACATACCGTGTTTTGATTTAGTTCAGCACTCCCCTCAATCTTCTCAGAAAGGCTCGTGAATGCCATTTGTCTTTTTGGAAAGTAAGGGTCAAAGATGCATACTTTTCTCAATAACATATACTATATGTAAACAGTGAACGAATTTCCTAACTTACAACCCGCGTTCTTGGGGCTTTGAGGGGGTTCCAAAGACATAAGTACAGAGTCTTTCAACAATGCTGAAGAAAATAGAAGTCTCAGAATATTGATTATATATTGGTTTTGGAAAAGGATGGTCGTTAGAGGGGGGGGGACTGTTCACTTTCAGTGTACTTTTGACTCTTAAAAAGAGCACTATAAATTTAAATTTTCAATCAAATGAGCCTTATCCCAAGTTTTTGTGACAACCCATTCCATGAAACCTTATATGCATTTGCGGCATAACTTACAACACTTGCCCCATGGTTCTGAGGGGCTTTTTCAACCCCGAAGGCCATTCTATATAAACTTTAGACTATTTTGAACGAAATGGCTATCTCAAAATTTCTATCGGTTGCATTTCGGGAAAAGAAGACGTGGGGGGGGGGGCTAGTTGCCCTCCTATCACTTTTGCCTCTTAAATAAAACACTAGGACTTCTTGTTTCTAGTTGATTGTGCCAAGTCCGAAGTTTATACGGCCCCTTTCAATAAAAACCTTAAATATTAACAATGAGCAACTAGTATAACTTATAGCCCTTGCCCTAAAGGTCATGGGGGAGGGTTGTCATACCCAAAGACACAATTACTGGACCTTTCAAATATGCTTAACAAAATGGCTATATCAAAATTTTGATTGGACGTTACTGGGGAAATTATGGGGGAGGGAGGGGGGTTGGTTTCCCTTAAATTACTTTCGACTATTAACTAGGGCACTAGAACTTCCAATTTCCAATCCAATGAGCCCCATACAAAATTCATGCGACCAACCTTTCCATAAAAACCTAATATGCCCCTGAGGCATAACATAAAACCCTTGCTCTAAGGGCTATGGGGGGGGGGGTTAATATTCAAAGACATAAGTACTGCACCTTTTGAATACGCTGAACAAAATGGTTATCTAAAAAAAAATTTTTGATGTATTTTTGGAAATGATGGGAGTGGGGGGCTAGGCTGCCCTCCTATCACTTTCGACTATTAGATAAAAAAGAGAAGTTGCTATTTACAATCGAAAGAGCACCTTTCGAAGTTCCAACGACAACTCCTTCCATACGCAGCCCTGGTCTAAAAAAAAAAAAAAAAAAAAAAAAACAGAACAAAAAAATTTAAAAAAAGATCGATTGTGCCCACATCGCTCTTTACTTAGGCAGAAGAATTTTACTGCCTAGAATTTTTGGACTATTTTTGAATAAATGGCTATCTCTAAATTTCTATTTGGTACATTTTTGAAAAATATGACGTGTGTGGGGGGGGGGAATAGCTGTCCTCCGATCACTTTGACCCTTACAGAGTGCACTAAAACTTCTGATTACCAATCTAATGAGCGCCCTCGGAGGCTTATACAACCACCCTCTCTTTGAAAACCTTACTTGCCCCCATGACCATGACTTACAACCTTTGCCCTGAGTTTTGTGGGGGGGGGGCTGTCATCCTCAAAGACATCATTTCTAGACTTTTCAACTACGCAGAACAAAATGGATGTCTCAAAATCTTTATTAGATGTGTTTGGGGAAATGATGGGCGAGGGGAGAGGGAGGAGGCTGGTTGTTCCCCAATCGCTTTTGATAATTAAAAAAGACACTAAGACTTCCAATTTCCAATCGAATGAGTCCCTCTCGAAGCTTCTAAGACAACTCCTTCTATACTAACTGTCCTGGTCTAAAGAAAAAAAAATTGTGCCCACAGCGCTCTTTACTTAGGCAGCGCAAACATGAATAGAAGTAACAATCCTCATGCCCTCTTAAGACCAGAGCATAATTTTCACTTTATTGAAAACAAAATGCATTTCAAATGTTTTTACAGTTTTTACTTTAATGAATAAAATATTATCAAAATTTTAATGAATAAATACCAGTATATTGATAAATAAATAAAAGTTCAACTAGGGATCAAATGCTATTAATAGACTGTGATTTTCACAAACAGTGATTAAATTTCACAAAAAATACTAGCTATGAATATTTTAATAGTTTTTTATTTATTAAAGTTCAAAAAGTTTAAACATTTAAAATGTATTTTTTTCAGTAAAGTTTAAATTATGTTCTGGTCTTTAGAAGGCATGGGGGGTTGTCAGAAGGCATGGGGGGTTGACGCTGAAGGATTTCAAACTTTCAAAGATTAGAGAATGCAATATTTTTGAAGCTTTGAAGCCTTCTAGCGCCTAGAGAAAAAAGAGCCAAAGATACATAATCTCTTAGGGAAAGTCTACTGTGCTTGCACACCATTTTACAGGTGTATCTGGTCATTTTTAGACGGAAAGTAATGGAGCTTGGAAGTGGCGTAGAAACACTGAGAGTAGAAACGGAGATCAGCACCGCCGGTTTGGACCTTAAGGGTCTAGTGCCGTCATACTTACTTACGTTACTTACTACTGATATTTAGAAATCAAAATGTTAATATTATTTGATTTATTAAAGTTATAAAAGTAAAAAAATTTATATTTTTTCAGTAAAGTGCAAATTTTGCTCTGGCCTTGGGAAGGCATAGGGGTTTTGCACCCAACTTATGTTAATTTTTGCTCGTTTTGAGTTTGACTTGGTTAATTATTGTAATTTCAATTCGTTTTGGGTTTCATTTATTTGTCGATGCTGATTTGTGGTAGTTTCACGCTTGGTAGAATATTTGATTTTATTTTTGCTCATTTTTTGTTTAATGGAGTTCTATACTTTTATTTGAAAAACTTACTTTGTGGAAAAAGTTTTTTTAATTGATACCATTCAAGACCGTATCCGGGATTTTTTTCGGGAAAGGTTTTTTTCGGCGGTTTTTACGAGATATACTCAGGGGGAAGGATTTCATGAAGCTGCGGATTTTCTAAAATACCGACATCGAATTTAAAACACAATTCATCACGATGTGTCGACAGAGTTGTAAGTGAAAATTGTTTTAAAAGGGAGCAATAAGGGACTTTGGGAGATTTAGAAGGTAGGGGTAAGCTGGCTCTCTAGTCTTATTTCACCTTAATTTAAGACCTATTTATTTATTACACCTTAATTTATTTCACCTATTCATGTTAATTGTTTCTCGTTTTGAGTTTGACTCAGTTATTGTTGTAATTTCTTTTCGTTTTGTTTCTCATTTATTTGCACTTTTTGAAAAAATTATAATTTTTACTTTTATAACTTTAATAAAGCAAATAATATTAACATTTTGATTACTAAATATCAGTATATGTATATTAAACTGACAATGCATTTCAGTTTTTTTCAGTAAAATGCATATTATGTTCTGGCCTTGGGAAGGCATAGGGGTTTTGAGCCCTACTCATGTTAATTTCCGCTCGTTTTGAGTATGACTTGGTTATTTATTGTAATTTCTGTGTCGTTTTGGGTTTCATTTATTTATCAATGCTGATTTGTGGTAGTTTCACGCTTGGTAGATTATTTGATTTTATTTTTGCTTATTTTTGGTTTAATGGAGTTCTTTACTTTTCCTTGGAAAACTTATTTTGTAGAAAAAGCTTTTTTCAACTAATTTCTGTTCGTTTTTTATTGACATTGTCTTTTCAGGGAAAAAGAAAATAATTCATTACATCTTTTCGTTTTTTTAAGACTTTATAGTTTGGCCTGCTATTTATATGCTGGAGAAAAATTTTCAGCAATTTTTAACAACATACACACTTTTAAAAATCTGGACACAAATAGTAGTGTTTAATTTAGTTTCATTCCTCCTCTAGTTGACCTGAAGTAGAAAACTTGATACCATTTGCAAAAAAATCTGTTTATTTTCTTTGATAGCTTGGATACACTTACGCTATTTTGATTTGGTTAAATTTTAAGAGCAGAAGTAGCCCCAAAAGTTTGAACATAATACCCTCAGTCGTTCTTGGGATACTGCTGTCATGCCTTATTGGGAATTAGCATTAAAACAGTGCATTTTGATTTAAATTTAAGGCAACATTTAGTCTTTAAATATAATTGGCAAATGGGAGTAAGGGCGTGGGAGGGGGACTAGTTGCCCTCTAATCATTTTTGACTATTAAAAAGGGCATTAGCCCTTTCTATTTTCAATCGAATGAGCCCTTTTCGAAGTTCCTAAGACAACCCCTTCGATACGAAGTGCCCTGGTCAAAACAAAAAAAGGAAAAAGAAAAAATAATAATACATTGTACCCACATCGATCTTTTCTATAAAAATGTCAAGCCTTCCAATCATTTTCTTCTATTAAAAAGGGCACTAGCCCTTTCAATTGCCAATCGAATGAGCCGTTTTTGGGTTTCTACGACAACGCTTTCTATAAACACCTTATATACCTCCAAGGCATAAATTACAACCCTTGCCCTGGGCGCTGTGAGGGAGTTGTCATCCTCAAATACCTAATTTCCAGAATTTTCCACTACGTTAAACGAAATGGGTATCTCAAAATTTTGATTGGATGTGTTTGGGGAAAGGATGGGCATGAGAGGGGCGTTAGTTATTCTAGTCCTTTGAATTTCAACTATTAAAAAAAGCACTAACCCGTTCAGTTTCCAATCGAATGAGCCCTTTTGAAGTTTCTACGACAACGCTTTCAATAAAAACCCTATATACCCCCAGGGCATAATTCAAAACTCTTGCCCTGAGAGCTGGAGGGGGGGGGGGTTATCATCCTCAAAAACCTAATTTCCGAACCTTTCAACTACCTTGAGCAAAATGGCTGTCTCAAAATTTTGATTGGATGTGTTTGGGGAAATGGTGGGCCTGAGAGGGGGGTTAGTTGCCCTCCATTCACATACGAATATTAAAATGAGCGCTAACCCTTTCAATTTCTAATCGACTGATCCATTTTTGAAGTGTCTACGACAGCGCTTTCTATAAAACCTTATATGCCCCAGGGCATAACTTACAATCCTTGACGTCAGGCCTGTGAGGGGGTTGTCATTCTCAAACACATAATTTCCGAACCTTTCAACTACGTTGAACAAGATGGCTATCTCAAAATGTTGATTGAATGTGTTTGGGGAAATGGTGGGCGTGAGAGGGGGGGTTACTTGCCATCCAATCACTTTCGACTATTAAAAATGGCACTAGCCGTTTCAATTTCCAATTGAATGATCCATTTTTGAAGTTTCTACGACAACGCTTTCTATTAAAAAAACCTTATATACCCCTAGGGCATATCTTACAACCCTTGCTCTGAGGGATCTGGGGGGAATTGTCATCCTCAAAAACATAATTTCCAGACTGTTTAACTAAGTCGAACAAAATAACTATCTCAAAATTTTGATTGGATGTGTTAGGGGAAATGGTGGGTGTGAGAAGGGTGTTAGTTATCCTCCAATCGCTTTTGACTATTAAAAAGGGCACAAGCCCTTCTAATTTCCAATCGAATAAGCCCTTTTTTCAAGTTTCTATAACATCGCTATCTATAAAAAGCCTTATATGCCCCAAGGGCATAACTTTAAACCTTTGCCCCGAGGGCTCTGAGTGGGTTATCATCCTCAAAGTCCTAATTTCTAAAACTTATAACTACGTTGAACAAAATGGCTATCTAAAAATTTTGATTGGATGTGTTTGGCAAAAATGCGGGCGTGAGAGGGGGGCGTGTTGCCCTCAAATCACTTTCGACAATGAAAAGGGCACTAGTCCTTTGAATTTCCAATCGAATGAGCCCTTTTTCAAGCTTCTAGGACAAAGCTTTCAATGAAAACGTTATATGCCCCCAGTGCATAACTTACAACCCTTACACTGAGTGTCGTCCTGCTCAAAGACCTAATTTCCAGAACTTCAACTAAGTTGAACAAAATGGCTATTTCAAAATTTTGATTGAATATGTTTGGATAAATGGTGGCCTTGGAAGGGGTTTCAGTTCCTTCCAATCACTTTCAACTATTAAAAAGGGCACTAGCCATTTCAATTTCCAATCAAATTAGCCCTTTTTGAAGTTTCTACGACAATGCTTTCTATAAAATACCTTATATGCCCCCAGGGCATAACTTACAACCCTTGCCCTGAGGACTGTGGGGGGAGAGTTGTCATCCTCAAAGACCTAATTTCCAGAACTTTCAACTACGCTGAACAAAATGGCTATCTTAAAATTTTGATTGGATGTGTTTGGGGAGAAGATGGGCGTGAGAGGGGGGTTAGTTGCCCTCCAATTACTTTTGACTATTAAAAAGGGCACTAGCCCTTTGAATTTCAATCGAACGAGCCTTTTTTGAAGTTTCTACGACAACGCTTTCTATAAACACCTTATATGCCCCCAGGGCATAACTTACAACCCTTGCCCTGAGGGCAGCGGGGGACTGTCCTCCTCAAAAATATAACTTCTATCTGGAAATCAACTACGCTGAACAAAATGACTATCTCAAAATTTTGATTGGATGTGTTTGGGGAAATTGTGGGCGTGGAAGGGGTGTTAGTTGCCTTCCAATAACTCTCGACTATTAAAAAGGGCACAAGTCAATCCAATTTCCAATCGAATGAGCCCTTTTCGAAGTTTCTACGACAACTCTTTCTATACGAAGTGCCCTGGTCTAAGACCAAGAACCAAAAAAAATTAACACATTGTGCCAACATCGTTCTTTACTTAGGCAGCCTATCTATCGACAATGCTAAGGTAAACTATGACAATTGTATGAAATATGGTCAGTCAAATGAGTCCCTAAGACTATCTTTCGACAATGCATGGAAAATATTACAATTGTTTGATATACGGTCAGTCAAATGAGTCCCTAAGACTATCTTTCGACAATGCATGGAAAATATTACAATTATTTGATATACGGTCAGTCAAATGAGTCCCTAAGAATATCCTCGGATAACACTGTGGAAAACTATGACATTTTTTTCAAACACGGTCAGTCAAATGAGTTTCTAAGGCTATCCTTCGACAATATCATGGAAAACTATGACAATTGTTTGAAATACGGTCAGTTGGATTAGTATCTAAGACTATCCTTATACAATTCCTTCTGAAAACATTCAATGAATCTTACTCTGCCTTTTGAAGCACTGACGTTTCAGAATCATGCTTAACCCCTGTTATTACCGTAGCTTCAAGCATTCTAAGCTCAGTTTCCAGACTTATCATCCTATTCTAACCATTTCTTCGACGGTGAATAAACACCCTGTGCTTTGGCTATTCTACTTTTTACATCCACCATATGCACCACTTAAGAAATATCCAAAAAACTTTGCAAAAAATTGCAAGTGCTAGAAAAAGTTTATTCCATCATTAAATCTAGCATAGATATATGCGTTACAAACCTTAATGGTGGTCAAATCCTTTTTTTTAGATATCCGATGGTTCCCCAACCAAAAATCTTTTAAATATTTATACGCCAAACCTGTGGATGAAAATCAAGTATTGCTATCCAATCCAAAGGGAAAAAATTCTACTAGGATCATGTGTTTTGGCTTGAAATTTAAAGACCGTAATTACCAGCATTATCAATAAATTATTTGATAAATTACCATAATAAAAATTTTGTTTTTTTAAAGTATTTCAAATGAAACGCACCGAATCTTAAAAAACAAAGCCAGTCAATTTTGTTTGTTCAATTGTTTTTATGACTACAAATTTTGAATTAGCTAGCTGAACGCAAAAATTTGAATGAATGAAGAGAAAGAATGCCACCCTTGAAATTTGCATAAAATGGAAAGTAATTTGGGTTTTGATATCAGTTACCTCAAGTTTACCGTTAACTAAACTTTTATTGACTAGAAAATGTTCATCAAAAAGGTAAGTTTAGATAGATCTGAAGATTTTGAAATCAATTATTTCTGAATTTTTAAAACCGAGTAATTTTATTTCTTTCATGTTGCCAGGTCTTGATAAAAAATCTCAATTTCTTAAAGGGAGAATATGGTATTCGAATGATATACACCCTACCTAGTGTTCTTCTAATATATTTCTCTGACACTCAATCATACTGAAATATAACAAAGTAAGATAAAAATATTACACTTTAGAAACAAATTTGGGCTATATATTTGCAAATTAGGGGTGGGGGTAGGGTAAAGTATAGCGGGTCTGCATGCCTAATGTGTTAGGTACAATTATTCTGCATATTATTTAGTAGGAAT
This sequence comes from Artemia sinica, assembly GCA_027921565.1. NCBI lineage: Eukaryota > Metazoa > Arthropoda > Branchiopoda > Anostraca > Artemiidae > Artemia > Artemia sinica. The sequence continues at coordinate 50,369,499 of CM051273.1, read as the reverse complement.
TGAATCTAACTTCACACTGTCCAAATACTTCAACCCCACCTCCTTCCTCCTAATATGCGAATATATAGCCCGATATATTTTCCATCTATTCTGTTTCCATCTATTCGAGTTTTTTTTTTTTTTAACTCAAACTTCAGTGTAAATAGCAGGGTTCAAGAGAGGGCAGCCTTCTTCACAAATGAAATAATATTATGATTTTTTTATATTTTAATGTTTCATTTGAGAAGACATAGTTATTTTATTTAATAAATAAAATAAAGAGATAATTTTATTCTTGTATGTGTATTCTAGATTTCCACCATCTATATCTTCTCCGTTCTGGGATGTACGCTTGCTGGCACTAGCTCTGGCTATGGAGGTGGTGGTGGCTCTTTTGGATTCGGTGGTGGTCATGGTGGAGGATCTACTGGAGGCTATAGTGGCGGTTCATCCGGTGGATCATTTGGTCCGTCATTTGGATTTAGCGGAGGAAACGGAGGAGGATCATTTGGATTTGGCGGAGGCTATGGCGGCGCCTCATCAGGTGGATCATTTGGATTTGGTGGAGGTCATGGTAGTGGTTACGGTGGTGGAGGCAGTGGAGGAGCAATTGTTGTCATCCCTCCAAGTGGCTATGGTAAGTGTACTTTTTAGGAATATATTCTTGCGAAATACAGGTCAATGCTAGACAGTTATTAATAAAAATAATTCAAAATTAATCTGGAGGGTATTCTAAAGCAAATCAAGAAAATTTTCCCCCATTTAAAATAAATTTTAAAAGAAAAAAAATACTGACGTCTTAAGTAAAAGGAAAATACACGGAAAAATATTCTCTCGAATTTACAAAGAGTAATATCTTCAAGAATTCGGTAGGATTTGAATAAAAATTAAGAAGAAAATTTACAACCAAAGGCTTAGGATATTAACTATACCTTCATCACCACCAACTGATTTGTGACTGATGTTGGGTGCTTCTATGATCGGGTGTTTAATATTTTAGTTCGACTTTTTTTTTTTTTTTTTTTTTTTTTTTTTTTTTTTTTTTTTTTTTTTTTTTTTTTTTTTTTTTTTTTTTTTTGGTTCGACATTTTGGTTCTATCGACCTCCTATCCTATTATTGTAAGGGCCTTAGATCCCTTCTTCGATTAATTAAAAAAAAAAATCCGCAGCATAGGTTATTTGAAGAAAAGTAAAGAGTTCTATTAAATCAAATGGAGCAGAAATGAAGTCAAATAATCTTCCAAGCGTAAAAATACCACAAATAACCATCTATAAATAAATTAAACTTAGAACCAAACTAAATTGCAATAAGTAACCGAGTCAAACTAAAAGAAGCAGAAATTAACATGAGTAGGGTTGACCACCTCCATACCTTCTCAAGGCTAGAATATGATTTACACTTTACTGAAAACAAAATGTATCTTAAATGTTTTAACTTTTTAACTTAATAAATCAGTATATGTATATAAAATTGTCAGTCAACAATCATTTTTTTTCAGTAAAGTGCTAATTGAATGTTAATTTCCGCTCGTTTTGAGTTTGACTCAGTTATTTGTTGTAACTTCTGTTCGTTTTGAGTTTCATTTATTTATTGATGATGATTTGGGGTAGTTTTACGCTTAGAAGATTATTTGAATTTATTCCTGCTTTTTTGTTTTAATGGAGTTCTTTACTTTCCTTTAAAAAATACATTTTGCCGAAATTTTTTTTAAATTTAATTTCTGTTCCTTTTTCACATATACTTTTTATGGAAAAGGAAAATAGTGTTTTTTATCTTTTCGGTTATTTTTTCTACAAGAATTCTTAATTTGACTTGATAATTGTATGTTGAGGAATTTTTTTCTACCAAATTTAACAGCATCAAACTTTTGAGAATCTGGACACTATTTAGTTTACTTTTACAAATCCTCCGGCTGGTTTGAAAAAAAAACAACAAAAAAAACTTAGTACCATTCCCAAAAAGTTCTATCTATGCTCTTTGACAACCTGGATGCAATTGAACTCTATTGACTAATTTAAATTGTAAGAGAAGACGTAGTAAAAGCAGTAGCCCTGAAAGTTTCAACTTAATACCCTCAGTCGTTCTTGGGATATTGCTGAGACGTCTTATTGGCAACCATCATACTCACAGTGCCTTTTGGTTTACCCTAAAAGGTCTAATTTAATACTGAAAGTCGTTCTTGAAATATTGCTTTGTCACCCTTTTGACAATTTACCTAATCATAGTTCGTTCTAATTTAGCTCAATATCCACTTAAACATTCCTAGAAAGCTTCATTTTAATACCTTTAGCTCGCGGAGTAGCCATAGATACTCCGCGACTTACGCGACTTTTGACAATCTACCTAATCATAGTTCGTTCTAATTTAGCTCAATATCCACTTAAACATTCCTAGAAAGCTTCATTTTAATACCTTTAGCTCGCGGAGTAGCCATAGATACTCCGCGACTCGCGGAGTCGCGGAGTAACAGTAGCAGCATTAGTAGCGGAATGCACATAGCACTTTTGGTTTTCTTCAACATCCGCTTCAACACATGCTGAAAGTTTCAACGCAGAGGTAGAGGACATATACGCAGAGGTTTGACATATATATGAGGAGATTTGAATGATATATATGAATGATATATGATATGTAAATTTATTTATATCATGAAATTGAATTGATAAATGAAAGAGATTTGAATGATATATGAAATGAATGATTAATTTTGAATGATACATGAAAAAGATTTGAATGATATATATGCAGAGATTTGACAAACACAGCAAACTGCTTCAACTACTATCATCTCCACAAGTCTTGCTTTATAGTGGCTTCCACATATATATTTTTTTTTTATAGATTTACATTCCCGTGCCCTGCCCAAGTGTCTAGGTAATAATAAAGCCTATAGAATAACCAAATGTTAATATCACTTAATCTAATTAGAACGTACTACTGATAAATATTTTTAGATTTTCTCTGTTATATCTGTTTTGTGGATAGTGTGACGAGTAAGTTCTTTGCTATATGTTGCCTTTCATGTTTTATTATATGCCCTTTATATAATTTTACTATTGCATTCTGCAGAAGATTACCTAGTTACTGTAAAGTTACATGTCTCTTGAGTGTACTTTATTTTACAGGGAGCAGCTCGGGAGGCTACCATGGCTGAATATAATATAAGTTGACGAAGAACTTTTTATTTTAGTTGTTATGTTTGTTGTAGTGTGTTCTGTTACACGTTATTAGTTATTTTAGTCCTATGAAATATACTGAATGATATAATATGGTTCCTTGTTATATAAATTGCAAAACTGAAGCAATTACCGGTAAAACCAAAGTCAGTGCTTCGATACTCGGGTTGGCTCTCTATGGGTCTAAAGTTAGGGCCAGAACTTGCTTATTTAGATACGTAAGATATTCAAAGATATCTAAATTCAGGACTGTTAATATCGGTGCTTAGGAAATGTAGAAGACAAAACAGCAAATCAGATGAATACTGGTGAGGATAATTACTTTAAAAAAAACTGTTTTGCTAGAAAACATAAGTCAGTTATACAGATCGAATTAAGCAGGGAACAAATATCTATTCATGTATTACCTCCACATTCTTTCCCTAAGATCCAGAGATGCAGCCTAAAGCGAAAAGAATAAAAAAAATGTTTGTGTGCTACAAAGTATCCGTAGTTGCTTTAATCTGCGGTAAATACAAATACAGAGCACCCACAGCACAAATACAGAACTACAGAAATGCAGATAGCACAAATACAGAACATACTGCAGGAAAAATACAGAACAAGTCATGTCGAACCCTTTAAACCCAACTAGAAAAATAATCAGAACTGAAATTCAATTTTTTAGATTTCCTAGGGTACTGGAGTTAGCGAATTACCACCCCCACTCTAAAAGTCTTTGGGTCCTTAAATTAGCAAACTGAGAACCAGCAATTGCTCTAGAGCAGACAATTATCATTTTCATATTGATAGTTAAATTTACCTCTCTTAATCATTTATTCAATAACAACAACAAAAATTGAAAAGCAAGCATCTGACGCCTAGCTTCTTGTCTTTACCAATTCTACAATTAAGATAATCCCTATATTGCAAATAATTTTTTATTTAATTTAGAACTAAGATTTAGTTCACTTTACTACTTAGTAAAAATAGTGAAAAAAGGCCACCTTCAGGCTAGAACTCCTAAATTAAGCATTCTCACTTTCGTTGCGTCCTTTACTCCAACCAAATCTATAAGCTAAATTTTGTTATACCTGAGATTAATCTTCTTAGAAGATTTTCCAAAAAAGGTTTTTCAGAGAGAAGTAAAGAACTATTTAAACCAAAGACGGACAGAATAAAGCCAAATAATAATTCAGTCGTAAAACCCAAAACGAACAGAAATTACAAAAATAACCAAGTCAAACGTGAAACGAGCAAAGATTAACTCAACCAGGAGTATGGCTAATGCCCCTATGCCTTCTAAAGATCATAGCTTCATTTTCACTTTACTGAAAACAGTTTTTATTTTAAGCTATGTCTTTTTATTTGCGGTAAAATCAGAAAAAAAAGAAAAAAAACATAACAGCCAAGATTACTGAAAAGAATTGGCGAATGTACTTTGACAGTTTAATATATATTTTTTATCTATTCCTGAAAGTATGAATAATTAAGGATTTATTAACCTCTTAAAAGAGGAAATGTATCTTGTTTTCAGTATAGTGCAAATGACGTAGTTTCTGTTCTTTTTGGGTCTTCTGCTTGAATTATTATTTGAGATTGTTTCTACCCATCTTAGGTCTAATTTTGCTCCTTAGTTTTATTTGAAAACTTGGTTTGTAAAAAAATTCCCCTCGAGATATCCTCCTCTCCCGTGGAAAAATACCCCCATGGAAGACTTTTCCCGCAGATAATTCATAAAGCATTCCCCCACCCATACCAAAAAACTCTCCCCAAAGAAAAAAACTCCCTGAAAAGTCCCCTCCCGCCATAAATCCCCTCGTATAATTACCCCATGGAAAATTCTTCTACACGCAAAATTGAACAGCCACAGAGAAAGTAAAAATATGTACCTCAAAATGTCAATCAGAAGTCCTAGGGGGTAACAAAAGGACCAGATATAAAAACAAGCTCTAGAACAAGAGCTGGTTGGTCTCCCATAATTTTAAACTTGAACAAAAGGACAAGAACTCTCAATTTTAGATCGAATAAGCATCCTCCAAAGTTTCTACAACCATGGGCAGGAGGGTAGAAACGAGGAAGGGGACGCCCCCCTCCTTTAAGTAATAAATTCCCCTCATTTCGGGGTTTAATGTTACTGTTTACTTTCATAATAATATACGTTCATCATAAAATCCTGGACCAGAAATATTTCTCGAATTCAACAAGCATTATATATTAAATTCTACTTCCGTTCCCCCTTGCTTAAAACTATATCTGTATTTATCTGAATGCTCAAGATGTTTTGGTGTTGAAATGTACCGCTTGAGGCACCTGAATCCATCAATAACTACAAAATAATCAGAGAGCCCTACTGTAAAGGTCTCAAGCTCTCATCTATAATTGTTTTGAATTGTGTATTTTTTGCCAAAGAATGGTCATGGAATGAAACAACAGCAAGTAAAACAACAGGAAATTTGCCTGATATAGAGAAATATGTTTAAACCATAAGAATGTCTTAGCTCAATGTCCCAAATCTGTCCTCTGCAATCTATTTATATAAATAAAATAAAACTCACAGAAACAGGGAGTTTTAAAAGTGAATTTCAAAAATTAAAACAGTCCAAAGTTTGTTGTTCTTATGATAGAAAGGCAGTGCGGTCTTTTCGTTATTTAAAGATCATGGATGTGTATTGCTTTTTGTTGTTATTTCCCCTAGGGTTGATTGTATCGAACCCTGAGTTTTAGAAAATCGGAAAAGGGTTCATTCAAACAAAAAATAAAAGTTTAAGTGCCCCTTTAAGTGAACAATCAGAATGGAGGGAAACTAATCCCTTTCCCACGCAAAATTTGAGATAGCCATTTGGTTCATCATAATTTCAATTTCCAATAAATATGTCTCTGGGGATCAATTGACCCCCATAGCCCCTAGGGTAAGAGCTATAACCCTGCCAATGGTCGATTGCTTCATATGATATTTGTTATTGGGAAACATAAGGACATTTCTTGCAGGTGAGTTTTCTTATGAGGAGTTTTCCGTGGGAGAGGAGGGGGGGGGCTGCCTCCATATATCTTTAAAATATGCTTGCAGACTCATTTTGAATGCTGTCTCTTACTGTGTTTTTAGAAAATGCTATTGTTAGTCACATTACCTATGCTGATCACGCACTGCTGGTTAGTCATACTAGGTCAGGCCTCACAAGGAATCTAAATCTTCTGATTAATGCTTTGAGTATGATTGGACTTTCTGTAAATGCTTCAAAATGTGACTCTTTGTGTTTTAATATTTCTAACCATGCTCCTCCTTTACATGTGGGTACACTGCTACTCGAATGTGTCTCACAGTTGAAATGTCTTGGGATTACTTTTTATGAAACACTTTCCACTACATGCTCGCTTCTGACTGCTAATACTTTGCAGTGTATTTGCATCTCATATGGTAAATCTCACCTAATAGAGGAAGGTGCATCCACCAAGGCTTATGTAAACTTAACCAGGTTTTTGTTCTCCTACAATTCTTTTTCTTTCCAGTTTTCAGCCTCTAATGCGGAATAAAGACTGTCTTCAGCTAAGGAGAGGCTATTTTAAATATAGTAAATTCTTGCTATATTTACCAAGATGGTATAAAAATCACAAGATTGTTTCTCATTTTGGACTCATCGAGCCTCTAGTGCTGCTTGACAACATTGCTAAGGAACTGAGGTCAAATACTTCAAAGAAGATATGTGCCAGTGATCCTCTCACTTATTTTTCCAGATCAGTGATTCAGTTGAAATTGTTATGTTATTTATGTTTTGTTTTCCTTCTTATTTCCATGTGGATTATATTATTTGTTTTTTTCATATTTTACTCCGCATTTATTTTATATTATTGTGGGTTACAAATTAACTTACTTACTTACTTACGATGCACAATTTTTCATATGAAGAGAATGTTAGGGGAAGATTGTCCAGGGAAAAATTATTTGGTTGTAAAATTGGACCTTTTTTAACAAAAGGAGAACATACAAAGGACAAGGAGGGGGCTGGTTGCCCTCCAATCTCTTTTCAACTCTCCCTTAACATACATTGAAAGTTTCACCTAATATCATCAGCCATTCCGAAGATATTACTGATAATTCCTTTTCACAATCAGTAAGGATAAAGTGTGTTTTCATGGTGTTTGGCATTCTTCTCAATATAACCTTAAGGTTTCACCTTAATACTCTAACTTATTTTGCAGATCAGAATCAAACATGACCTCTGTTCTCAATAAAATAAACCTTATATGTTAACAATGGGCAACTTGTGTTACTTACAATCCTTGCCCCAGAGGCTCAGGATGTCGGACCTCCAGAGGCATGGCGATTTGACTTATGAACTAATTTAAATAAAATGGTTATCTCAAAATTTCGAAAAGGGCTTAAAGGAAGAAAAGGACTGGTGGGAGGTGGCTGCCTTCTTGTCCGATTTTGATCTTAAAAAGGGCTCTGGAACTTTTGATTTTCAAATGAAAAGCCCCTCCAAAGCTTATAAGACCACCCTTTCGATAGGAAACTTGTATGTTAACAATGTGCAACTTGTATAACTTACTGCACTTGCCCTGAGGGTTCGTCAACCCTGGAGTCAGAATTATTTGACCTTTGCACTAGTTTGAAACAAAAAGGATACCCCCGGTCTTATTGAGGAATTGCGTTAACCTCCTTTCAATTGGAATTGATGGAACAACTGGACCATTAGTTTCTGATAAATAATCACGAAGAAAACGATATTGCATTTCCAACAGCAAATCTCTTGCATTCAACGTAAAAATTTTCCCACACAGTCTTAACAATGTTATTGGAACCAGCAACTAATGATGTTAAGTATTCAGCTTGGTAACACATGTAGAAAACACCTTGTTGGGCCTTTGATCGGAAACGTCTTGTTCTGTATGTGGTTCATTCTCATAATCTTTGTTGATCGATGGCGTGACATCAAATATTACCGCAAAGAGCCAGAGACAAACATTTGGAATAATTTCTTATCTAATTTCTGTTTGGTAGAAGTTTTAACGTTGCTCATTACTTTCTTTGAGGGATAAAACTTACCTTTCGACTTGAATAAACTACCCCAGCGTCTTCAAAAGCACTCTTGTCCAAGGAAAAAAAATATGGGTAAATATCTAAGTCTTGCTCGTCCTTCTTTAGCTTTGTGTCCGTCTCAAAATCGTATTTTAATCGAGATTTTTTGCACTATCCTGTATACACTTACTTTAAAAGGGTCTCGTAGGGCTATAAATTCAGCAACTTTAAATCTTCAGCATCTCATTTTTAATTAGAAGAGAAGAAGGTTGTACCATCATTATTAAAAATTCAGCACAGTATTAAAGAAGTCAAGATAGTTAATGAACCTACTAAGTTAATTGACTTGAGACTTGCTGTGATCCAAAAGTTATTATTTTGTTTTTCTTATAAATAAAGTTTATTTTAATTTTAATACTTTGGTTACTCTACATCACTGATTATGTCATCGAAATATCCAGAGCTTTTGTATATATTTGTTACGTGGCTCAAGGCCGGGAGCGTTTCTATACCAAAACCAAGGATACCCCCGGTCTTATTGAGGGATTGCGTTAACCTCCTTTCAATTGAAATTGATGGAACAACTGGACCATTAGTTTCTGATAAATAATCACGAAGAAAACGATATCCTAAAAACAAATGGGATTTAAGATAGGAGGCTCAACAGACGCTGCAGTTCACCAATTGATATGGCGGGTAGAGGAAGCCCTAGAAAGTGAAGAATGCGCCTTAGGCATATTCCTTAACATGAAGGAGCATTTGATAATGCTACCTTTGAAACCATAGAAATGGCCATGGAGGAAGCAAAACTAGATAGATCAGTCCAGAAATGGAATTTTCACTTGCTCAGGAATTAACAGATAGTCGTTGAGCTAAAGGGAATAAAAAATGTAGGAATTTATTAAAACAGCAATCCGGATGTAGCCTGGCATATACGGATGGCCTACTATTCTTACTGAGAGGAAAGTGTCTAAGGACAATGTTTGAATTGGTAGAGAAAACATGCTGGGCAAAATCCAAATATGGTCACAGAATCAAAAACTACCCTTAGCACCTGAAAAGAGTGAAGTAGCAGTATTCACAAAAAGAGGAAATGGCAAGCTCCATTTGCTCTAAAAATGTACGACTACCCATTATTCCAGATTTAGTGGATACCCATTCTAAGTCTAAATTTTGGCTTCAACTTTGGATTTCTTGTGGATGACCCCGTTTGGGGGTAGTCAATTCAATCCGCCTGCTCACGAAAAGAAAATTCACGAAGGAGCTAAAAGCTCACAGAAAAAAAGATGATTGATATTGAATCTGCAAGGGCCAAAATTAATCCTTCTCTCCTTTGGAGTTTTCTCTCCTCTAAAAGCGATGAGTCTTTGTCTGCATCTGCTATCCCTGATTCTGAATGGTACGCGTACTACGGGTCAGAATTTCTGCCTCCTGATCCAGCCCTCAACGGAAGATACGAAGCTGAGTTGGACGACTTCTTAGATAGTTGTCCTCAGGGTGATTATGTTGTAACAGAGGGTACTGTTTGCAAGGCCATCTTTCGCCTAAAACCTAAACAATCTTTTGGGATTAATGAGATCAGCGCACTCCATCTAAAAAGCGGTGGGCCCGCTCTCATTAGTCACGTAACTCTCCTGATGCGGATTATCCTCATTCAGGGTATTGTCCCAACTATTTTATCAATGGGAGATCTTACGCCAGTTTCTAAAAAAGGAAAAATTACCATGCAATGCTCCTCTTTCCTTCCAATCACGATTGCTACTTCTCTTTGCAAGTTATTTGAACTTTTATTCGTAGATGAGTTTGAGAAACTGTGTTGCAGTCCACCAAGACAATTCGGTTTCCAACGCGGTATTGGTTGTGCTGAAGCGCTCCATGTCGTTGCATATGCACTCCTGGATGCACACAAATCAGGAGAAAGCCTAGTGATCGGTGGCTTAGACCTGCTGAGAGCGTTTGATTCATTGATTCGTGCGCTTATGTTGCTAAACTCAGCTAAAAGAGGAGTGAACCCAAATATTATTCAGGGTTCCCGTGATCTTTACTCTCGCCTTCGCGTGCGACTCAAGCTCCCTTTCGATAAAGGCCTTCCGGCAGCCCCACGGTCAGCTTTGATACCAGTCCGTAAAGATGCCTGTCAGGGAGCAGTTTGTTCCCCTATTTCTTCAACAACTACATTATTGAGCCTCAAGACAGCTTTCCCTCATCATGCATTCTCAGTTCCATTGGCAACTCCCTAGTATGCTATGCTGATGACACGCTGAATCTCAGCCGGACATTTAACTGCCTTTCAGAAATATTCTCATGTCTGCAGTCCAATTACGAGAAAGTCGGTCTGAGATTTAACTCTCAAAAGTCGGAAGTCTTGCTTTACAATTGGAAGAATGACCCTCCTACTAATGTCACACTAGGTAATTGCTCAGTATAACCTGTTGATAAAATAGTATATCTGGGGCTGCCAATAGGTACCACATTACAGCATACCCGCTCCCTCCTGATCTCAATCCTTGAATGGCGAATTTCCAGCTCCTATGCTTTGATCGTTAAATCCAGTCTGAGATATATAAGTCTTTACAACGCTACCGCTCTGCCACATATATTATATGTGACCCTTTTCTGGAAATTATTGGCAAACCGTGAAAAGTCTAAAATCCGCTCTTTATTTTTCCATTTTGCCAAGTACCTACTAAAATTGCCACCTTGGACAAAAAATAGTTTTCTGATTCGGCGCTACAACCTAGCGGACCCAAATCTAGCTGTTGAGACACTTATTAGCCGGCAAAAAATAAAACCAGCAATTCTAAAGCACGATTGGGCAATATTGTTTGTTTAATTTTCCCTCTTGTTTCCTTTTTTTCTCTCCTTTCAGAATTTGTTGTCCTTGTTGCTATTTTCGAAGAAGTTGTTGTTTCTGTTGTAATTTTTGAGTATGTTATCTTTCTGTTTCCTCTTTTCGTACTATTTTGTATACTATTTAAGAAGTTGTTGCTTTTGTTGTTATTTTTTTAGTATGTTTTCTTTTTGTTTCCTCTTTTCGCATTTTTGTATACTCTGTCATTGTACATTTACTGTATACTACAGGATTTCAATATATTATTATTATTATTATTATTATTATTATTATTATTATTATTATTATTATTATTATTATTATTATTATTATTATTATTATTATTATTGTTATTATTATTATTATTATTATTATTATTATTATTATTATTATCCCTGAAAAAGCAGGTGAAATACCTAGGGGTCCTAATTAATCACCTACTGAGCTGGAAAGCTCATTGTCTTGAAAAAGAACGGAGAGCCACAGCCTCCCTAATTCATTTTCAATAACTGGTGGGAAAGAATTTGGGTTTGATTCCCAATAATATCATGCATTTATATAAGACGGTAATTAGACTGATTTTGTCACATGGAATAGTGGTTTGGGTTAATTTAACTCAAATTTTGAGCCACACAACCCCTTAATAAGGGTTCAAAGCCTACCATGCCTGATAATTGCATCAGCATATCATGGAATCACTACGGCATCCATGGAGCTTATCTTGGGACTTCTACCCGTAGAAAAGTTTTTAGAGGAAGAAGCAGTAAAAAGTGCTGTTAGATTCCAGATAAACGGTCAATGGACCCAAAGACAGACGATACAAACTGGGAAAAGTAAAGACCACGTTGATATCTGTAGCTCTTTGCTTCAGGGCGAGTTGCTGCAGATGACTAAAGATAATACTATCCCAAGAGTCAAACCAGAGAGGCAATTCCAAATTGTCATGAAGGACAGAAAGGAAGTGGAGCAGGAGATAGAACTGATCCATCAAAGTAACGCATTCATATGCTATACTGATGTTTCGTGGTTTAATAAAAAATTGGGGACGGGAGTAATAATATATCAGAAAACTCTTCATGTGGACAAGGAGATAATCAGTTATCACCTGGGAAAATTTGCGACAGTTTTTCAGGCTCAAATATTCGGAATAGAACGCGCAGCTGGAAGACGGTTGGAAATGGGAAGTACAGGAAAAGATATATGCATCTTAACTGATAATCAAGCATGCCCAAAGGCTCTTCAGAATGTAAAGAGCCGGCAAAATAGAGAATTGGAATGCTACAAAGCCCTGAATAGCTTGGTAGCCAAAGGATACAAATTACTCGGATGCGGGTTCCAAGACACACTGGAATAAAGGGTAATGAGATCACAGATGAAGCAGCTAAGGCTGGGAAATCACTGAGATATTATGATCTAGAACCTTCCATCAAAATTTCTCAGAGCTGCTGGAAGGCGGCAGTGAGGGGTTGGAGCAATGAGAGAGGGGATCAAAATTGGCATAGGAAGGTTGGGTGTAAGGAAGCAAAGGAATTACTCTCGAAGTTTGACCCAACCCTGACTAAACATTTTCTACGATTTAAAATGTCCGAGACGAGACTGATTAAAGAATGTAAGGAGGTATTATTTTTGTGTAAATTTGGTAACTCAATTTCAGCACAAGTTGGAAACCCCTTTGCTCCAACTGATCAGAAGTAAACCGAATGTTTCAAATTAGCTTAAATTTGAACATACCTTCTCTTCGTATAACCAGTCGTAAATGTTGAAAAGACATTTCTTTTATTAAGCATCGAACGACATTTGAACCCATAATAAATATTTGAAGACCCAATCTAGACCAGTTTTGTATAAAACAGAGAGGAACGTCCTAAAGTCTGACGACATTTCATAACACTTTAGGCTTTAGAATCAAGACATCGAAATACTGGAAAAAGCTACTTTTTAACAAAAAGGTTGGGGATTGGCTAAAAGAACGAGGAAAGATCGCTAAGCGTATCAAAATCAAGTACCAAATTGAATAAATTGTACAGATCAGAGACAAATCGGGATAGTCTTGCATCGGATGAGCCTTACTGATGGTTTGAGCCTTACTGATCAGTAATGTTTCAGAAGTTCACTACTTTATCTAAGTATTATATTTAAACGGAGTTTAGACAGGCTAGCGGTTAGATTTGTCTAGACAGGCCAGATTTGTCTGTTATCCGTATATTTTATTCAATTTCGCACTTGATTTTGATTCGCTTAGCGACCTTTCCCAGTCCTTTTAACCAATCCCCCACCTTTTTGTTAAAAAGCAGTTTTCTCCAGTATTTCAAGGCCTTGATTCTAAAGCTTGAAATGTCCTAACACTTTAGGACACTCCTCTACGTTTTATAAAAAACTGTTCTTGATTGGGTCTTCAAATAATTACTACGGGTTCAAATGTCGTTTGATGCTTAAACAAAGAAATGTCTTTTCAAGATTTTCGACTGAGTATACAAAGAGAAGGTATTTTCAAATCTAAGCTAAATTTAAATAGTAAGTTTACTTCTGATCTGTTGGAGCAAAGGGGATTCCAACTTTCACTGAAAGGGGATTCCAACTTTCTCTTTCAGTGATTAATTAAGAGATACGTGATCAAATTAAAATTGATCAGAGGCAGAGAATACCCTTGTAGATAACTTAAGATTATGGTTAGATTTTTATTCTATTTTGGTGATTGGTTTCATAGTCTCGTTTGATATTTCACTTAGTTAAGGCTTAAAGGTTAAAATATTCTAAAATTAATTTCTTCCCAGAAACTTAAACTTTGTGGAATAAGCTTAGAATGACCTAAAATTTAAGGGGGGAAAACCCTAAAACAAGAAGTAAACGCTAGAAGAGCTTTGTACTTCCCCTTTTTCCAGCCTAGTGTCTCTTGGAACTTAAGCTTAGTATCTATAATATATGTCACAGCCAGAAATTGGAATTCCCTGAACCCCAGTTTTACGTAACCCCTACATTGATCCTTCCAAAGTTATATGGCAGACCGAACCAAGAGAGGAGAACCCTATAATCTATTCTTCCGTTACCTATCCAATTCTTTTCTGGCTGTAGATACAAAAGGTGGCCTTGATGTTAAATGGATAGACCAAGAAGGGGGGGGGGGGATATCGGACAGGCAGAAAGCTTAAGATCTTTTCAAGTCGAGGGAACTCCAAATCAAAAGCCTTTCCTAAGGAATTTTAAGGTTTGCCAGAGATCCAGGGAACGCTAATTCTGCCTAGAAGAGATATTTATAGGATACCTTGTTTTGGAGTTATTGATAAAGCTATAACCAATTAATTGATTATTCCGAGCTTTGCCCAATTTCTAAACCACTTTGACTATCTTCTTATAGTATCTGAACGAATCAATAAAACTCGTAACTAGGGTGCTTCCATTTCTCACCAAAGTGACAGAGTTTACCTATTTTGATAATTTAGACCTAAAAGACTCAAGCACATTAGACTCAAGCCTTAAACAAATTAGCCAAGTGCAGTTTATCCACTTCGAATTTCTGTAGCTCTAAAAGTAAGATAATCTCCTTTTTTCGGTAACTCACATGTGGACAATAGAAGAACACCACACACCCACACAATATATGACCATTCGAATTTTAAGAGAGCCATTGGAAGGATTATAGTTAGAATTAAAACTTTATCTACCCTTTTATTTTACTTACTAATAAAGTTTAGTTGTCACTGGATTTTGAGTACCGATTTCGAACTAAATCGCCTCAGTTTATCACCCTACCGATCGACTAATTGTTACTTTGAGATCGTCGGGAAGAAAGATTAATGATTAGAATTTAAAACGTTCAGAAGGAACATCTAGAGAATGACCAGTTAGCCAGAGCCTGCTTAGAGCAACAATCAGACTGAACTTCTAGTCCTAAAAGTAGCATAATCATACAAGAAGCCATACCAGAAATTGGAAGTTTCGGGAAGCATCTTTGCCGAATGGGGAGAGGTGAATCCCCATTATACCAAAAATACGAGATGGCCACTGTTGAAACAAGAAGGCATTGGTAGAAGAATGCCTAGCTAGGATTAGGCAACGCCTTAAGTTATTACATAATGTTACTGTTAAGCTGGACTGCATAGTAAGGGAAGGAGAAGTCCGACAGCTGGCAAGATATATGGTAGGGGGAATAAGCCCATCATTGCCCACCCCCCCCAATCATAAATGGAGCTTAGATTTTGGGATGTAGAGGCAATGGGCCTTGAAGCCCTGAGCCTCATCCCATTGATAGTGGGTCTACCCCTTCTAACAACAATAATAATATATTTCTTTCACTGTCTAATAAAATGACCTATCCCAATTTGGGACTCTTATTTGTTTTCAAATTTGGGGGGAAAGGGCGTATAGGGGGTCTCTTCGGTCACTTTTATTTCTTCAAAAAGGAACTAGAGCATTCAAATTACAATCGAATGAGCATATTCCAAAGTTTATACGACCAAACCCTTTCAATAAAGCCTTATATGTTAACAGTATGTAACTTTCATCGCTTTTTATTAACGATTACGATTAGTCTTTAACGATTTTTACTTACCGACGGAGAGAAACAAGAGGCTAAAACGGAATACACCATATTTAAGTGCGTAACTAAGGACAGCTATATTTTTATTCGCCTGTTCTTCAAGGTGGACCACCGCTGAACAATCTTGTTTGAGACAATGGCATCGGTGAGGTGTTTCATTTGCCAACAACATGAGGGAATCTAGTCAAGAATCAACCATGGCAGTTTTCAGTAAATTCTTAACAAACTTGAGCTTGCTAAATGTTCTTTCAGTAGCAGCAACTGCAACAGGTGCTGTTGCAGCGATTTGCTAGGCGATTAGCTTGCTTAAGCTGATGTTCAAACTCTAATTAAATAGCTCAGTTGTCAAAAAGAGATGGTCCAACTAGTTGACGATGATATCTGATGAAATCTGCCTCTGGATCGACTTTTCTCATTCTGGCATACACTTTCGTACTGTCAATGGAATTATTCATTTCTTCCTCTGATATTCTTAAGAAAAGTTTCTTCATAGCTTCAAACATCTCAATTATGTTGATGATATTGATTTTTTATTGAAGTTATTCTGTTGCTATCCTAATCTTGTACATGATTTTTTCATAAGGATGAAGCAAGCCATATATTCGAAGTTTATGATCCTTTCCAGAAGGCCGCTAGCTTGTGCCTACGTCTTTGCATTGATGTTCTTTATCGGTAACTAAGGACAGCTATATTTTTATTTGCCTGTTCTTCAAAGTGGACCACCACTGAACAATCTCGTTTGAGACAATGGCAGTTTTCAGTAAATTCTTAACAAACTTGAGCCTGCTCAACGTTCTTTCAGTAGCAGCAACTGCAACAGGTGCTATTGCAGCGATTTGCTAGGCGATTAGCTTGCTTAAGTTGTTGTTGCTGGAAATTTCCTTCACCTAGGACCTCTCTGAAGCAAGTAGCAATGTAATAAACCTGAAACAGATCATCAAACTCTACTTAAATAGCTCATTTGTCAAAAAGAGAGGGTCCAATTTGCTGACGATGATATCTGATGAAATCTGCCACTGGATCGACTTTTCTCATTCTGGCATACACTTTCGTACTGTCAATGGAATTATTCATTTTCTCCTCTGATATTCTTAAGAAAAGTTTCTTCATAGCTTCAAACCTCTAAATTATGTTGATGATATTGAGTTTTTCTTGAAGTTATTCTTTTGCTATCCTAATCTTGTACATGATTTTTTCATAAGGATGAGGCAAGCGATATATTCGAAGTTTATGATCCTTTCCAGAAGGCTGCTAGCTTGTACCTACGTCTTTGCATCGATGTTCATTATCGGTTTTGTTTCATAAATGGCTGAAACTACTACTTAAAACGTAATAGATACTGCTTGTATGGTTTCAACCCTTGAAGTTCACCAAGTCCATGATAAGTTTTGGTAATTAAGGCTGTTTTCAATCGAAGAGAGTTTTTATTTAAAGGTGGCTAAATGCTTTGTAGATGAAAAGAACAACATGTATATTTCGTAAGGAATGTTGAAAAGCTCGACTGTCAAAATAGATGAATTGCCACTATGTTCTATAGCAATGTTTAGTCTGTGCGATTGGCAGGGAATATAAGGTACACGGTGATCAAGGAGATCAGTTATTTCCTGCTGAGCTCCATCAAATTGACCAGACATCGCACAGGCTTAGTCATAAGACTGGAAAGCTAGTTTATCAAGATTATCCTCTTTGATAATATTCCTATTATAATTTCTGTCATAACTTATCCGCTTTAGTCATTAGCTTCACGAACATCTAAAAGTCTCTTTCTAGGTGTCCCTTTTGAGCTGATATTGAGGATTAAGACCGCCAGCTTATCAGAATGTAAAGCATTGGGTATCCTCCCACAGAACAAAATTCTGAATCCAAAACTTTGTCCAGGATCTTCTTTCTGGATTCTGCTTAAAGAAAGTCAACTAACCCGTTCTGAGGAATCGTGCGTGAATAGGTATATTTATAAGGTCTATATCGGGTAACAAGAGCTACCACATGTCTTGCTAGAATTTGAACAGTCACCATTTTGTTGTTCAATTTTTCTAAAGTAAATGCCCTGTCTCGCTAGGATCCCTGCAATCTCCAAAAAATTTCATAATTTTCCTGCTTGTCTCTTCACCTTTTGCTTTCTGTAAAACTTTAGTTTGAGTGCTTTTATCAAGTAGGAAATCCACATGACTGCTGCTATTGACGAAGTGACAAAAATAGGACAAGGCTGCTTTGCGTGACTCGAAAAAAAAATTACAGGTCAGTTTTCCTTTCTTCACCTTTACTTTGCTCTTCATTATGTGTCATTGCCGCAAACTTGATTCCTCCTCAGCTTTTTCGAATTGGTCGCTCCTGGGACCACTAGAGAAAAGAAAAAAAGATACAGAAAGCAGCATCTATCTCGATATTTTATTATTAGAACTGATAATCCTCATACCCTCCTTGATGTAAACACTACTGTTTAACTTTTTATATTGAAGGATCAACCGGGAATACACTTAGTTTTTGTTGATTAGGACCATATGAAATTGCGTATTTCCTTTGGTCTTCGCTATAGATTAGCTTTCTTATTCCTGGACCCTTGTGAACTATACTTTCAAAATCTTCATTGCAACTTTCAACAACAACTCCACTAACTGCTGAAATATTAAGAAGCTTTTCAATGCAATTGACTATTAACTCTTTACATAGCTCAAACACAGAAGATGATGTAGATTGCATTTCCAACAGCATATCTCTTGCATTCAACGTAAAAATTTTCCCACACAGTCTTAACAATGTTATTGGAACCAGCAACTAATGATGTTAAGTATTCCAGCTTGGTAACACATGTAGAAAACACCTTGTTGGGCCTTTGATCGGAAACGTCTTGTTCTGTATGTGGTTCATTCTCATAATCTTTGTTGATCGATGGCGTGACATCAAATATTACCGTAAAGAGCCAGAGGCAAACATTTGGAATAATTTCTTATCTAATTTCTGTTTGGTAGAAGTTTTAACGTTGCTCATTACTTTCTTTGAGGGATAAAACTTACCTTTCGACTTGAATGAACTACCCCAGCGTCTTCAAAAGCACTCTTGTCCTAGGAAAAAAAATATGGGTAAATATCTAAGTCTTGCTCGTCCTTCTTTAGCTTTGTGTCCGTCTCAAAATCGTATTTTAATCGAGATTTTTTGCACTATCCTGTATACACTTACTTTAAAAGGGTCTCGTAGGGCTCCTTTTCTTTGAATTCAAATTAATTTTCCGTTATGCATAGAAATTTCTTACCTTTCTTTTCCACTCGTAGTCCAAATATGACCGACACTTCATGCGCCAACCTTGTCTAATACTTTTTGTTTGTTCGTATTATGTTGTCAGGCTTCAGTTGAATTTTCCCAAACTACTGAACCATCAGACAGAAATAAATCATATTCAAGCATAGACAGATTTTTAAGTCAAGTTGCTCGGATACCAGTCTAGCCCCTTTAAACATGGTTTAATTTAAGTTACTCTGTTTAAATCCGACATTATTAAAAAGAAGAATTAAACGATAAAATAAAACAACTCTATTCTATTTACATGCAAATTCGATTTTTGGTATCTACGAAAGAACCTAAACAGTGCTAAAATCAGCTATTTCTCTACTGAGAAGTCTGAACAAAAACCAAACAAAGAAAAAAATCTCAATGAAAAAAACAACAAACGAGACTGCGGCCAGTGGAGAGAAAAGAAAACATAAATGCAGAACAACGCGGATATTTTGCCTGTATCACAAACAAGGCGTCTTCAGCAAGAAAGACAGAAGAAAAACAAGTTAAAATAAAAAAAAACAATAAAACCACCACCAAAACAAAAAATATACAATTGGCGCAAATTGATCCACGTAGGGAAAAGATGCTAATATGGGGTCACTTCAGTGAGAACACCAGAGCAACTGACGGAAAAATAAAAAAATGGAAATTACTTTAACTATTCTGTTGTGAAATAATCCTTTTATTGGCTATTATTGAAGCAATTCGTTTTGGTCTAGCAGGCAAAACAGTCCCCTGGTGATTATTTTTAATCTTAATTCCCTTATTGACTATTGATTCACTCTTTAGAAGATTATCATAAATTGGGTCAATATTTAAACTACCTGTGTCTCTATTTATCGAAAGGTTAGCAAATATATATTTTTTAATTTCAATGGCTTCTCTCGCCCACTGTGCATACCCCTTATTATTTGAAATAGCTAAGGCCTCATCAAATTTTACAAAGTGATCTGGTTGAAACCAAATATGTTCTGCTAAAGCCGAAACAAAAGTTTCTGGAGGCTTGCTTAATTGTAAGGTCTTTTCTATTGAATTTCGGTGTTCAATAAACCTTTCAACAAATTGTTGGTGAGTCCTACCAATATAGAACTTCCCACAAGAGCACGGAATTTTATACACCCCACTTACTAAATTTCCCCGGGTTAAATCCTTACCAGAACTAAAGAAACTACCCATTGGCCTCAACGATTGGAAACATGTATCAATACCAAATTTACGCAAAACCCGTGAAAGTTTCTCACCCAAACCAGGTACATATGGCAATGAAATGAAACTTTTTGGTACATGTAAATCTAAAGACTGAGAAACCCAATTAACCCTACTATCATGTTTAACACGTCTATTTTCAATTATTTTGTCAATGAACTTAATTGGGTAATTATTACAAAACAAAATATCCCTCAAGTATAACAATTCCGAATCCAGAAATTCCTGGGAATAAATTATAAAGGCTCTATCCACTAGTGAAATTACAAACCCCCGTTTCAACGACATAGGGTGGCAAGAATGAAAATTCAAATACCTATCATAGTGCGTTGGTTTTCTGTAAATCGAGAAAAGTAAATGGAGATCCCTTTTAATTAATAATATATCCAGAAAAGGTAATTTATTATTTTCCTCAAACTCAACTGTAAATTTAATATTATTATCAAAACTATTTAAATGCTTACAAAAAAGGTCTAAGGAGTCCAATCCATTTTTCAATAGAATAGTTAAAGCAATTTCCATTTTTTTATTTTTCTGTCAGTTGCTCTGGTGTTCTCACTGAAGTAACTCCATATTAGCATCTTTTCCCTACGTGGATCAGTTTGCAACAATTGTATATTTTTTGTTTTGGTGGTGGTTTTATTGTTTGTTTTTTTTATTTTAACTGGTTTTTCTTCTGTCTTTCGTGCTGAAGACGCCTTGTTTGTGATATAGGCGAAATATCCGCGTTGTTCTGCATTTATCTTTTCTTTTCTTTCCACTGGTCGCAGTCTCATTTGTTGTTTTTTTCCTTGAGATTTTTCTCTTTGTTTGGTTTTTGTCATGGCTGGCCAGTTCGACTTAAGATCTTTCATTCAAGAAGTCTGACGCGAGCATAAGCGAGCATAATGCGCGAGCAAAACTGTAGATTCGCAAGCGCTTCACTGTTTAGTTAAAGCAGGAGTTAATTCTTCCGTAGTAAAAGTTCTTCAATATTGGTATTCCAATTCGTTGGTTTGTTTTAAAAGGATGTCTGATATATCCGAGCCTATCTCAGTAAAGGAGGGAGTCAGGCAAGGTGGTGTGATGTCTCCATATATTTTTAAAACTGTGCTTACGGACTGTTTGCGAATGCTGTCTCCCACTGTGTTTTTTAGGAAATACTGCTGTTAGCCACATTGCCTATGCTGATGATGTTCTGCTAGTTAGTCATACTAGGTCAGGCCTCACAAAGAGCCTAAATGTTCTGATTAATGCTTTGAGTATGATTGGGCTTTCTGTAAATGCTTCAAAATGCGAGTTTCTGTGTTTTAATACTTCTAACCCTGCTCCTTCTTTACATGTGGGTACAATGCTACTCAAGTGCGTCTCAAAGTTGAAATGGCTTGGGATTACTTTTTCTGATACACTTTCGACTACATGCTCGTCTCTGGTTGCTAGTGCTCTGCAGTGTATTGGATTCTCATATGGTAAAATCTCGCCTAATAGAGGGAGGTACAGCCGCCGAGGTTTATGTAAACTTTACCATAGTTTTTGTTTCCTGTAATTCTTTTTCTTTCCAGTTTGCAGCCTCTAATGCACAAAAAAGATCGTCTTCAGCTAAGGAGAGGCTATTTTAAATATTGTAAATTCCAGCTATATTTGCCAAGATGGTACAAAAATCACAAGATTATTTCTCATTTTGGACTTATCGACCCTCTAGTGCTGCTTGACAACGTCACTGAGGATCTGACGACCAATACTCCAAGGAAGATATGTGCCAGTGACCCCCTCACTTATTTTTTTCCAGATTAGTGATTCTATGGATATTGTTAAGTTATTTATGTTCTGTTTTCCTTATTATTTCCTTGTGGATAATATTATTTTATTTTTTCTTTTTTTACTCCGCATTTATTTTATATTGCGGGTCACAAATAAACTTACTTACTTACTTACTTACTTAAGCAGGTATCATGAATTGCTACCAGTCCGTTCCCTTTAAAACTTGTTTAATTTAAACGACTCTATTGAAACACGTAATTAGAAAATTAAAATTAAACGATTAAATAGAACGACCTTATTCTTACCGAGAACTTTGAAATTGCAAAAGTGTTTCCAGGAGAAGGATATACAACTTAGACTGTCTCATAAATGAACACCTGGGGCCTCAAGGAGGTCAAAATAAACTACTTATATGTTTTCACGAAACCAGGAGGGGGCGAGTAACCTCCCTCACCCTCCTTTAGAGCCACCACTGAATTTTGTTGGTCCTTGCAATATTCTGGACAAAAGCACTATCTCGACATTTTTAGCCGATGGATTTGAGGAAAAAGAGCGTGGGGGCTGGTTGTCCTCAGATCACTTTTGATTCATAAAAAGGGCAGTGGAACTATCAATTTGTAACCGAATTAGCCTTCACCAAAGTCTAAACAACCCTCCATATACCTTTATACCTTTTCCGTGCCTCTGGGTAAAAATAATAATATTATATTGAAGCCTTATAGGCTTAGCCAGAGGCAACGCTGTAGCCTTGCACTCTGACTTAAACAGGCGAGTAAAACTTTCAATATTATTTCTAATGAACATCCAAAATTATCCAAGGGGGAATATGGGGTAATTATCCAGGGGAAATATTATACAGCGAGATTTTTCACGAAGGTAATTTTCCAGGGAATGAAATTTCAGAGGTACGTTTTTACGGGGGGGGGGGGGCCTAACACCAAATTGGTACCTACAACTTGTTTCATGTCGAGGATTGGGGATAGAGTTGGAAATTCAGGAAAAGTTTCTTGTTTTTTGAGGGGATAAGGGGACCTAGAGTTCTGAAAGAAGGAAATAATATTTTCTCCGATCCTCACAAAACAGTCTATGGCTAGTTACATACATGTTATGACACACATTGTTCATATAGATTTAAACCCGGAAGAAAACCGATGACAATTAGAAATGCACTCGCAGCTTGGAGTGAATTTAAGGATTTTTCATCCTTGTAATGCTCCATGATGACTTTTGTCAGGTTTATTGGTGCGATTGCTTGCTACATATGAATTGAGGACTCAAGAGCTTCCCAGCTGTATAGGAACTCCTGCTGTAGCCTGTTTGTTGTCGAGGTTTCGCTTGAAAGCAAGATTTTGCTCGAATCAGCAGTCACTGTATCTTCAGAGAGTTAATTCCACAAGTTTGTTACTCGCTGGCTGAAGATATGGCTTCTTTCTTGGATTGAGGAGTGTTTCTTGAAGATTTTCTTGGAATGCCATCTAGTCACAAAACATTCCTGGGAGGAGTTGAGACCAGGAAGAATATTTTTGGAAATAATTTTGTGCCCCACAATCATGTTACCACGTTTCCTCCTGTATTTTTTTCATTAAAACACGTTATTTTCTTCTTTTTTTCATTTCTTATTTTACTCCTAATTTGAAACGCCATATGGGAGAAAATCTTTCTGCAGAATTTTGATTTCACTTGACCTTGTTATTCGTCTATGTAAGACTGGGTTAGCTCTTCTCTCTGTATACATATTAATTAGGTACATAAGCGCCAAGTTCCATAAGGTTTGGACACCCCAACAAGTGTCTTATAAGATTTTACGAGACACTTTTGAGCCAAGAATCAGACTATATGTCAAAAAATAGCTTTATCTGCTTATAGTTTCTCACTATATAAACAATGGACGCGACTACAGTGAGTCTACAAGGTTTATGGTTCGGGATTGATAATTTATGCTCCTGTTAAAACAAACCTGATTGTTAACCATTGCAGGCAAAGAAAAGGGTATTAAAGTTTACCTGTAGCTACGGGTTTCAATTGCTCAATTTTGTGATATTTCGGATGATCCTTTGATATAGCATCATCAGGCCTGTTTGAATAAAAATTATCTGCCAAAACAAGATTTTATACAAGTTTTGTCAAATTGTGGGGTGTGTTCCTAAAATCCACAATAATCAATTAACTTTAACTTTTTATAATTAGTTTCAAAAGGAAATACCAGATAACAACAAATTTTGTCCCAAACCGCCTATAATAAAGTCTAGAGCTGTAGTTAAATAAGCATCTATAGTAATACAATTGTTTGTTATTTCCAGTTGATGGTAAAACATCAAACCTTATTGATTATGTTATTGTAAACCAAACCCTGGCAGGATCAATACAAGATACTAGGGTGTATGGGAGTACTGTTATTGCTTTTGAAAGTGAAATTCAACATCTAGTAGGGTTTAGGGTTAATTTAAAGTTGAAATTTCGGAAGAGTAACTACCTCCCGGGAAGTTATGATGTTGATAGACTCCAGGACGAGAATTTGAAAGAAAATTTCCAGGAACAGTTGAATACTAAACTAGAGTGTATAAAATTGGTCAATGTGGAAGATAGTTGGAATAATTTAAGGAAAATAATTTGTGAAGTTTGCTGATTGTGTCTTAGGGAAGAAAGTTAAGAGTACAGCTAGCAATATTAGTGAAAAAGTTTACATTTAATAGACAGGAGAAGGGGGTTGTACAAGAATTATCTGATTGATAGATCACGTGAAAACAAAAGGAATGTAATGAAAGTGGAGAAAGAATTAAAATATGAACTAAGGAAGTGTGAAGTGAAGGCCATGGATAAAATTGCTGAGTATCTGAAAGAAACAGATAGGTGGCATAAAAGAAAATTATGGTACTGGCATGTTAATAAATTGAGAGGCAGTAGTCAATCCAGACTTGTCTCAGTTAACGATAGGATCAGCTTTTTCGAATTGGTCTCTCCTGAGACCACTAGAGAAAAGAAAAAACGAAGCAGAAAGCTATATCTTTCTCGATATTGTATTATTAGAACTGATAATCCTCATACCCTCCTTGATGCAAACAATACTCTTTAACTTTTTATATTGTAGGATCAACCGGGAATACACTCAGTTTTCGTTGATTAGGACCACGTGAAATTAGGTACTTCCTTTGGTCTTCGCTAAAGATTAGCTTTCTTATTCCTGGACCCTTGTGAACTATACTTTCAAAATCTTCATTGCAACTTTCAACAACAACTCCACTAACTGCTGAAATATTAAGAAGCTTTTAAATATAATTGACTATTAACTCTTTACATAACTCAAACACAGAAGATTATGTAGATTGCATTTCCGCCAAGATATCTCTTGCATTCAACGTCAAAATTTTTCCAGACAGTCTTAACAATGATATTGGAACCAGCAACTAATGATGTTAAGTATTCCAGCTTGGTAACACATATAGAAAATACCATGTTGGGCCTTTGATCGGAAACGTCTTGTTCTGTATTTGTCTCATTCTCATAATCTGTGTTGATCGATGGCGTGACATCAAATATTACCGTAAAGAGCCAGAGGCAAACCTTTGGAATAATTTCTTATCTAATTTCTGTTTGGTAGAAGTTTTAACGTTGCTCATTACTTTCTTTGAGGGATAAAACTTACCTTTCGACTTGAATGAACTACCCCAGCGTCTTCAAAAGCACTCTAGTCCTAGGAAAAAAAAAATCTGGGTAAACATCTAAGTCTCGGTTGTCCTTCTTAAGCGTTGTGTCCGTCTCAAAATCGTATTTTAATTGAGATTTTTTTTTTCACTATCCTGTATACACTTACTTTAAAAAGGTCAGGTGGGGCTCCTTTTCTTTGAATTCAAATTACTTTTCCGTTATGCATAGACATTTCTTGCCTTCCTTTTCCACTCGTAGTCCAAATATGACCGACACTTCATTCGCATAACCTTGTCTCCTACTTTTTGTTTGTTCATATTATGTTGTCAGGCTTCAGTTGAATTTTTCCAAACTACTGAACCATCAGAAAGAAATAAATCACATTCGAGCATAAACAGATTTTAAGTCGAGTTGCTAGGCTACCGGTCTAGTCCCTTTAAAAACGGTTTAATTTAAGTTAGTCTGTTTAAATCCGAAATTATGAAAAATAAGAATTAAAAAATAAAATAAAACGACTCTATTTTATTTACATGCAAATTTGATTTTCGGTATCTAAGAATGGACCTAAACAGTGCTAAAATCAGCTATTTCACTACTGAGAAGTCTTAAAATCCCAAAGTCTTTTCAGGGGAAAAGAAAATACAGCATAGACTGTCTCTGACTGAATTGAGCCCCTGGGAACTGGACGAGGCCAAAATAAACGACTTAAATGACTTCGCAGAAATTAGAGGCAAGACAAAACAAACAACCAGACAAAAAACAAATCATACGCGTGGATAAGCGAGCACAATACGTGAGCAACGTTGTACATTCGCAAGCGCTTCACTGCTTAGTTAAAGCAGGAGTTAATTCTTCCATAGTAAAAGTTCTTCAATATTGGTATTCCAATTTGTTGGTTTGGTTAAAATGGATGTCTGATATATCCAAGCCTATCTCAGTGAAGGAGGGAGTCAGGCAAGGTGGTGTGATGTCTCCATATATTTTTAAAACTCTGCTTGCGGACTGTTTGCGAATGCTGTCTCCCACTGTGCTTTTTAGGAAATACTGCTGTTAGTCACATTGCCTATGCTGATGATGTTCTGCTAGTTAGTCATACTAGGTCAGGCCTCACAAAGAACCTAAATGTTCTGATTAATACTTCGAGTATGATTGGCTTTTCTGTAAATACTTCAAAATACGAGTTTCTGTGTTTTAATACTTCTAACCCTGCTCCTTCTTTACATGTGGGTACAATGCTACTCAAGTGCGTCTCAAAGTTGAAATGGCTTGGGATTACTTTTTCTGATACTCTTTCGACTACATGCTCGTCTCTGGTTGCTAGTGCTCCGTAGTGTATTCGATTCTCATATGGTAAAATCTCGCCTAATAGAGAAAGGTACAGCCGCCGAGGTTTATGTAAACTTTACCACAGTTTTTGTTCTCCTGTAATGCTTTTTCTTTCCGGTTTGCAGCCTCTAATGCGCAAAAAAGATCGTCTTCAGCTAAGGAGAGGCTATTTTAAATATTGTAAATTCCTGCTATATTTGCCAAGGTGATACAGATTATTTCTCATTTTTGGACTTATCGACCCTCTAGTGCTGCTTGACAACGTCGCTAAGGATCTGAGGACCAATACTCCAAGGAAGATATGTGCCAGTTACCCCCTCACTTATTTTTTTCCAGATTAATGATTCTATGGATATTGTCAAGTTATTTATGTTGAAGTTTCCTATTAAAAGAAGTTTCACGCCCTATTAAAGAAGTTTCACGCTCCTATCTGCAAAAAGGTGGAAATTTGCATTTTTTGCTCGAAGAAAGATCACGATGCGTGTTTTTTTTTTTCAGGGGTGATCGTTTCGACCCAGCGGTCGTAGAATATTGTGAAAGGGCTCATTCAAACGGAACTTAAAAGTTCTAGTGCCCTTTTTAAGTGACCAAAAAACTGGAGGGCAGCTAGACCCACTCCCACGCTCATTTTTTTTACCAAAGTCACTTGATTGAAATTTTGAGATAGCCATTTGGTTCAGCCTACTCGAAAAATGTAAAAACTATGTCTCTAAGGATGACTTAACCCCCCACAGTCCCAAGTGGAAGGGCTGCAAGTTTCGAACTTTGCCCATTGTTTACATATATATATTATAGGTTATGCCAAATCAATGTGAGCCAAAGGTGAGCCAAATCAATGTGAGCCAAAGGTGAGCCAAATCAAAGGTGAGCCAAAATCAAAGCTGCATTAATTCAAAAACGTTCAGAAATTAAATAAAAAAGAAACAAGTTTTTTAAACTGAAAGTAAGGAGCGACATTAAAACTTAAAACAAACAGAAATTATTCCGTCTATGAAAGGGGCTGTCCCCTCCTCAACGCCTCGCTCTTTACGCTAAAGTTTTTTTAAAATAAAGTTGTGAGACAGAGTCAAACTTTAGCGTAAAGAGCGAGGCGTTGAGGAGGGGACAGCCCCTTTCATATACGGAATAATTTCTGTTCGTTTTAAGTTTTAACGTCGCTCCTTACTTTCAGTTTAAAAAACTTGTTTTTTTTTTATTTAATCGAGAAGAAGGAACTTAGACTGTCTCATAAATGAGCACCTGGAGCCTCAAGGAGGTCAAAATAAACTACTTATACGATTTCACGAAACCAGGAGGGCGAGTAACCTCCCTCACCCTCCTTTAGAGCCGACCCTGAATTTTGTTGGTCCTTGGAATATTCTGGACAAAAGGACTATCTCGAAATTTTTAGCCGATGCATTTGAGGAAAAAGAGCGTGGGGGCTGGTTGTCCTCAGTTCACTTTTGATTTATAAAAAGGCCAGTGGAACTTTCAATTTGTAACCGAATTAGCCTACACCAAAGTCTATACTACCCTCCGTATACCTTTTCCGTGCCTCTGGGTAAAAATAATAATATTACATTGAAGCCTTATAGGTCTTTGCCACAGGCAACGCTGTAGCGTTGCACTCTGACTTAAACAGGCGAGAAAAACTTTGAATTTTATTTCTAACGAACATCCAAAATTATCCAAGGGGGAATATGGGGTAATTATCCAGGGGAAATATTCCAGAGCGAGAGTTTCCACGAAGGTAATTTTCCAGGGAATGAAATTTCAGAGGTAATTTTTTACGGAGGGGGGCACCTAACACCAAATTGGTACCCACAACTTGTTTCATTTCTAGGATTGGGGATCGAGTTGGAAATTCAGGAAAAGTTTCTTGTTTTTTGAGGGGATAAGGGGACCTAGAGTTTTGAAAGAAGGAACAATATTTTCTCCGATCCTCACAAAAAAGTCTGTGGATAGTTACATACATGTTATGACACACAATTGTTCATATAGATTTAAACACGGATGAAAACCGATGACAATTAGAAATGTGGTAAAGCCTTCTAATTAAGTCAATTTGGAATTTAGTAAAAATATATTAAGACGCAAATACAAAGTTTCGAAATACCACTTTTTATTAAGATAAAGATACACATCCTGGAATGTGTAAGCTCGGAGGGAACTTGCTCAATAACCAATTTCCTGGCTAAGTGCGTCAATGAACTGGATGGACGTGGTTGTTTTTTCATATATATACTCAGATTTTTGAGACTAAGGGCGAACTCTTTGACTTGCAGGGTGAACCTCTGCCCGTTTATTATCTTATTAGAAATACCTTGGAATATTGTCGGATTATTGTAAGTGTCTAAGTATCTTATTATATATTATTGTAGTTTTTGAGACTTGTGGTCTACTTGGGACAACCAGTCCCAGTAGAATATATATGCATTATCAAACCTTGTATTAGTCTATGTTAACTAATTAAAAGTATTGTGTTATAGCAAACCTCTCTTCAATCTATATTTAGACCCTCGAAATTACCCAGCTCGAACACCTCATTAGTCCGGTCATAGCCCAAGGCACGCTACCAAAGATTAACTACCTTAGGGCCATAGTTTATCTCCCCTATAAAGGGAGAATAAAGGCATCTACCACAACATCACTTAAATACCATAAAATCACCTTACCAAAGAAATGCACTCGCAGCTTGGAGTAAATCTAAGGATTTTTCATCCTTGTAATGCTCCATGATGACTTTTGTCAGGTTTTTTGGTGCGATTGCTTGCAACATAAGAATTGAGGACTCAACAGCTTCCCAGCTGTATAGGAACTCCTGCTGTAGCCTGTTTGTTGTCGAGGTTTCGCTTGAAAGTGAGATTTCACTCGAATCAGCAGTCACTGTATCTTCACAGAGTTAATTCCAGAAGTTTGTTACTCGCTGGCTGAAGATATGGCTTCTTTCTCGGATTGAGGAGTGTTTCTTTAAGATTTTCTTGGAATGTCATCTAGTCACAAAACGTTCCTGGGAGGAGAGGAGACCAGGAAGAATATTTTTGGAAATAATTTTGTGGGCCACAATCATGTCACCACGTTTCCTCCTGCATTTTTTTCATTAAAACATGTTATTTTCTTCTTTTTTTCATTTCACTTATTTTACTGCTGATTTGCTCTTACACCAGTTTAGTAATGAATAGAAACGCTAGATGGGAGAAAATCTTTCTGCAGAGTTTTGATTTCACTTGACCTTGTTATTCTTCTATATAAAATCGACTTAGCTCTTCTGTCTGTATACATATTAATTAGGTACATAAGTGCCAAGTTCCATAAGGTTTGTGCATTTTATGGTAAAAGCACGAAAATTGGCACACATATGTAAAAAAATACGGAGAATCTGAACAGGGGCAGAACCACATTTTCTGAGCGCATTTTTCCGCGCAGAAAATTGTCTTTTTTTGAAATTGAAGGATTTGTACGTTTGAAGGGTCGTTTTTGGTTGATTCAGCCCTGCTGATACTGAAAACGTGCCCATTTTTGAAATCAAATCAGTAGTTTTTGAGTTATCGTCATTTTTATCATCGCAGGTCGTACTCTTGTCTGTATACTGAGGTAGTAGATGCGCTTAGGGTATTTTCATGGCTAAATCGAGTATGCTGAGTCCGAAAATTTGCTTACTTTTAATATCCAACCATCTGTTACTGAGCTATCATCACTTTCATCATCGCTGGGTATAGACTGTCTTTCATACTTCTACTTTACAAACTCTGGTTCACCTTAATGTACAAGTGACGAATGTGGTCTGAATGAATGGACCATTTGTGGGTTTAAAAGCACGATTTGAAGCACCTCATATCGCTAGCAGGTTTAACAAAGATAAAGAGGAAAATCTACGTGGCACTTACTTTTGAAAGAGAAAGCATATGAGAAGAGAACAAGTAACGTACAATTTACCTTTAATAAGTGCTGTTTCCTTTTGTCTTATGAACTTCTTACGAACAAACAATATTCATAAGACTATATTTTTGCCGCTCCTCTGATTTCATGATGTTGCTTAAAGTCTCACCACGTGACTAATAGTTTTTTCTGCCTTAAGTATAAAAACAATATGAGGTATTAGAATCGCGCAAATGCAAATTTCTTGAAACTTTGGGTATAGACAAAATTTCTTATGACATTTTCGCTTTGAAGGATGCAGTTTTAAAAACCAATAGAATTGTTAAAGCAAAGCAGTGCTTATTGGCAACAAGGAAGGTTTTTGTTCCCGCTTTTGGCTTTCAACCGCCATGCGTTTCCGTCTAGTTAGACGCAAACTATGGAATGACAAGAAGCTTGATCTACGAAGCCATGAATATCATCTTTTCACGGGATGCTAAAAATTACTGGAGAAGTATAGAAACTGAAACATTCTCTCTGATTCTGTCTGTTAGTCTCTTTTTCTCCCTCTCTAACTCTTTCCTCCTGTCAATGTCATTTTCTCTCTGTGTCTCTCTGTCTGTCTCTCTCCTCTCCTCTCTCTCGGTCTCTCTATCTCTATCTATGACTCTTTCTGCCTTTCTTTCTTTTCTCTCACTCTCCCTCCCACTTCCTTCTTTTTGCACTTCATCGTTACGTAAGGGTTTTTCAATGTTTGCAACTGCCATTTATTCAGGCAGTATGCTCAAGTTCGATCCTGTAACAACACCTGTGCTACTGGACAGTCGAAGGCTCTCTACGGACTGGACATTGTGTGTTCTTTGCCAAGAAGCTGGGAAGTCTAGAGACATCGTTCATCCATTCCATAATCCTTCAAAGGCCAAGATAAGCTATGAAAATCTTGACAGGAACTTGACGCAGTTTATTTCACTGCGGTAACTGCCGAAGTCACTGTTTGAGTCGACATAAAGAAGGCCCTCTCTCAATAAGTGAAACACTTGAGCTTCGAAGTGTTTTCTGGCAGAAGCCATGCAGAGATCAGTATAATGCCACTAAAATTAAACACTGTAAAGTGGTTCCGAAGCTAAAAACGGAGACAGATACGGACAAAACCGGCAGCAGGAAAAGACGTTTCACAAGATTGGCAGAAAATACAGTTCATAATGTGGGAACGTTTTGACTGGGTGAATCATGACAGAAGCTGGGAGCCTTTCTGGACTAATCTTCCTGAGGTAGCGACAATTTGCAAAGAACTGCTCAAATTTGGCTGTAAAAGAAAGTGCAAAAGCAGGTGCAAGTGTACAAAAGCTTCCCTTAAATGCACAGATCTCTATTCGTGTAAAGGTTGTGATAATAAGTACAATCAGTAGTGCACATTTTGTAGCTTTAACTGTCATAAGCCGATTTCGACCTGTATCCTGTCCATGAAAACCTCATTTTCTTTTTTAGCAATCTTTTGAAACAAGTCGAAATTGGCTATTTCATTCCTATGATCCATGCGATTTTTTAACTATTTTGAAATACCTGAAGTAGTGTAGCATTCTACATTTCATCATCAAAATAGTATGCTTCTTACGTCCGAAGTTCCTTAAGTCAAGCTGTTTGAGTTGAATATATATATATATATATTTTTTTTTACTGAAAGCTTATTGAGGAGATCCGAAATTGTAATTAATTACTCATACCTACAGTTAAAAACGTATGATCTCCTTCGGAATGTTATAGGGAGGGTATGAGCTATTGTTACAGTATGGCATAGAAACCGTGGTTATGAAACTGGTAAGTCCTGAACCAAGAATCCAATTGCAAGAATAACCACATTTTGGAATCAAGAGACTCGAATAATAAGTCAAAAAAGAGATCTTTAGTCATCGCTAATCTGAAAATTTGCGTTTTTTCTTCGTACGGAAAAACGCAAAATAGCGCGGAACCACGGAGACAAATTTGAATTTGTGACTTAAACGATTCTTCAAATTTTTCGTAACATGTTCACCAGTTTCTATGTGATTACAATAAAAAATACAAAGCCAGAAAGTGGAAATTACTCAGAAGCGCATGGAGCTTAGTGATGAAAATAATGATAACTCAGTAACCACGAGTCGGATGAAAAAAGTAAGCACATTTTTGGAACCAAGCGAGATAAATTAGTCAGAAACAAACCTCTGATCGGAAAAATTTCCCACTCTGAAAGTCAGTTATTTTTTCCCGCGCAGAAAAGCGCAAAGCGGCACGATAATCACGTCGGAAAATGTGGTTCTGCCCCCAGTCATATTTTCTATATTTTTCCGCAAATGTCTGCCAAATTTCAAGCTTTACCATAAAATGCACAAATCTGACGCACATGCGCCTAACTATATGGCATGAAACTCCAGTGAAAGTAGCAATGTAAGTAATCAAAATGGCTAATCCACTTTACTTAATGCTTTTTATGTGCTGTTTTTCATAGCTTCTTTATTAAGTTCATTTTCAATTAATTATTTGGACTAAATTATTATAAAAATGGAAAAAACTTCTGGTGTCTTAGGTATTTTAATAACTATAATTTTTAATAAATTAGTCTCATTTAAGTCTTAAAGTTCTTCGAAAATACTTCTCATTCAAATTCAGCAACCCTTGTGTCTGCGCACTCTTTCTTAAAGATTTATGACAAAAAGTCAAACTTTGGCGTGAAGAGTGAAGGGCGAGGAAGGGACGGCCCCCTATATACGGAATATTTTTTGTTTGTTTTAAGTTTTAATATTGCTTCTTACTTTTGGTTGAAAAATCTTGTTTTGAATTTAATTTCCGATCTTTTTTTCAAATCATGCTACGAAATACCCTCCCTTCATTTAAAACTTTCTTTGAAAATCCCACCCCCCCCCCCCCCGAAAATTTACCCCAAAAAAATTTAGTTTGTTTTCAAATAATAAACACTAAGTGTAAACAATTAGCAAATTTTGTAAATAGCAGCCCTTTCCTAGGAGGCTGTTGGGGACTATCTCATCCCCAGAGGTTTATTTTTTGGACCTTACAACTATGCTGAATAAAAAAACCATCTCAAAATTTTGATCGAATGTCTTGGGAAGAAAAGGGACTCGGGAGGCAAAATTTTCACCAGTTCGTTGATTTTGATGGGTAACATTAAACTTATGAAATTTAATATATTTGGAGTCAGCATAAAGCAAATTATTCTTTTGAAGTATCAACTGTTACCAAGATTTGATTTTTAGGGTTTCGGTTACTATTAAGCCGGGTCACTCCTTACTTAAAGTTCGTTACATCAAAAAATCATCTCAAAATTTTGATCGAATGTCTTGGGAAGAAAAGGGACTCGGGAGGCAAAATTTTCAATAGTTTGTAGATTTTGATGGGTAACATTAAACTTATGAAATTTAATATATTTGGAGTCAGCATAAAAAAGATCATTCTTTTGAAGTATCAATTGTTACCAAAATTTAATTTTTAGGGTTTCGGTTACTATTAAGCCGGGTCACTCCTTACTTACAGTTCGTTACATCGAACCGTTATACTTCAAATACAATAAAGCACAAAAGTCTGAAAAAAATAAGGTTTCGGACGGGAATTTATCCTCGTTCCGATAAATCCACTGCATGATTCTGCTTTAAATGTAAAGAAAATGCGAACGACACCCCAACAAGTGTCTTATGAGATTTTACGAAACACTTTTGAGCCAAGAATTAGACTATATGTCAAAAAATAGCTTTATCTGCTTATAGTTTCTCACTATATAAACAATTGACGCGACTTCAGTGAGTCTACAAGGTTTATACTTCGGGATTGATAATTTGTGCTCCTGTTAAAACAAAACCTGATTGTTAACCACTGCAGGCAAAGAAAAGGGTATTAAGGTTAACCTGTAGCTATGGGTTTCAATTGCTCAATTTTGTCATATTTCGTATGATCCTTTTATATACCATCATCAGGCCTGTTTGAATTAAAATTTTCTGCCGAAACATGATTTTATACAAGTTTTATTAAATTGTGGGGTGTGTCCCTAAAATACACAATAATCAATTAACTTTAACTTTTTGAAATTAGTTTCAAAAGAAAACACCAGATAACAACAAATTTAGTCCCAAAACGCCTATAATAAAGTCTAACGCTGTAGTTAAATAAGCATCTATAGTAATACAATTGTTGGTTATTTCCAGTTGATGGTAAAACAGCAAACCTTATTGATTATGTTATTGTAAACCAAACACTGGCAGGATCAATACAAGATACTAGGGTGGATAGGAGTACTGTTATTGATGTTGAAAGTGAAATTCAACATCTAGTAGGGTTTAGGGTTAATTTAAAGCTGAAATTTTGGAAGAGTAACTACCTCCCGGGAAGTTATGATGTTAATAGACAACAGGATGAGAATTTGAGAGAAATTTTCCAGGAACAGTTGAATACTAAACTAGACAGTATAAAATTTGACAATGTGGAAGATGGTTGGAATAATTTAAGGAAAACAATTTGTGAAGTTTGTTGATTGTGTCTTAGGGAAGATTGTTAAGAGTGCAGCTAGCAATATTAGTGAAGAAACTTTACATTTAATAGACAGAAGAAGGGGGTTGTACAAGAATTATCTGATTGATAGATCACATGAAAACAAAAGGAATGTAATGAAAGTGGAGAAAGAATTAAAATATGAAATAAGGAAGTGTGAAGTGAAGGCCAGGGATAAAATTGCCGAGGATCTGGAAGACACAGATAGGCGGAATAAAAGCAAATTATTGTACTGGCATGTTAATAAATTGAGAGGGAGTAGTCAATCCGGATTTGTCTCAGTTAACGATAGTAACGGTGCCACGGTTAGTGATAACGGAAGAGTTAAAGAGAGATAACAGAACATTTTTGGAATTTGCTAAACCGAGATAGAGTTGCAGAAAAAGACAAAGGAAAACGAAAAACTATGTGAAACCTTGGATGTGAAGGAAAATTTGTTTTTGAGGAAGAATTAGCGACAGTACGAAAAGGATTAAAAATAATAAGGCTTCAGGTGCTGATAGTGTTGTAAATGAGTTTCTTAAATATGGTGCCTCTGAGGTTATAAATTACCTACTGAAGATTATGAATATTATTTTTGAAAAAGGGGAAGTACCTAGCGATTTTAAGAAAACCTTAATTTAACATTGAATGTGGTATTTATATTGGCACTAGTCTGGTCTCTGTAGGTAGTAACTTACTTAGTAATATGATACTTTGTAGACTGAGAGATGCTGTAGACAAAGTTATATGAGAAGAACAGTGTGGTTTTAGAAAAGGTAGAGGATGTGTTGACCAAATTCTCACTCTTAGGTCAATAATTCAGAAGTGCCTGAGTTATCAAACACCTTTGTTCCTCACTTTTATAGATTATGAGTAAAGGTTAGATTCTGCTGATACAAAAGCTTTAGCAAAGGTTTTATCCTTGTTTGGTATACCAGACAAATTCATTAAACTGATTAGTGCTATGTACGAGAATAACACTGCTGCGGTTAAGGTAGGAAATGAGGTTAGCAGCTGGTTTTGTATTAAATCAGGAGTTAAGCAGGGTTGTGTTCTATCCCCCTTTATATGGATTATTTTGATGGACTTTGTTTTAAGGAGAACAGGAAAGGCAATGGGGACCACGGAATCAAATGGGGAGGAAAAAGTCTCCTGGACTTGGATTATGCTGATGATTTAAGCCTCCTAGATGAAAGTGTCAGCAAAATGAATAAACTTTTAGAGATTTTGCGAGTTCAGGGTGCTAGAATAGGTTTAAAAATCAATGTTATGAAAGCTAAGTCATTAAGACTAGGGTTAAGTGAAGTTAAAAGACGATTTTGGGTAACTAAAAGATTGATCCGGTGGGCAGTTTCACTCAACTTGGCTGTATTATTAGTAAAGACGGTGGGAGCAGTGAAGATGTTAAAAGTAGAATAGCCAAGGCTCATGGTGTTTTTATTCACATTGAAAAAAGTTTGGAAGAATAGGAAGATAAGTCTGCAAACCAAGATTAGAATATTGGAAGCTACAGTGACGACAGTTGCCAAATTTGCTCTGAAGAATGAGCACTCCGAAAAGTGGATGAAGATTTGCTAGATATTTTCCAGAGAAATCGCCTACGGATTGTTCAGGGTACCCAGCTGACTGACCGTATTTCAAACATTAGGCTGTCCGAAAAGTGGGGCTCAATCCCGCTTCATATGGCTATAATTAGAAAAATGTTGAGATGGCTAGGCTACGCTTTGCGGATGAAGGATGACAGATTGCTGTAGATTGTCCCTTTCGGCCAACCTTCTAGGACTAAGCGGATAGCAGGTCGTCCGCAGTTGGGGTGGGAGGATGTCATAAAAAAAGATTTAAAGGAAATGGGAACTTCCAGGGAGGGTGTAAAGAGGAAGGCTTTGATTTACTCTGGGATCGAGGAGGAGCGTGCGTAGCTTTGCTTACCTCAGGTGGATTGGTGCTACGGTGAGTTGTTAGTAGTAGTAGTAGTAGTTTTTAGTTATCTTCTTATCTTATGACAGAAAAAAAATAATTGATTATAATTAATGGTAATTCAATCCTCAAACCTATAATTTATTTTGGTTAACGTTTTGCCAGAGAATTGGTCTCATTAGGAGTTTCAGAAACCCATATTTCAGGGGGAAAACATGAAAATAGGTGATATAGAATTCGTTTATGCCACCAGGAATGATAGGACCCTTAGGCAGGAAATAGGGCTCGTGATGAATATGAAAGCTACTAAGTATTGTTTAGGTTGGGAGGGTATTGATAATTGAGTGCTAGTTGTTCATTTTACGGCTAAAAAAGTACAATGAGTGATGTAACGGATATTTACGGATAATTAGTACATGTCTCAGTAGAACCGACTGAGGGAGATAGGAGTTATACAGATGAATTTCTCTTTCCGCTACAAGAACTTATAAACAGGATTCCATGCAGAACAACAGTATTTTCTTTAAAAGGTTTTAATGTCCGTTTAGGTAGAATTCGGGATAAGTGGAATGAATTTTGTAGGTATAACATTCTAGTTATAACCAATACAGTATTTGGCCATAAAATGGGCCATAGTTAAAATAGTATTACATGATAGTAAGACAGCCAATCAAATTGATTTTGTTATTGCAAACCAAAGACTGGCAGAATCAGTACACGATATTAGGGTATGAAGCAGCGATGTTCTGGATGTTAAAAGTAAAAAACAACATCTTGCCAAAAATCATCTTTGTTAGCAAACCATACAGAGCCAAACGAAATAAATGCGGGCCCGAAATGGAGTGGAAGAGTGTCATAAAAAATATTTAAGAGAAATGGGAACTTCTTGGGAGGGTGTAAAAAGGGAGGTTTGAATAGATTGGCATGAAAGAAAAGCGAAGATAGCTGTATTGGCCTCATGCCGTCTGGTGTAGTGAGTTGTTAGAAGTAAAAATTTCCTAAACCACACTGCTTTTCCATTTACAGAATTTAAAAGAGAGAAAAAATGGTATAATCAATTTAAATAAAACAGTGGGAGAAAACGAACAAAAAGCAACAACAACAAACTTTAAATAATAAAAATCCGATTATTTCAACTCCACGTCCAGGATCCTTTATCAGCAAGATAAAAAAAAAAGTTACTTAAAATTAAGCATTACATATAAAGAAAAAGAGTAAAAAAAACAAATAAAATAAAACTCACATCTTAATAACCTCCAAAAAACTACAATCTGGGTTGCAACGGTAGCTTGCAACCTAGTAAAAAACGATCCCGTTCCATAGTACAAAATAAAATAGCCCATAACTCCTAAAAATAGAGTCAAATAAAAAAAAGAAGTACACTATTAGAAACGCCTTGTTCAATACCTCTATAAAGGAGATTTACTATCCCTTGGCTTGAAAAACAAGAAAAGTTGCCGCAAGCACGATATTCTGCATCGACGGCATCTTTTTTCGGTTTTTTCCACAGCTAGCGGGGCACTGGAAAATCCTACAGAGCTGTTTAATGGCTCATTTGAAAGGAAATTGATGTATTTAAAAACCGTTCGCAATTCAAGAAAATAATTTTAGAAAAAGAATCATTTTTTTACGAAAAACTACAATTTTCTATAACACTGTAGTAGAAAGTGTTATCCTGGTTGCAGCTGTAGCTAGCAACCTAGTAAGAGATAGTCACTCTAATGTTAATGATATAAAAACCCATAATTAATAAAAAAAAGGAGCCAGATCAAGACAAAAAGTACACCATTAGAACCGCCATGCCCGAAACCCCTATATAAGAAACTTTCTGTCGCTTGGCTTCAACAGCAAGGGGAATATATTAGCTTGAAAATAAAGAAAACTGGCATCTTCTACAGCATTCTGCTTAAACAGCATCTTTTTTCATTTTTCTTTTTTCTTTTGTTCTTCCACAGATAGCTTGAACCTGGAACATTGTAGAGAGTTGTTCAATGGCTCATTTTAACATTTTAAAGGAAATTAATGGGGTTAAAACACTTTGTAATTAAAACAAATTATTTTTAAAATAGGATCAATTTTTTACGAAAAACTGCATATTTCATGTTAAATATTGATCAATTATTGATCAATTAAATATATCAAATATTGATCAATTTATTATTAGACTCAACTTGCAATAACTTTAATCTCAAACAACTGGAAGATTTCCCAACGACAAAGAAAGGCACCCAACTAGATGTTATCTACACCAATATAAAACAATACTATAAAAATACAACTCTGCTTCCTGCACTCGGCGGTAGCTACTATTATTCAATTAAAATTATCCCAGATTTTGAGGCCAAACACAATAACAGATAAAGGTTTATTGGAGTTTGGAAGTTGGATAACAAGCGAAACTTGGAGTGAAATTATAAATACAGAATATGTTAATGACAAAGTCTTGCGGCTCCATAAACTCCTAACTAAACACTACATTGGATCATTCACGAAAAAAAGACCAAAAAGTGTTCCACTGTCAAACCGTTCTTCAATCATATCCTTGAAAAATTAATTTGTAAAAAATTACAAATAAAATCGAAAAATTATAAAGAACCAGTATTATGTTAAAGTAAACCGAAGACTGGCAGGATCAATACAAGATACTAGGGTATATAGGAGTGCTGTTATTGATGTTAAAAGTAAAGATGTTAAAAGTAAAGATCACCATCTAGTAGTGTCAAGGGTTAATTTAAAGGTGAAATATCGGAAGGGTAACTACCTCCCGGGAAGTTATGATGTTGGTAGACTCCAGGATGAGAATTTGAGAGAAACTTTCCAGGAACAGTTGAATTCTAAACTTGATAGTTTAAAATTTGATAATGTGGAAGATGGTTGGAATAATTTTAGAAAAATAATTTGTGAAGTTGCTGAAGGTGTATTAGGGAAGAAAGCTAGAACTGCAGCTAAGAATATTAGTGAAAAAGCTTTATGTTTAATAGAAAGGAGAAAGGACTTGTACAAGAATTATCTGAGTGATAGATCGTATGAAAACAAAAGAAATGTAAATAAAGTGAAGAAAGCATTAAAATATGAACTAAGGAGGTGTGAAGTGGAGGCCATGGATAAAATTGCCTAGGATCTGGAAGATGCAGCTAGACGGCATAATAGTAAAATATTGTACTGGCACGTTAACAAATTGAGACGGAGTAGTCAATCGGGACTTGGCCCAGTTAAAGATAGGAATGGGGTCGCAATTAGCGATAAGGGAAAAACTAAAGAGAGATGGGCCGAAAATTTTAAGAATTTGCTTAACCGAGACAGAGTTGCAGGAAAAAATATAGAGAAAAATGAAAAAGTTTGTGATACCTTGGATGTGAAGGAAGATTTGTTTTGTGAGGAGGAATTAGCAACAGTACTAAAAGGATTAAAGAATAATAAGGCTCCCGGTGCTTATAGGGTGGTAAATGAGTTTCTTAAATATGGTGGCTCTGAGGTTAGAAATTAGTTAATGAAGATTATGAATATGATATTTGAAAAAGGGGAAGCACCTAACGATTTTAGGAAAACCTTAATTAAGCCACTTTATAAGAAAGGTGATAAAAGTGAGTGTGGTAATTATCGAGGCATTAGTCTGGTCTCTGTAGGTAGTAAATTACTTAGTAATATGATACTTTTTAGACTGAGAGATTCTGTAGACAAAGTTTTAAGAAAAGAGCAGTGCGGTTTTAGAAAAGGTAGAGGATGTGTCGACCAAATTTTCACTCTTAGACTAATAATTGAGAAGTGCCTGAGTTTTCAAACACCTTTTGTCCTCAGTTTCAAAGATTATGAGCAAGCGTTCGATTCTGTTGATAAAAGAGCTTTAGTAAAGGTTTTATCCTTGTATGGTATACCAGACAAATACATTAAAGTGATTAGTGCTATGTACGAGAATAACACTGATGTGGTTAAGGTAGGAAATGAGGTTAACAGCTGGTTTTTTTATTAAATCAGGAGTCAAGCAGACTTGTGTTCTATCCCCCTTTGTGTGGATTATTTTGATGGACTCTGTTTTAAGGAGCACAGGAAAGGCAATGGAAGACCACGGAATCCAATGGGGAGGAAAAAGTCTCCTGGACTTGGATTATGCTGATGATTTAAGTATCCTAGATGAAAGTGTGAGCAAAATGAATGAAGTTTTAGAGGTTTTGCGAGTTCAGGGTGCTAGAATTGGTTTGAAAATTAATGTTAGGAAAACTAAGTAGCTAAGGCTAGGAATAAGTGAAGATGAAAAGGCGACGTTGGGTAATGAAAAGATTGATCAGGTGGGCAGCTTCACTTACCTTGGTAGCATTATTAGTAAAGATGGTGGGAGCAGTGAAGATGTTAAATATAGAATAGCCAAGGCTCAGGGTGTTTTTTCACAGTTAAAAAAAGTCTGGAAGAATAGGAAGATAAGTCTGCAAACCAAGATTAGAATATTAGAAGCTACAGTGATGACAGTGGTCAAATATGGCTCTGAAGC
This sequence comes from Artemia sinica, assembly GCA_027921565.1. Lineage (NCBI taxonomy): Eukaryota > Metazoa > Arthropoda > Branchiopoda > Anostraca > Artemiidae > Artemia > Artemia sinica. Next base: position 50,328,032 of record CM051273.1, on the reverse strand, counting down.
ATGGACGCTCCGAAAAGCGGATGAAGATTTGCTAGATGTTTTCCAGAGAATTTGCTTAAGGATTGTTCTGGGTACCCGGCTGACTGACCGTATTTCAAACAATAGGCTATACGAAAAATGTGGTTCAATACCGCTCTCTAAGGCTATAATGAAAGAAAGGTTGAGGTGGCTAGGGCACGTTGTGCGGATGAAGGATGACAGATTGCCGAAGATTGTTCTTTTCGGCCAACCATCTAGGGCTAAACGGAAAGCAGGTCGTCCCCGTCTGGGGTTGGAGGACGTCATAAAGAAAGATTTAAAGGAAATGGGAACTTCGTGGGCGGGTGTAAAAAGGGAGGCTTTGAATAGATTGGGGTGGAGGAGGAGCTTGCGTAGCTTTGTTGGCCTCAGGTGGCTTGGTGCTGCGGTGAGTTGTTAGTAGTAGTAATAGCAGTATCTGCCCCCTAGATATTCCAATCGTACTCGTAAAAGATTTCTCCGATAAAATCTCAAAGCCACTGGTAGCTATCTTCAACAAGATCACAAAAACAGGCGAATTCCCGGCTCTTTGGAAAGAAGGTTACGCAACTCCAGTTCCAAAAAAAGGTGCCGTGGTCGAATTTGACAAAGTTAGACCAATAACATTAACATCACTTCTTTCAAAGCTGTATGAATCATTTTTATCTGACTGGCTCAGGGTCTCAATTGCAGAACGTACTGAAATTCGACAATTTGGAAGTGTCCCAAAGGTGTCAACGTCCCATTATCCAGTACATATGTATGACACAATACTGAAAAACCTAGAGATACCAAATACCTGGGCTAATCTTATCTTAATTGACCTAGAAAAGGGTTTCGATTATGTTGACCATAATGTTTTAGTTGATAAACCTGCCCATGAATTCCAAATCAACCCCTCTCTGGTAAAAATTATCTCATCATTTTTAAGCGAACGATCTCAAGTGGTCAAAAACATAAATACTTATTCTGAACCTCTACCAGTCTATAGTGGAATACCCAAAGGTAGTATAACTGAACCCATCTTATTCAGCGTAATGGTAAATGATTTGGCAGAAGACATCCCTTTACGATGGAAATTTGTGGATGATAAGACTCTACTAGAGGACCCAGGAAAAATATCAAAAGTAGTCCAATTGAAATCCTTGAAGATTTTGCAACAGAAGCCATCAAAAATAAAATGCACGTAAACCCATTGAGATCTATAATACTAACAATCAATTTTCTAAGCACAACCCCCTCATTTACGTCTATTCTTCCAAGTGAAATTACGACACAAAAAATAAAACTTTTAGGAGTAACTATAACTTCTAATCTTAAATTGGAAGCCCATATTTCAAATATAACCAAGCAAGCCAATATTTCCCTAGCTTTCCTTAACCAATTAGCAAAATATCAATTACCTACTTCTCATATTTTGAAATTTTACATATCTTTTCTTCGCCCAACTCTCGAATATGCTTGCCCTGTGTGGCACTTGTCACTAAATGAAAATCAAATCAAAAGGTTGAATCCGTCCCGAAAAGGGGTTTAAAAATAATTGCACGGGAGGGGAAGTTGTATCACTCCTACCTCTTACAAAAGTTTAAAGTCAAAACCCTTTAAAATAGACGACATGACCTGTGTCTTCGTTTTGGCGGTAATAAGAGAACCAACATCCGAACTGAAGACTTTTTTCCACCTCCCCATAATCCTGAACGGAAACCTCTCCCGAGAGATGCAAGGAATTCCATCCCCATTCTAGAGCCTGTAAAGACTAAAACAAAAAGATATTTAGACAGCTTTTTACCAACCTTCACTCAAATCCTCAACACCTCCGATACCTCTTAATGAATTCTTTTTTTATATTCTTTTGACACTCTTGTTTTTTTTGTGACTTATTATATTATATGCCATTTTATGACTAAGTTTCTACCTTTAATGTATGGCCTGTTTGATATGACATTTTTTTTAGCTACTTCAATATTTTTGTTAATTGTTTAATTTTTATTTGTCTATATTTTGTCTGTTTATAGTTCTTAATGTTTTGGTGCTCCTGATCCTAATTTCATTGATGTGCTTGTGATTGTTGTTGCCTACTTCTTTTTTTTTGCGACAGGAACTTATATTCGGCGATTTATCGCTTGTGAAAAGTTTTAACAATAAAGCCTTATTCAATTCTATTCTATAATGACGTCATAATCTTAGGATGTAGCCAGGTCGTCTCTTACTATTCCAATTAACAAAAAGCCATAGGCGTTTTCCTGTTAGTAATTTTATCATACTGAGATCACTTGACTCTTTGCATCCTATTATATTGATACATGACGTAATAATATATAAAGGCCTATATAATATGTTACAACCATAAATGACGTCATACAAAACAAAGAAGATTACTCTGTTTTAATATTAGAGAACAAATACAGCCCCATATACCCCCCTCCAAGGCTCAGAGACTGAGCCAAGTTCATCTAAAAGGGTTTGTTATATTCCCTAGTATCACTAGGGAACTTTGATACCAATTTTGGAGGTAAAAGATCTAATTTTTTATAATATATACAATTATGTGTTATAACAATTTACATAAAATATTAAAAAATGAGCAAAAGGATTAAAAAAAATTATTTCCTCTCAACTGAGCGCAATAATACAAACAGATATTTATGTAGTTTCTATTATTCTTAAAGATACCGGAACAAACCCAAGAAAATCTTCGCGCAAAGCTCTGCTGGAAAGAAAGAGGTTCTTAGAGGTAATTCAATAAACTAATCATTTCAAGAATTTAATCTAAAATAATTTTAGTAGTAACTATAATGATGCATAGCTTATATTCTTAGCTATTCAAAGATTCGTACAATTCTTCTCAATTCCTCTTTGGTAACAAGATGTGAGGGTTTTAGATTTACATAATTTTGCTCAATCGGATACTGGTCTTTTACCCTAACGTACCTGTTCCGAGATTCGCATTCTGGCTCTGGTTGCCGAGTATCCTCACTTTCTATTGCGGGCCTTTTCCCTTGAAAGTATCAAAATAAATCGTTATCCGCTTGTCGCTTCCTCATTGTTTCAGTGTTAGATACAAACTGACCTGGTATTGGATTGCACCAGCTAAGAGAAGGCTTAGCCGAAGAAGAAGATATGCTGCCTTATCCTAATAATTAGCTCTATTGTTCACTGAACAGTAACTAGCTGAAGCTAAGCCGGTAATTATAGTGACCTTGTGATTTGGTAAGTTTAAATATGCGTGTTTCATAAATAGGTCAAAGTGTTGAAGAAAGCAATTTTCTCGGACATTTCGGAGGGGGGTCAAACCCCCTAACCCTCCCATTGGATAAGGCCATGGGAAGGGATGCTCGTATAAACTTCAGAGAGGGCTGATTTGAATGGAAATTGAAAGTTCTAGTTCAATTTTTCAGAGTCAAAAGAGATCGGAGGGCCCCTAGCCCCCCCCCAGCCACGCCTTTTAATCCCCAAACCCATCCGATACCAATTTTGAAGTAGTCATTTTTTAAAATAGTTCAAAGGTCAGATAACAAAAACTCCAGTGTCAACACAACCTCCCAGGGCCAGGGGGGCAGGCATTGTAAGCTATGTTCTGGGGCCGTATATTGTTCTTATGAAAGGGATGCTCGTTTAAACTTCAGAGAGGGCTCATTTGAATGGAACTTAAAAGTTCTAGTTCATTTTCTCAGAGTAAAAAAAGATCGGAGGGCAACTAGCCCCTCCCAACCTCCACGCCTTTGGCTTTATCGGATGGATAAACCCATCCGATAGATATTTGAGGTGACCATTTTTTTAAAAATAGTTCAAACATCAGATATTAAAACTCCGGGGTCGACACAACTCCCCAGGGCCCAGGGACAGGCGTTGTAAGTTATACTGTGGGGGTATATATGGTTCTTATAGAAGGGATGCTCGTTTAAACTTCAGAGAGGGCTCATTTGATTGAAAATAGAAATTTCTAGTTCACTTTTAAGGAGTCAAAAGATATAAAAGGGAAATTAGCCCCCCCCCCACGCTTTTTTTCCCCAAACCCATCCGGTAAAAATTTTGAGATGGACATTTTGTTAAAAATAGTTCAAACATCAGATAATAAAAACTCCGAGGTTGACACAAACTCATTTTTTCACTTTGATATTGTTACTTTGATACCAGTTTTGATACTTCGGTGAACATTCGACTTTTTTCTTAATTTTTAGTTTGAAATAAGGAATTTTTCAAAACTTGAAACTTTTTGCAATCAAAACAAACAAAAATTGATTAAAAAAAATTCCAAAAAATAAGTTTTTGAAAGAAAAGTAAAGGTCATTTTAAACTTAAGCTCAGCAGATACAAATACCTGTTAAAATTCAAACTCAAAATGACCAGAAATTGCTATCAAAGAATAAATGAAACCCAAAATGAACAGAAATTAAATAAACAATAATAGCAAAAAATATTCAACAAGTAATAACATAAATGAATAAATAAATCTTAAAGCGAGTAATGGTTATATTGAATATGAAAATCAAGCTTAGAACAAAAAAAATATTTTGCTATTTAAGTATAAATGAAACTTAAAACGAACAGAAATTAAATAAGCAATCAATGCAAACAACCTTACACTACATATTAATGTAAATGAACGATAAATCTTAAAACGAGTGAAACTTAAATTGAATATGCAAATCAAACTTGAAACGAACAAAAATTACTACAAACAAGAGTTTGGGTTTCGCCTCCTTCTCTCACTGTAAAAGTCTAAAATCTACTGCGTCATTGGTGCTTTACTGAAAACTATATGTGTCTTGAACAGTCTTGGAAAGTATAAGCAACATCAAATTGAATATTTGATGCATAATAATATTAATTGTTGAAAGATCCATCAGTTAAGGAATTTATTTCACTCTAATTTTGTTTTTATTTTCAATGCTGTAAGAACTGGAAAGGAAAATATTTGTAATATAATTCGTTTTCAGTTAAGCGCCAATACCGCACTAGGCATTTGGTTTTTATTTACAGTTAAGGAAGGGGGCAGTATCCAAACTATTAAATTAAACTGAATATTTGATGTATAACGATATTAATTGCTGAAAGCTCGTCAGTTAAAAATTTTACTGTAATTTTAATGTTTATTTTCAATATTAAGTACAAAAGAAAATATTTGTAATAAAATTGGTTTTCAGTAAAGCGCCAATGACGCAGTAGGTTTTAGACTTAAAAAGTGAGAGAAGGAGGCGATACACAAACTCTTGTTTGTAGTGATTTTTGTTCTTTTCAAGCTTGATTTGCATATTTATTTTCAGTTTCACTCGTTTTAAGATTTATTTATTCATTTAATTAATACCTATTGTAAATTTGTTTGCATTGATTGTTTATTTAATTTCTGGTCGCTTTAAGTTTCATTTATACTTCAATAGGAAAATATTTTTTTTCGTCTTAAGTTTGATTTTCATATTCAATCTAAGCATTACTCGCTTTAAGATCTATTCATTCATTTATATTATTTTTTGTTGTATGTGTTTTGCTATGATTGTTTATTTAATTTCTGTTCGTTTTGGGTTTCATTTATTCTTTAATAGTAATTTCTGGTCGTTCCGAGTCTGAATTTTAACAGGTATTTGTATCTGCTGAGCTTAAGTTTAAAATGACCTTTACTTTTCTTTGAAAATCTTATTTTTTGGAAAGTTTTTTTTTTAATTAATATCCAAAAACGGAAATCTGAAATTATATGAGACACAATTTGGTGCAACATAGATAATGGTTTGCCATTTCTGTGTGCTTATTCAGGCTTTTATAGTGATTGCAGTATTTTTGAGGTTATTAAGATGTGAGTTTTATTGATTTGTTTTTTGTTTTTTTGTTTATCTTTTTCTTTATATGTTGTGTTTATTTTGGTTTAACTTTATTTTTTCCGTGTGAATCAAGGCTCTCCGATGTGGAGTCGAAATATTCAGAGTTTTATTATTCAAAGTTTTTTTTTGTTCCTCTGTTTTATTTAAATTGTACCCGTTTTTCTCTCTCTTAAACTCTGTAGTGATTAGTAGTAGCAGTTGTAGTAGCAGTTTATAGAACGAAGAAGAACGGGGTGATATATTGCTTAACATATAAAAAACTGACTCCGTGGACCACAATGCAAACGCGAATGAAAATCAGTGTCCCCAAGTGCAGCATTTTCAGTGTCCAGATTTTTTTTTTTTAATTAGGGTTTTTTAGACTACCCTTTAGGCCATTTTTGTGAACTGACCACGATACTTAAAGTGTATGGAAAAGGTTTGTATATGTTTACGTAAAATTCCAAAAAGCTCACTTAACAATTAACGGTCAAAAGAGAACGATTTCCCTCCTTTTCTTGTTCTTTCTACTCTCCACCCCTCTAAAATGCGCTGAACAAAGCAGCGCATTTTACAGTTCACCGCTTGCCCATTTGAAATTAATTAAATTCCCAGAAATTAAAATCCCAGTCATAAGAAAGTTTGGAGATCCTGGGAATGGATCTCTATTTATAATTAAGAGAAACGGATAGATGTTCCTAAAAAAAAAAAAAAAAAAAAACAATAGTACCCATTTAAAATTGGTCCAAAACTTTTCTTCTCAGAGTTTAGGTAAATGTGGTGTCACTGCAAAAAAAGAAAAGTAAAACTATCAATACCCTATTTAATCATTCTTAAATTGATTGCTTGACTGAGTTTTCTTTGAATATACACACGGCTAAATATCCTTGAAGTTTGCTTAAATTGGAAAGGAACTCAAGTTTTGGCAACAGTAATCTGATATTTACAGCCAGAAAAACACTTATCAAGTGAACCATGTTTTTCAGAAAGGTAAGAAGAGCTTCCAAAAATTCTCTTGGTTTCCAGATTTTTCTAGATTATAATAGCTAAAATCACCGTCCCAAAATAAGTCCATTATGCTAATTTTAGCTAAATTCAGTAGATTCTGTAATAGAGCAATTTTTTTCTACTAAAATCTAGAAAATTCTTAAAATTAATCTTCTAATTTCAGTCTTACCGACATAATTGATAGAAATTAGTTTAACCAGCCAAACTTCATGAAAAAAACACTTTTTGGTCTATGTCATCTTTTCCGTTTACTTATGGAAAAATTCAGCTTAAAAACTTTAAAATGGAGATGAATCTTTACTGTATTTCTGGAGATTTTATTTTTCTTTGAGTGCAAAAGCCTCCAATATTTTCACCACGGGATTCAGTGGGATGTAACTAATTATTTGTTTAGTTATATCAATATATACATATTAGTTAGTAATAATTTTGACTATGATTAAAATCATTATCATCTGATGTTATGCATGCTGAAACGTTGAAACTAAATAACATGTTTTTTTTACCCGTCCTTAACAGTAGTATACCTTCATGTCAGACAATCTAGGGCCGACGCCCTAGAAAAACTTTTGGATCCAATTTCAAGGGAACTACTAAATGAATTGTTTTACTTATCAATTTTCCAGAGGCTTCAGAGGCCCCAATATCATCAGCATTAGGACTTCGACCTTTTCTTTGTGCTGGTCATATGGCCAAAATGTTGTATTCTCAGTAGTCAAATTTCTTCAGTTATTTGAGGTTGATTTTTCATAGACCATGCCTTGATATTTGCCACTATGTCGGATCAACTAAATTTAACCACCTCTTTGGTTAAACTACTGTATGGATTGTTTAGATACTTAAATTCTTCTACCACTCTTCCAGCATCTCCAATTTGTTTGTATTTGTACAATAGAAATCAAACCTTAGTTCGTTTAAAACAAATTTTTCAGATTTGTAGTGCGAGTAACTATAATAATGTAGAGGTATATACAAATTAATATAGATGCTCTTAGGTTCTGTATGTACCACTATGTGTGTAGCCCTTAGTTTCAACTAAAACAAAACTAAAGAAATTGAATTCCCAGGTTTCTATCGTCTATATTTTGGCCCTTATCGGGTGTTCAATAGCTGGTGTTCTCCGATCAGGTTATGGAGGTGGAGGCTATGGAGGTGGATCATTCGGATTTGGAGGAGGCAATACTGGTGGTTCTTTTGGATTTGGAGGTAGTCATGGTGGTGGATCTTTCGGATTTGGAGGTAGCCATGGCGGTGGATCATTTGGATTTGGCGGTGGCTCATCCGGTGGATTTGGATTTTCAGGAGGTTTGTAATTTTGTCGTAATAATAGTAATAATAATATCAGAAACGTCATTTACCTAACGCCTGTGACTGAACATGGCGTGAGAAGCCGTATGGGTAAAATGACAATTCTGGATGTTAAAACGGTTAAAAGTTAATAAGGTGGAGTGTTGCACTCCGTTATTTACAAGTATTATTACGACGCACTATTTATACTTATCTAAAAAATCAGAAACTCAACAACAAATCTACAGAGATCATTGTACAAAGAACGGAATATGAAAGAAAACAAAATCAAATGAGAATTTTCTAATGTCCCATTGATATAAAAAGTAAGTTTTTTTTCTTTTCTTTTTTTTTTAATATTAATAAATCCCACCTCCTCTCCTCTCGGTGACATAATAATCTTTTTCACTTAATTTTAAACTTTAATGTCACCTACACTAATTTAAAAAGAACTTTTATTTTTTGAAATTTGGATTTGGGTAGCCAAACATAATTGACAAAGACAATATATACTACAAAAAAATTCAAAACCACAAAAAAATACCATTCCCGGTTTAGCAGGGTGCCCTTCTGCCATAGGACACCCCTTTCACCGTGGAAATACATTAATAATAGACAAATAATAGACAAATAAAAAAGTAAGGTTATTCAGCAACCTTGAAAGATTTAGACATGTCAAAGTAATTGCTTTTATTTATTTTTGTTGTGGTTCATATTAAGTAAAAAGATGTGAAAAATTAAAGCCTGAAACTAGCAAAACCGCTCATCTACAACATTGAAGCTGAGAACAAAAATATGTTCTTTTTGTATTTATACAGCAGGAATCAAACTTCAGTTCGTTTAAAATAAATTTCTAAGAATTGTAGCGCGAGTAACAATAATTATGCAGACCATAAAATATACAAATTAATGTTAATTTTCTTATGTTCTGGGTGTACCACTATGTGGGTAACTTTAAGTTTCAACTATAACTAAATAAAGAAATTGAATCCCCAGGATTCTATCGCCTATATTTTGGCCATTCTCAGGTGTTCATTGGAAAGAGGATGACGAAACACTTTTGGATTCAATTTCAATGGAACAACTAAGTTTATTGTTTTACTTAGTAATTTTCCAGAGGCTTCAGAGGCCCAAATATCAGCAGCATTGGGACTTCGTCCTTTCTTTGTGCTGGCCATACGGCCAAAATGTCGTAATCTTATTTTAAATTTTCTCAGTTACAAGAGGCTGATTTTTCACAGACCTAACCATAGACCTGAATAAAAGAGATTATCGTATCCTTACCAATGGTTTCTGCAACTGTACTGTCATTTGTACTAAATTAACGGCTAAATCCATTCTATATTCACAACTAATTGGTATCCTTAAACCAATATAAGACACAATATTCAAAATGTGTCACGTGCTATTAGTCGAAATAATTATCACTTAATCATTATTAAACACCTCATACATTTTTACTTACAAAGAAGTTAAATTGCAAAGATTGTCTAAACTGGATAGTCACTGCAAATGGTTGATTTCATTATTGTCTTTTTTGGAATTATTTTGGTCCTAAATTGTAATATAATATAATAATATAATATAATTTAAGGTTCGAAAGTATTTTTATAAATTGCTCCACTGTGAGAAGAATACGCTCAATCAAGATGTACTGAAACAATGGTCTTCCAGACATTGAAGGACAATGCTTGGCCTCAATAAACAGTAATTTAGCTTTTTCTTCTTAAACAGAGGATAATTATAGTTGACTATTATTTTGTCTTACTTTTATGTTAATGAAATCGATTTTCTTCTCCTAGGGAATAAAGTTCCAATCTTCATATTATTTAAAGTTCTAAAATTGTTATTGGTTCAAGAAAAGCACGGTTACTACCAATGCAGGGTCGTTCTTACCATACTCTTCTCCGGTAGGGTGAAAAAGGTCATAGGAAAGAACTTAAAGGGCTTTGATCATCATTGGAAAGGAAAGCCTTGAAAAGATTGGGTGGAGGTAGAGCGCACGTGGCTTTGTCAGCTTCAGCACGGTGCAGTGATGGGTGCACGGTGCACGGTGCAGTATATTTGACTATAAATTGGGATATCTAATTACCTGTACTCCACGACGTAAAATGTACCTATTTGAGACCTAGACTCCTTTAACTAACGATCCCGTTTGGGTATTAGATTTTCATTACTTAGTAATAATAATGCCAAGTTCTTCAATAAGTGTTTTATAGACTGATAGACATTTTTACCAGTGTTTTGATTTTTACCATAACTGGTTACTTAAGGAGTTTTCTCATTTTAGGAAGAAGCCATGGTTACCGGGGCTGAGCCTGGTTGAAGCTAAGAAATGCCACGCTGTTGTTATTTCTGTTTTGTTACAGCATTTTTAATATAATTAATTGCGTTTATATTGGTGTTTGCTGAATATTTCGGTTACTGGTCATTCCAGTGAGCAGTATTTATACCTCCAATAGAGGAAAAAAACAATAAGGGATAGATTCTCAATAGCCGGTGTTAATTTATTTCATCATTCTATTCTAAAATTCTATCTTAAAATTCAGCTTGACCCAGGCTTAACTGTGAAATTTGACTGCAAATTTGTATATTCTAACCTCTATTCTTCTTCTTTCTTTGAGGTCACTATTCTGTCCAGACAAATGACCTTCTGCTATCCAGCCCAAATGACCTGTTTGCACTTTTTCAGTTTTAACTAATTACTACAGAAACCAATTTGTGTCGATCCACGGAAGTAAAAGTTTTGAAAGCAAATAAAAATATTTCCAACTATTAGGAGACAATAAATTCATGAAATTATAAATTTAAATTAAAAATTTGGAGCCCTTAAATGGGAACAGCAATTTATGACAGCCTGAAGGATTTCATAGTAGGGATAGCAATAAAATATAAAACTAGTCATTCCAGGTGATCCGTATTAGTGCTAGTGCGGTAGAATTACCATCACCAAAGACTTACTACTACCCTTAAACGCAAAATTTGACTATCTTCTCGAATTATATTCGCACATCTCCTACTAAGAGATTTCTATCAGTATGCCGCTATTTGTCTTGAGGGTTAGATAAAGGCATAGACAGTACCAGCTTGCTATGATTTCCCAAGGGACACTTTGGTAAGTGTACGTGAAAGAGTTTTGTAGGACTCTGTTCCCATCTAGAACCAACTTTCCAAGATGTCATTCCGTTAAAGTCATCGACTGATTCCTTGAAGTCAGTTTTTAGCAGGACCATAAAGCCTAGTAATTATTCTGAGTAAGTGAATTTTTCGCATAGTTTTGGACAAATTTGAAGTTGACCAAATAATTAAATAGGAATCTTCATTTCAAATTCCACCCTAGATTATCTCACTTTTCATACTTGGAATTATTTAGTACCGTATCCAGACTGTAAGAAAGTATAAAAAAAAATGTGACTGTAGGCTCAACTATTTCATGTTTATCATAAATTTTTACACTGTCTTTCGTATAAATACTCAACATTCTGCATCAAACCCACTTTCTTCCAGCGCACTCCACTGTCCCCAAATTTTGAGGATTCTTTTAATATTCCCAAAAGGACAATTAACAGTCGTAAATACACGACCATTAAACTTACGGTCTTAAGTACACGAACGTTAAACTGGATGAACTCAGAACCGAACATGCCTTCAGATTTGGCTGCACATGCACAGATCTTGTATTTATCCTTCGAGTGCTCACCGAAGAACCATGTGAATGGTGATCTAATCTGGACAAGGTTTTTGTCGACTTTGAGAAAGCATTTGACTTTCATCTTAGTGAAAGATTTGGAAGTTATTTTTTGTACATTTTTGTACCTTTTGTACCTTTACCCTCAAATATGAGGGTAAAGAAATAACTAAAGTATCAAAGTAACAATAAGTGACTGAGAGGGATCGGTCATAAGTTTTTTTTTTTTTGGGGGGGGGGGGATTGAACCATTGAGGGAGGGCCAGAAGTAACCTACTATGATTTTTGGAATAAGATTTCTTTAATAGCGTTTTTGGGGGGATGGGGGTAAGAGGTTCGACCCCTGAGCTTTTGTTATATGATCTTTGGTCTATTTTAAACCAAATGGCTATATAGGAAATTAGATCAGATAGATTTTTGAAAAAGAGGGCGTGGGGAGGGGGCTATTTGCCTTCTTGTCACTTTTGACTCTTAAAAGGGAATTAATACTTTCGATTTCCAATCGAGTGAGCCCCCTCCAAATTTTGTGCGATCATCCCTTCCAAAAGATCCTTATATATCCCCGGGCATAGATTACAACATTTGCTCCCGGTTTCTGGGGGGCTGTGTGTTCCTTGGAGTTTTTGTTATGTGATCTTTGGTCTATTTTTAATAAAATGACTATAAATACAATTCTATCGGATGCATATAGGGAAAAGAGGGCACGGGGGATGCTAATAGCCCTCTGATGACTTTTGACTCTTAATAAGGAACTAGAACTTTCAATTTCCAATCAAATGAGCCCCTCTGAAGTTTATACGACCACCCTTTCCATAAAAGGAATGTATGCCCCCCCAGGTATAACTTACGACGCCTGCCCCCAGGCTCAGGGAAGTGTGTCAACCTTCGGGTTTTATTATCTGATGTTTAAACTAGTTTTAGCAAAATGGCTATCTCAAAATTTTTATATGATGGGGTTGGGGAAAAAAGAGCATGGGAAGGGGGGCTAGTTGCCCTCCAATCTGTTTTGGTTCTTAAAAAGTGAGATAGAACTTTCAGTTTGCTATGAAATGAGCCCCCTCTAAAGTCTATATGATCACCCCTTTCACGCAAACTATATATGCCCTGAACGCAGAACTTACAACATCTGACTTGGGCTTTGGGGGACCTCAGAGTTTTTGCTATCTGATCTTTGAACTATTTTTGAAAAAATAACCATCTCAAAATTTTTATCAGATGTATTTGGGGGAAAAAAGAGTGTGTGTGTGTGCCTGGGGGGGAGGGTCGAGGTTAGTTGCCCTCCGATAAATTTTGACTCTGAAAGAGAGCACCAGAACTCCCAATATCCAATCGAATGAGCCTCCTCCTCCTAGTCAATACTTCGCTCTTTACGCTAAATTTCATTTTTTTTTCCCCAGTTCTTTAAGAATGACCCCTGAATCACAAAGACCATTTAATTAGAATAGATAGCTCTTTTGAAAGCACTAAAAAATCTGTAGCGTAAAGAGCGAGGTATTGACAAGGGGGCGAACCCCCTCATATGCGTAATAATTTCTGTTCGTTTAAGTTTTAGTGTTGCTCCGTACTTTCAGTTGATAAACTTGTTTTTTTTATTTAATTTCTGATCGTTTTTAAATAGTGCTGGGAAATCCGCCACCCCCTTCATAAATAACAAACGACCTCAAGTAAATAATGAAGACCTCATGTACGACCTCATGTATGTAAATGAAGCGTTGGACATCAATGAGTGAAACTTGATATTTATGCTATTTTTCTTGTGGAGTGTATTTAAGAATACTGGGCTGTATGGCCTGTTTTTTTTTTTTGCTTATAATAAATTATTATTATTATTATTATTATTAATATCAAACAAATAAACACGCATCTGTGATTTTTCTTTTGGCAAAAAATACAAAATTCAACATTTTTGTAGATAGGAGTTTGAAACCTCTACTGTAGGGTTTACTAATACTCTGAATCTGATGCTGTGATTTTCATTAATATTCTATCGATTTTAGGGAGTGTTTCCCAATTTTTCAAAAATAAGGATGGGTAAAAATAACTTCTGATGGGTATGACTAAACTTGATTAAATTTATATATTTGAAATCCGCATAAAAATCAAATTATTCTGATGTATCTATTGGTATCAAAATTCCATTTTTTAGAGTTTCAGTTACTATTGCGCTGGGTCGCTCCTTACTTACAGTTCGTTACCATACGAACTGTTTGACTTTATGCATCTTGAACAGTTCTTGAAAAGAAATGAGAAAATTAAACTGAACATTTGATATAAATAATGGTATTAATTTTTGAAAGCTCAGCAGTTCAAGATTTCATTTCACTGCAATTATATTTTATTTTCAATGTTGTAAGTACAGAAGAAAATATTAGTCATATAATTCGTTTTTAGTAAAGCGCAACTGTCGCAGCAGGCATTTGACTTTAACAGTTTGGGAGGGAGCCAGAAGCCAAGTTCTTGTTTGTACTGATTTTTGTTCGTTTTAAGATTGATTTGAATATTCAGTTTTAGTTTTACTTGTTCCTAGATTTATTTTATTTATTATTTATTAACTGAAAACCCGTCTACAAAAACTTGAAAAGGACGGAGCAAAATATAAGAAAAAAAGAAAAGAAAACAATAGCACGAGACAAATATCGACAAAACCAATAGGATCAAATAAGAACGTCAATTATAAATAAATCAAGGATAAAATAGGAACAAAATCAAACAAAGCAAAAGCAAATCCACATATACAACATCAACATATTCATATATAATTATATATAAAAAAAAAATCAACAACAGACGAAGTTATTGCACTAGAAAGGGGCCTAGCTCATGACCAGCTTTTTTTCTATTATGTTTTCCAATAACTCGAGAGATAGTTATTTCTGGGTCTGCAATTTTGTATATTTTAACTATAGATGAATTTCTGTGCCAAGGTGGTAGACGTAGTGAATATTTTACAAAACAGAAAAACAGCGAACGGATTTTTGACTTTTCAGATTTTGTAAATATTTTCCAAAATGGGGCGATGTACAGTATATGGGGGAGGGCTACAGCATTGAACAGACTAGCTAAGAGATGACGATTGAAGTGGAACTTGCAAGTGACAATAGAGTCGTAAGATGCTGAAATTCGACGGTTAAGATGCTCGATGAGAAGAGATCTAGTGTGACGTAAAAAGGACCCGATGGGGAGGCCTAAGTATACTATATGATCAGCAGGCTGAACCGTTGAGCTCCCAAGTGCTATTGAAGGGGGAGTAGGACTCTTCCAGTTGAAAACAATTATTTCGGACATCGCCAAATTAAACTGAAGCACAACCCTGAGGTATTCATCTTGAAGGATAGCAAAAATTTCACCGATTCGCGGTAGCGTACGACTGAGATTCAGAATATCATCCGCGTAGTACACAAACGACAGATTAGTAGATGCCAAAATTAAAGACCAGGGGCATTGGTCTTGAGCCTCAAGAACGTAATTACTGAAGAAATTGGGGAAGAAACTGCAGCTTGTCAAGCACCCTTTAAGACTGGTATGAGCCTTTTCTCAGAAATCGGAGGCAAATTTTTATCTGGCGGAAGTTTCAGTCGAATGGATAACCGTGTATACACATCCCCAAGTGTACGAATTATATCCGGGTTCAGTCCACGCCTACCTGCTTTAAGAAACATTGCAGAGCAAATGAGTGAGTCAAATGCACGTCTTACGTCGTGGCCAGTAAGAACTAGACGTTCTCCCGTAGAATCGACATCAATAAGAGTGTTTGCTACTACAGTGAGAGCGTCAGCACAGCCAGTTCCTCATTTGAAGCCAAATTGGTGTGGGGGTGTATAACAAGTTACTTCGAGTTTGTCTCTAAAGAGAAGCTCGAAGAGCTTATAAAGAGAAGTTGCGACGGTGATGGGCCGAAACGAGGTCCACTGGGGTACTGCTTTTCCCTTCTTAGGGATCGGAGTAAGATCACCGATACAGAATGTTGAGGGCACAGCACATTGAGTAAATATCATCTGCATTAGAAGTGTGAGGTGTTGGGTTAAAAGAGGGCTTTCGTTCTTTAGATGCATAGCTCCCACACAATCAAAGCCGCTGGAAGATTTCCACTTTAATTTTTGGGTTGCTTTTTCTATTGCTTGAGTTGTCACGGTGTAATGTGTTTTAGGCGAAGAAGCTAAGAAGGCATCTAAATCTTTATCATACTGATCCTGAAGATGGGGATCAGGAAACGAAAACTCCAATTCAAAGTGAGCATACCATTCATCGTCAGGAATATCAGAGGGATGCACAGAGGGGGCGTGGTTACGTGACTGCGAAACCAATTTGAAGAGTAGTGTACGGTGATTTCTGGCTCTAGCAGAGTTCCGATCGACAAGCATCTTCCAATGAAAAGCAAGAGCCTTCGAAAATAGTCTTTTCGTACTGAGGGATCATTTACGATACCAGATCGCGGTTTATCGCAATCTTTCCACAGATTGAACCAAAATTTTGCTTTTCTCCATGATCTAACTAGATCAGGATTTGATGACCAGCCCGTGATTATACCTTTGCGACTTCTTCGGAAAAGAACTGCTTGGCTGTCGGCAAACGAAGGGCATGGCAAATCTCGGCAGAATACATGTCCCGGCTAAGGCATGTTTCTTTTTTCGATAAATTATCTGAAATCTGTAGAAGATTAAACGGTACTTGAATTTCATTTAGGATAAAATCCGAAGAAGACTTGAAAAGTTCACTATTAATTTTCGACCAATCACGCAAAAGTGGAGGTGTTCGAGGATTATTTTGGTGTGTATGCTGGGGTGGTGTGTGAATTATAATGGAAGATGAAATGGGAAAATGGTCCGATAGATGGTATTCACTCAAAGCAAAAACTTTTTCCGTCTCGAGGTTGCAAGATATCGCGATATGATCCAGATTAGATGTATGAGATGAAGTATAAATTTAAGTAAAATCGGAATCCTTATGAACCACTCTAACCCGATCACCAAATATACCCCTAATGAGGATTGTTCGCGGCAATTCTTGGGTATCTCTTTCCGTTAAATTACAATTAAAATCTCCAGATACTACACACGACAGCCCTAAACGCTTAACTTTATCAAGACTTTATCAAGATGTTAGAGTGGTTCATAAGGATTCCGATTTTATTTACATTCATACTTCATCTCATACATCTAATCTGGATCACATCGCGATATCTTGCAACCTCGAGACGGAACAAGTTTCTGTTTTGAGTGAATACCAGCTATCGGACCATTTTCCCATTTCATCTTCCTTTATAATTCACACACCACCCCAGCAAACACACCAAAGTAATCCTCGAACACCTCCATTTTCGCGTGATTGGTCGAAAATTAATAGTGAATTTTTCAAGTCTTCTTCGGATTTTATCCTAAATAAAATTCGAGTACCGTTTCATTTTCTACAGATTTCAGATAATTTATCGAAAAAAGAAACACTCCTTAGCCTCGACATGTATTCTACAACGAGACAATAATAAAAAAAGAGAAAAACGAGGATTATACAAGCCAGTGAAACATATGAACTAAAATGCAAATATTTCGGTCAAGACCTCCGCTTGACCGTCCTCAGTGCAGGATAATAACATCAAAATTACTAATAAAATTCCATGGATACTATAAGGAAAAAAAAAATTTCAAACCTTGAAACGAAGCGTAACTAAAATTCGAAGACCCTCTCCATGTAACGGCGAAAGGGTAACTGAATGAAAAAATACAGTACTGAATGGGAATTCAATTTTTTAATTTATACAGAGCATTTTTAAAAGCTAAACGCTTTCCAGGTAAAACATTATCAGAGATTAGGTTAGGTTGCAAAATGTGATTTTTTTTAATATTTAAGTAAAAACGATCAGAATTAATTAGTTCATTATAAATGGGGCTTAAATAGGTTTCTCCCGTGTCTCTATTGAGAGCAACCTTTCGGTGAATGTACTTTTTTATCTCAACTGCCTCCCTGAAAACTTGGATGAGACCTTTAACAGGGGCAATAATGGAGGTGTTATCGAATAAAACGAAATGGTGCGGGTTGTCATACACATGCTGAGCCAAGGCGGAATCAAAAGTCTCAGGCCTTTGGCATAGCTCCATAGCTTTGTCGATTGAGGACCTGTGTTCCAACAATCTCTCCCCCAATTGCTGATGGGTTCTTCCAACATAGAAACAGCCGCAAGAACATGGAACCCTATAAACACCACTGCCCAAAATAGGGCTCGTTTTATCTTTACCACTGTTAAAATAGTTCTGGATTTTATTAGAATTTTTGAAGGTAACATTTAAGTTATGTTTTTTAAGTATTCTTTGCAATTTGTCACCTAATTTGCGAAAATAGGGCAAAACAGTAAAAACTTTCTTATCACCCACTAAAGGGATGATATCCGTTGGAGGTTGTGGAGATGATAAATCTTTTTCTGCCTTTTTTTGTCTTTTTTCTATGATGGATTCCAGTAACTTGATGGGATATCCATTGCAAAACAAAATGTCCTTCAGATAATTTAATTCTGGGATTATATGAGCCTTTGAACAAATTCTTATGATGCGATCAACTAAAGATATAACTACTCCTCTTTTTACACAAGGAGGGTGGTTGGAAGACAAATGCAAATACCTATCATTATGTGTAGGTTTTCTATAAATTGAATAATCAAGGCTGAGAGCTTTGTTGAAGATTAAGACGTCTAAAAAAGGCAGTTTATGATTATCTTCTAGTTCCAAGGTGAACTGAAGGTTGGAATCGAAACTATTAAGATGAAGTAAAAAAGCGTTAAGTTCTATCTCTCCGTGATTCCAGACAGAGATCACATCATCGACAAACCGGCCCCAGAAGCGGTGTTTCAGAGGAAAAGTATTCAAAGCGGAGGTTTCAATAAATTCCATGTAAAAAGTGGCCAAAAAAGGTGAAAGGCTTGTACCCATAGGGAGCCCATTTGTTTGGGTGAAAAATTGATTGTTGTACCGAAAATATAAGGAATATCTATTGCAAAGGCGAACAAGTTGCATAATAGTTTCAATATCTAATGTTTTGTAATCCATCCGGTCAATATTATCTTCTAGCTTCTTTTGAAGAGCAAATTCACATTTTTTTTTTTATATCACATGATGTATACATCGAAATGGCATCAAAACTGGCCAAAATTGTGTCTTTTTTTATATCAAGGTTTTTTAATTTTTCCACAAGGTGTACTGAATTTTTAATGTAAGAAGCTTGCGTCGACATAAGAGGACGAAAAATTGTGGCTAACCATTTTCCCAGTCTGGAAGCTGGCGAACTATAAGAGGCCACAATTGGGCGCAGAGGAACTCCATCTTTGTGAATTTTTGGGAGACCATAGAATTTAGGAGCGGAGCACCCTTTAAGGTAAAACATTTTGTACATTTGTGGAGTAATGAGTCTTTCTTTTTGTAAAATTCCCAACTCTTTTCGTACTTCACGGGTGAATTTGTCGGTGGGATCTGACTCTATACGTTTATAAGTGTGAGTGTCGGACAAAATATCCGTAACTTTTTTATTGTATGAAATTTTATCAAGGATAACAATTTTATTCCCTTTGTCAGCCCTGGTGATAATGATGTCTGGGTCTCTTTTTAAATTTACCAGAATTTGTGTTTCCCGAGTTTCTGAATTTGAGGAATAAGAAGTGAAGTTAAGAAGATTCTTAACAACCTCCCCTCGAAGTAAATCGGGATTTTCCACAATACCTCTTGAGCCAAATATACCCGCCTCCACACTGGATACTATCTCTGAGAAATTTACTCGTGGATGAGGCAAGCAAAATTTTGGTCCCTTAGACAAGATATGGATTTCTTCCGGTGTAAGAACTTTCGAAGATAGGTTCTCAATGGCCGGGCCAGGACAGAATCTAGGGAGGAAACGTCTGGAATTTTGAAATTTTTCGTATTGTAATTTTAAAAACTTTTCTGATAAACGAGCTCTAGCCATAAAAAAGTCGTGACGGAAAGAATTCTAAGCAATTTTAGAAATCTGTTGAAAATCTGGTGACGAGAGGTTACACTGTAAAAAATGTCGAACTCTAGAAATCATGTTACTAAGGAAAAAACGTCGGTTTTTATGGTCTTTTAAAATGTGGTTCAATGATTGAAAACCAACCCTATCACTAAATTTCAGTTCCGATTGCGTGCCTAGATTCAATCTAAACCGAAGAGACTTTGGAAGAATTCTATGAAACCTACAATTCTGTAAAAATTCTTGCTGGCTAATTAAGTTAGCGTGTTTTTTGGAAAAATCAAAATAATTAAGAACAGACTTGGTCGTGCGCTCCCCGTAAGCTTGTCGTAAATAATTTCTAAGACCACACTGGCTAATCATGATACAACGAAACAATAATAAAAAAAGAGAAAAACGAGGATTATACAAGCCAGTGAAACATACGAACTAAAATGCAAATATTTCGGTCAAGACCTCCGCTTGACCGTCCTCAGTGCAGGATAACCTATTTAAGCCCCATTTATAATAAACTAATTAATTCTGATCGTTTTTACTTAAATATTAAAAAAAATCACATTTTGCAACCTAACCTAATCTCTGATAATGTTTTACCTGGAAAGCGTTTAGCTTTTAAAAATGCTCTGTATAAATTAAAAAATTGAATTCCCATTCAGTACTGTATTTTTTCATTCAGTTACCCTTTCACCGTTACATGGAGAGGGTCTTCGAATTTTAGTTACGCTTCGTTTTCAATCATTGAACCACATTTTAAAAGACCATAAAAACCGACGTTTTTTCCTTAGTAACATGATTTCTAGAGTTCGACATTTTTTACAGTGTAACCTCTCGTCACCAGATTTTCAACAGATTTCTAAAATTGCTCAGAATTCTTTCCGTCACGACTTTTTTATGGCTAGAGCTCGTTTATCAGAAAAGTTTTTAAAATTACAATACGAAAAATTTCAAAATTCCAGACGTTTCCTCCCTAGATTCTGTCCTGGCCCGGCCATTGAGAACCTATCTTCGAAAGTTCTTACACCGGAAGAAATCCATATCTTGTCTAAGGGACCAAAATTTTGCTTGCCTCATCCACGAGTAAATTTCTCAGAGATAGTATCCAGTGTGGAGGCGGGTATATTTGGCTCAAGAGGTATTGTGGAAAATCCCGATTTACTTCGAGGGGAGGTTGTTAAGAATCTTCTTAACTTCACTTCTTATTCCTCAAATTCAGAAACTCGGGAAACACAAATTCTGGTAAATTTAAAAAGAGACCCAGACATCATTATCACCAGGGCTGACAAAGGGAATAAAATTGTTATCCTTGATAAAATTTCATACAATAAAAAAGTTACGGATATTTTGTCCGACACTCACACTTATAAACGTATAGAGTCAGATCCCACCGACAAATTCACCCGTGAAGTACGAAAAGAGTTGGGAATTTTACAAAAAGAAAGACTCATTACTCCACAAATGTACAAAATGTTTTACCCTAAAGGGTGCTCCGCTCCTAAATTCTATGGTCTCCCAAAAATTCACAAAGATGGAGTTCCTCTGCGCCCAATTGTGGCCTCTTATAGTTCGCCAGCTTCCAGACTGGGAAAATGGTTAGCCACAATTTTTCGTCCTCTTATGTCGACGCAAGCTTCTTACATTAAAAATTCAGTACACCTTGTGGAAAAATTAAAAAACCTTGATATAAAAAAAGACACAATTTTGGCCAGTTTTGATGCCATTTCGATGTATACATCATGTGATATAAAAAAAAAAAAAAAAAAAAAAAAAAAAAAAAAAAAAAAAAAAAATGTGAATTTGCTCTTCAAAAGAAGCTAGAAGATAATATTGACCGGATGGATTACAAAACATTAGATATTTAAACTATTATGCAACTTGTTCGCCTTTGCAATAGATATTCCTTATATTTTCGGTACAACAATCAATTTTTCACCCAAACAAATGGGCTCCCTATGGGTACAAGCCTTTAACCTTTTTTGGCCACTTTTTACATGAAATTTATTGAAACCTCCGCTTTGAATACTTTTCCTCTGAAACACCGCTTCTGGGGCCGGATTGTCGATGATGTGATCTCTGTCTGGAATCACGGAGAGATAGAACTTAACGCTTTTTTACTTCATCTTAATAGTTTCGATTCCAACCTTCAGTTCACCTTGGAACTAGAAGATAATCATAAACTGCCTTTTTTAGACGTCTTAATCTTCAACAAAGCTCTCAGCCTTGAATATTCAATTTATAGAAAACCTACACATAATGATAGGTATTTGCATTTCTCTTCCAACCACCCTCCTTGTGTAAAAAGAGGAGTAGTTATATCTTTAGTTGATCGCATCATAAGAATTTGTTCAAAGGCTCATATAATCCCAGAATTAAATTATCTGAAGGACATTTTGTTTTGCAATGGATATCCCATCAAGTTACTGGAATCCATCATAGAAAAAAGACAAAAAAAGGCAGAAAAAGATTTATCATCTCCACAACCTCCAACGGATATCATCCCTTTAGTGGGTGATAAGAAAGTTTTTACTGTTTTGCCCTATTTTCGCAAATTAGGTGACAAATTGCAAAGAATACTTAAAAAACATAACTTAAATGTTACCTTCAAAAATTCTAATAAAATCCAGAACTATTTTAACAGTGGTAAAGATAAAACGAGCCCTATTTTGGGCAGTGGTGTTTATAGGGTTCCATGTTCTTGCGGCTGTTTCTATGTTGGAAGAACCCATCAGCAATTGGGGGAGAGATTGTTGGAACACAGGTCCTCAATCGACAAAGCTATGGAGCTATGCCAAAGGCCTGAGACTTTTGATTCCGCCTTGGCTCAGCATGTGTATGACAACCCGCACCATTTCGTTTTATTCGATAACACCTCCATTATTGCCCCTGTTAAAGGTCTCATCCAAGTTTTCAGGGAGGCAGTTGAGATAAAAAAGTACATTCACCGAAAGGTTGCTCTCAATAGAGACACGGGAGAAACCTATTTAAGCCCCATTTATAATGAACTAATTAATTCTGATCGTTTTTACTTAAATATTAAAAAAAATCACATTTTGCAACCTAACCTAATCTCTGATAATGTTTTACCTGGAAAGCGTTTAGCTTTTAAAAATGCTCTGTATAAATTAAAAAATTGAATTCCCATTCAGTACTGTATTTTTTCATTCAGTTACCCTTTCACCGTTACATGGAGAGGGTCTTCGAATTTTAGTTACGCTTCGTTTCAAGGTTTGAAATTTTTTTTTTCTTTATAGTATCCATGGAGTTTTATTAGTAATTTTGATGTTATTATCCTGCACTGAGGACGGTCAAGCGGAGGTCGTGACCGAAATATTTGCATTTTAGTTCATATGTTTCACTGGCTTGTATAATCCTCGTTTTTCTCTTTTTTTATTATTGTTTCGTTGTATCATGATTAGCCAGTGTGGTCTTAGAAATTATTTACGACATGTATTCTGCCGAGATTTGCCATGTCCTTCGTTTTGCCAACAGCCAAGCACTTCCTTTTAGAAGAAATCGCAAAGGTATAATCACGGGTTGGTCATCAAATCCTGATATAGTTAGATCATGGAGAAAAGCAAAATTTTGGTTCAATCTTTGGAAAGATTGCGATAAACTGCGATCTTGTATCGGGAATGATCTACGCCTCAGTACGAAAAGACTATTTTCGAAGGCTCCTGCTTTTCATCGGAAGATGCTTGTCGATCGGAATTCTGCTAGAGCCAGACATCACCGTACACTACTCTTCAAATTGGTTTCGCAGTCACGTACCCACGCCCCCTCTGTGCATCCCTCTGATATTCCTGACGATCAATGGTATGCTCACTTTGAATTGGAGTTTTTGTTTCCTGATCCCCATGTTGAGGATCAGTATGACAAAGATTTAGATGTCTTCTTAGTTTCTTCGCCGAAAACACATTACACCGTGACAACTCAAGCAATAGAAAAAGCAACCCAAAAATTACAGTGGAAATCTTCCATCGGCTTTGATTGTCTGGGAGCTACGCATCTAAAGAACGGAAGCCCTCTTTTAACCCAACACCTCTCACTTCTAATGCAGATGATATTCACTCAATGCACTGTGCCCTCAACTTTCTGTGTCGGTGACCTTACTCCGATCCCTAAGAAGGGAAAAGCAGTACCCTAGTGTACCTCGTTTCGGCCCATCACTGTCGCAACCTCTCTTCGTCATCTCTTCGAGCTTCTCTTTAGAGACGAACTTGATATAACTTGTTATACATCCCCACACCAATTTGGTTTCAAACGAGGAACTGGCTGTGGTGACGCTCTCACTGTAGTAGCAAACACTCTTATTGATGTCGATTCTGCGGGAGAAAGTCTAGTTCTTGTTGGCCACGACGTAAGACATGCATTTGACTCACTCATTCAATCTGCAATGTTTCTTAAAGCTGGTTGGCGTGTACTGAACCCGGATATAATTCGTACACTTAGGGATATGTATACATGGTTATCCATTCGACTGAAAATTCCGCCAGATAAAAATTTGCCTCCAATCTCTGAGAAAAGGCTCATAACAATTTTAAACAAACGTTTATATGCGAAATCAAATAAAACTACATATTGTTCAATTCTCTAATTCTTTTCAAAGCAAAGGTGGAAGCTAGCCTCTTTGACCTTCTTGGATTCGGTTCATTAGCGTTCAATGATATAACATTTGGACAAAAGTCAACTACATTTGGTGAACTGGACTTTATTCTGTCAGATTTTAATAAAATTATCATAGATAGAGTTCAGCCCAAATTCACCTGTATCCCGATTCAAAGCAATATTCTGTAATAAGATTTTCTTTATTTCAAGAGTTTCACGAAAATTGTGCTTTAAAAACCGATCCCTAGAAGTCAAAGTGACATTCTTGAATAAAATAAAATGGTCTGGATAATTGGAAATATGTCCTAAAAGGGCTGAAGTAAAATCTTCAGACTTAGAATCTTGCTTTAAAGTCGAAGAAATAGAATCTTTATGCTGTAATAATCTCCTTTCCAAACTCTGGTTAGTACGTCCCACATATGAGCTTCCGCAAGTACAGTGGATCTCATATACCCCACTTTGTCGCCCCAATGAAGTTATATCCCTCTCAGAATTTAGAAAACTACCCAAAGTATTATTACTCTTTAAAGCTACCCTTAGACCATTACTCTGTAAAGTTTTCACTTAGCCCGGGTACATATGGTAAGGAACATAAAACATCCTTCTCCCGAGATGTCTCCAAGACTTCCTTACAAATCTCTAGAAACCTTTTTCTTCTTTTTGCAAAAGTCTGGTTAATTAACCACTCTGGATACATGTTGCTTATTAGTATTTTCCTTAGAAAAGACAACTCATCCTCAAAAATTTTTGGAGAGCAAATACTAAAGATCCTGTCAGTTAAAGAAATGATCAAACCAATTTTTACTTGGCGAGCGTGACCGAAACTATAAGACAAAATCTATTGTTATTTGTCGGTTTTCTGTAAATTTTAAAATCCAGACTATTTTCATTTTTCAAAAGAAGAATATCAAGAAAAGGACGTTTCCCTTTCTCTTCTAATTCAACAGTAAAATTTAAATCCCACCCCCTCTCAAACAATTAAGATGTTCCAAAAATCCTTTTAATTCCTCCTGCCCATAATCCCATACTGAAATTATGTCATCCAGATACCGGTCCCAAAAAGTCTAACGCAATTGTTTTAAAAAATATGAGTCTAACGCAATTGTTTCAAATTGTTTCAATTTGTTTCAATGGTTTATCAGATCCCATGTACTTGCGGAAGCTCATATGTGGGACGTACTAACCAGAGTTTGGAAATGAGGTTATTACAGCATAAAGATTCTATTTCTTCGGCTTTAAAGCAAGATTCTAAGTCTGAAGATTTTACTTCGGCCCTTTCAGAACATATTTTCAATTTTCCAGACCATTTAATTTTGTTCGAGAATGTCTCTTTGATTTCTAGGGATCGGGGTTTAAAGCAAAATTTTCGTGAAACTCTAGAAATAAAGAAAATCTTATTCAAGAATATTGCTTTGAATCGGGATACAGGTGAACTTGGGCTGAACTCTATGATAATATATTAAAATCTGACAGAGTAAAGTTCAATTCACCCAATGTAGTTGTCCTTTGTCCAAATGTTATATCATTGAACGCTAATGAACCGAATCCAAGATTTTAATAGTCGAAAGTGATTGGAGGGCAACTATCCCCCCCCCAAGCCCATCATTCCCCGAAACACATCCAATCAAAATTTTGAAATAGCCATTTTGTTCAGCGTAGTTGATTTCCAGATAGAAAATATGTTTTTGAGGAAACTCCCCCACAACCCTCAGGGCAAGGGTTTTAAGTTATGCCCTGGGGGCATGTAAGGTTTTTATAGAAGGCGTTGTCGTAGAAACTTCAAAACAGGCTCATTCGATTGGAAATTCAAAGGGCTAGTACCCTTTTCAATAGCCGAAAGTGATGGGAGGGCAACTAGCCCCCCCCCCACGCCCATCATTCCCCAAATCACATCGAATCAAAATTTTGAAATAGCCATTTGTTCAGCGTAGTTGATTTCCAGATAGAAAATATGTTTTTGAGGAGGACACTCCCCCACAACCCTCAGGGCACGGGTTTTATTTTATGCCCTGGGGGCATATAAGGTTTTTATAGAAGGCGTTGTCGTAGAAACTTCAAAACAGGCTCATTCGATTGGAAATTCAAAGGGCTAGTACCCTTTTCAATAGCCGAAAGTGATGGGAGGGCAACTAGCCTCCCCCCCACGCCCTTCATTCCCCCAAACACATCCAATCAAAATTTTGAGATAGCCATTTTGTTCAACGTAGTTGATTTCCAGATAGAAAGTATGTTTTTGAGGAGGACACTCCCACACATCCCTCAGGGCAAGGGTTTTAACTTATGCCTTGGGGTACATAAGGTTTTTAAAGAAAGCGTTGTCGTAGAAATTCCAATAAAAGCTCATTCAACTGGACATTCAAAGCAGTAGTGCCCTTTTTAATAGTCGAATGTGATTGGAGGGCAACTACCCCCCCCCACACCCATCATTCCCCCAAACACATCCAATAAAAATTTTGAGATAGCTATTTTGTTCATGGTAGTTGATTTCCAGATAGAAAACATATTTTTGAGGAGGACACTCCCCCACAACCCTCAGGGCAAGGACTATAAGTTATGCCCTGGGGGCATATAAGGTTTTTATTGAAATCTTTGTCGTAGAAACTTCAAAAGGGCTCATTCAATTGGAAATTGAAAGGGCTAGTGCTTTTTTTAATAGTTGAAAGTGATTGGATAGCGACTTACGCCCCTCTTACGCCCATCATTTTCCCAAACACATCGAATTGAAATTTTAAGATATCCATTTTGTTCAACGTAGTTGAAAGTTCTGGAAATTTTGTCTTTTAGGATGATAACCCCCTCAGAGCCCTCAGTGCAAGGGTTGTAAGTTATGCCCTGGGGACATATAAAGTTTTTATTGAAAGCGTTGTCATAGAAACTTCAAAAGGGCTCATTCGATTGGAAATTCAAAGGGCTAGTACCCTTTTTAATAGTCGAAAGTGGTTGGAGGGCAACTAGCCTCCCCCACACCCATCATTCCCCCAAACACATCCAATAAAATTTTGAGATAGCCATTTTGTTCAGGGTAGTTGATTTCCAGACAGAAAACATATTTTTGAGGAGGACACTATCCCACAACCCTCAGGGCAAGGATTATAAGTTATGCCCTGGGGGCATATAAGGTTTTTATTGAAATTTTTGTCATAGAAACTTGAAAAGGGGCTCATTCGATTTGAAATTCAAAGGAATAATACCCTTTTTAATAGTCGAAAGTGATTTGAGGGCAACTAGCCCCCCTCTCACGCCCACCTTTTCCCCAAACACATTCAATCAAAAATTTTAGATAGCCATTTTATTCAACGTAGTTGAAAGTATGGGAAATTAGGTCTTTAAGATGACAACCTCTCCCCCCATAGCCCTCAGGGCAAGGATTGTAAGTTAAGCCCTGGGGGCATATAAAGTTTTTATTGAAAGCGTTGTCGTAGAAACTTCAAAAGGGGTCATTCAAATGGAAATTAGAAGGGCTAGTGCCTTTTTTAATAGTTGAAAGTGATTGGATAGCGACTAACGCCCCTCTCACGCCCACCATTTTCCCAAACACATCGAATTAAAATTTTGAGATATTCATTGTGTTCAACGTAGTTGAAAGTTCTTGAAGTTTTGTCTTTTAGGATGATAACCTCCTCAGAGCCCTCAGTGCAAGGGCTGTAATTTATGCCCTGGGGGCATATAAGATTTGTATAGAAAGTTGCTGTATATGATTTATAGAATAGATTTTACTTTTCCTCAAATCCAATTTTTATTTACAAGATATTCTACCTATTCATGAGGTAGAAACTTTGCGAGTCACTGGGTGGACGCTGATCTTCTTCATTATTCATCAAGAAAGTAGAAATCTGGTAAAAACGAATTGCCTGTGGCATTTCAGAATCCTTGCAGAAAGTTGAAATATCTAAGAGCTATGCTTTTCTAACAGAATTAATAATCAAAATTAGTATTATTTTTATTCCTCGAAAATTACTGTATACAAAACTTCGAATACCGTATCAAAATTCATCATTTATCTTTGAATATTAGTGCGTCGAAAAAAACTCCTTCAGACAATTTTCAGAAGTATATTAGAACTGCGGGATGTGGCTATAGTTATCCTGAATGAAAATCAACTTATCCACTCTGTGGGGACTGAGGCCATTTCTTTTCTAAGTCACTATCATAGTCACTATCAGGCCTGCCACCAAAAATAGTCTTTCTGCGGTCACACTAGTCGCAGGAATAGACAATGACTTGCTGGCAAGTGCGGCGACGTAGGAAATTTCATCGCGATTGTGTCTCTGGAACAGAAGAACGTTGCCGTCACCGTCGTCTTCGGTTTCTTCCAATGTCTTTCAAAGGATGACTTGATTCCTGATTGGTTCCAGCTCTTCCAGATTCGCTACTCTTTTTTAGACAGCCTCCTTGTTCTCTTTTTCAGCCTTCTTTTTTTGGCAATGTTTCTTCACACTAAAAAAAATTCAAAGAAAATCATTTTTTCACACGACCTCTTTTCCACACCACCCAGGAGGTAGAGGTCAAGACGCGTTTTTTTTATAGAGGTATCGCCATTAGCCACTAATCCTCTGATTAATTTTCATTAAAAACAATTATTGAAAATTTCAAAAATTGTTTTTAATGAAAATTAAATAAAACAAGTTCTTAATAAGCCAAATTTAATGAATGTATATTTTTTTAAAAAATATTTAGTATGGTCCACTAAGCCTC
Organism: Artemia sinica; assembly: GCA_027921565.1. Lineage (NCBI taxonomy): Eukaryota > Metazoa > Arthropoda > Branchiopoda > Anostraca > Artemiidae > Artemia > Artemia sinica. Next base: position 50,298,995 of record CM051273.1, on the reverse strand, counting down.
CTTTAGAGCCCGTGGTTTACATTTATAAAATTCACATATATAGTGTATTATATTTAAAAAAAAACTTCTTTTCCATACCATCCAAGAGGTAGAGATCTAGGTACGTTTTTTTTTAGAGGTTTCGGCAGTTTCTTTTACTCGTTAAGATTAGTCAAATATTACTTGTAAATAGTGCAAGCAAGTGAGAAACTAGTAACCAACTTACTAGTTGTCAACTAAGCCACTAATCCTCTCTTTGATTTTTATTAATTATGTTTACTCAAATTTAATATATATACATTTTGAAAAAGTATTGAGTATCTTCCGCTAAGTTTTCCCAGAGCCCAAGTTTTCCCATATGAAGTAACTTTAAGGGGCAAGTTTATTTCTAAAATAATTTAAATAAAACACGTTACAATCAGTGTAATTTTAGTAAGACATTCTAGTGTTCGAACTTTTTTAGATATTTTAAATGGCGGATTCGTAATATAGACCAAAATATTTTGAGCCTTATAGCAGTAAGATTTTTGAATGTGCATTAAAAGTCCTGTTCACTAAAAAAAAATTGGGTATCATCCGTGGGCATCCATAAGGGGGGCAGAGGGGGGCTCTAGCACCCCCTGGCTGAATTATGATGCCTTATATTTTATATTTTTGTTTTGAAATTTCTATTATACAGCATTGGAAGTTACGATTAGACCATGTAAGCCCCCCCTCCTGAAATTCCGCTTATGGGCGCTCATGGTATAATCCACTAAGCTTACATTAAAACCCCATTTAGCAGTAATAGAAATTTTATTGTTGGCAGCAATTCTTATTAATATCTGTATCTTAAACGTTGTAGTTGATTTACCTTGAAAGCTACACAGATAATTTTGTCATATCTATAATACTGACTACTTGATTTTCATTGATAATCAATGGGAATGCATGGTTGTGTTCTTACAAAATACAAAATAATTCTTAAAAATCAGGAAAGGCTTTTAAAACATATAAAATACTTCTAACATATAAAATACTTCTTAAAAAACACAAATGTTTTTACAAAAGTGTTCATACAAAATAAGTCTTATAAAAATACATCCACAAAGGCTACATCTTCTTTTTTAAGAAAATGAAAATAGAATTATTTTCTTTTTACCTGAAAAGACTATGTCAATATAAAACGAATAGAAATTAATTTAAAAAAAGCTTTTTCGACAAAATAAGTTTTTCAAAGAAAAGTAAAGAACTTTATTAAACAAAAAATGAGCAAAAATGAAATCAAATAATCTACCAAGCGTGAAACTACCACAAATCAGCATCTATAAATAAATGAAACCCAAAACGAACAGAAATTACAATAAATACCCGAGTCAAACTCAAAACGAGCAGAAATTAACATAAGTTGGGCACAAAAGCCCAATGCCTTCCCGAGGCCAGAACAAAATTTGCACTTTACTAAAAAAAATACAAATGAATGTGCATTGTCAGTTTAATATACATATACTGATATTTAGTAATCAAAATGTTAATATTATTTGATTAATTAAAGTTATAAAAGTAAAAAAATTTATATTTTTTTCAGTAAAGCGCAAATTTTGTTCTGGCCTTGGGAAGGCATTGGGGTTTTGCGCCCAACTTATGTTAATTTCTCCTCGTTTTGAGTTTGACTCGGATATTTATTGTAATTTCTGTTCGTTTTGGGTTTAATTTATTTATAGATGCTGATTTGTGGTAGTTTCACGCTTGGTAGATTATTTGATTTGATTTTTGCTCATTTTTTGTTTAATGGAGTTTTTTAGTTTTCTTTGGAAAACTTATTTTGTGGAAAAAGTTTTTTTAATTAATTATCCGACAGAGGGTGGTGTCATCCTGTTAGTAGATGAGACTTTGCTCTTTCTGGCAGTGCCTTCACTTGCTGTTTTGCATAATAAAATTCATAACGCAGTTTCTGAATTTCTAACTTTTTCTCAGCAAAATTTGTTAACCCTAAACTTTTCTAAAACTTTTTTCATTTTATTTATTTCTAGACTTTCGTAAAGTGTTGGAAATGATCAATACGGTTCAAAGAAATGTGATAAAAAGAGTGGCAGCACAGAAGTATTTGTGAGTTTTAATTGGTGAAAACATGTCGTGGAGAAACCATTCAAGTGCGATAGCTCAAAAACTAAACAGAGGCATTGGGGTGACGCGAAGAATTAAAAATCTAGTCCCCAAAAAGATTCTAAAAATGATTTATTTGTCTACATTTTCTCCATATATTATATACGGATGCTCTATATGAGCAAGTAATTTTGTAATATTGTGCAAGAACTTCAGAATGGAACTGGGAAATTATTATCAGAATTTTATGATTTTGATGAGGTTCCTACTCATGAACATTTTCAAAAGGAATAAGTTAACGGATGTATCCCAAATTCGAGATTTATAAATTGTGAATTTATCATTTAAATCTTTAAATCAGTTGCTCACCCCTGCTTTTGAATATCGTTTTACTTTTAATAGAGACTGTCATGATCATAATACAAGAAAAGTTGAAAACTTAACTCATAAGTTTAGAAACACCCCTAGGGTATCTTTTGTGATTCACTATTATGGTCCCCATGTTAGGAAACGCATATTGCCCGAATGTGTGAAAATGCACCTAGTCTTTCAGTTTTCAAATAACGGACAAAGAAGTTCCTTTTATCTCGTGAATAAAATTCATGTGGAGCCTGCCCCAGGTTGTCATGCTGTTCAATTTATTTCTTCCTAATTTCTTTGCTGTAAATATTTTGTTTTCTGCCTTCTTGTGTGTTAATTAGCTCAATACGAATTTGGTTTTAATTAGCGCAGAGGGATAACCTCGCTTGCCCTTCTTAGCTTATTGCCTTTCTTGACAGGTGAAAGGCGAATACTGTTTGTTTTCTGTTCTGATAAATGTATATCTCTCTGAAATATCTCCCTCAGTACCATCAGCCGTTCTTAAAATATTGCAGATCCTCCATTTTGATAAACTGGATGCACATAGTGCATTTTGATTTAGTATAACATATCCTTGAAGATTCTCAAAGGTTTCACCTTAATGCCCTTAGCCTTTTCGGATGCATCCAGAATCTAATATTTCCTCTTTTCCTAATGATAAATTATTTGACTTTTAAACAAAATGACTATCTGAAAATTTTGATGTGATACACTTGGGGAAAAGAATGTAGGGGGGATTGATGCCCTATGATCACTATTGACTCTTAACAAAGGAACTAAAACTGTTAACTTCCCATCAAAGTTTATACGAACAACCCTTCCATAAAAACCTTATATATTGACAATAAGCATCTTGAATCGATTACAGCCCTTATCCTGGGGCCTGGGGATGGGTTCATCCCTGGAACCATTTTCATTTGGCCTTTGGACTATTTTGAAAAAATGGCTATCTCAATATTTTGACTGGATATATTTGAGGAAAAGGGCGTGGCGGAAAGCTCGTTGCCCTTTGATCACTTTGGGCTCTTAAAAAGGGAATTATAAGTTTTGACTTCCAACTGAATGAACCCTCTCCAAAGTTTACAACGACCGCCTTTTCGACAAATACTTCTTATGTTAACAATGGGTGCCTCGCAGAATTTACAGCCTTTTCCTCGGGGATCTGTGGGAGATTTGTCAACCCTTAAGCAAAAGTTCTTTGACTTTTGGACTGTTTTGAACAATATGGCCATCTCAAAATTTTGATCGGATGCATTTAGCAAAAAAGGGCGTGAGGGGAGGGGAGCTGGTTACCCTCCGATCACTTTCGACTCTTAAAAAGTTACTTAAACAATCGATTTCCAGTCAAATGAACCCTCTCCAAAATTTTTGCAGATATATGTCGAAATAACACTAATGATAGAAACAATACTAATAATAGTTATTCTAAGAGGCTGATAGACCAACTTTGGGTAGATGGCTGGACAACTACTGTTTTGTTATATATGATTTATAATCGATTTTTTTTAGATTGGGTTTTAAGCGTTTTTCTTTGTTCCATTTAATTTGGGGAATATACTATTTTCATTTTGTTACGCAATCGAGAAATAGCCACACAAACCATTTGACTTGTATACAAAGTCCAATTTTGTACTTTCAATTTTTCAATAAATATTCCCTCTCAAAAATATTATTAATAGTATAAATCATTACTAGTATACTAGAAGCTAATTAATATTAATAGTCTACTGATCTGACGAAAGATGCTCGCTAAATAAGAATCTCTGAGATAATCTGACGTTGAGATAATTGACAACGAGAGCAACATCAAGAAATACAGCCGACGTTCTAAGAATTTATTTTTTTAATTTATGTAATAGAACGCTGATCATTTCATTGCCTTCAAGGGCTTATTTCATTGTCCTAACAGAAAGTGAATAGTATGTTTTCACTTTAATTTCTAATGATATCAATTGGCATGTAAATTTAGACAAAAGAACGGCCTCCAATATGCTCAATTTTTGCCAAAAGTTGTAAAGTGTGAAGAATTCAAGTTGTGTCACATTTAAAACAAAGTAAAAATAGATTTAAAGAAACAATAAATTAATTTCTTTATCTTATCTTCTGAGAAATTACGCACAATGTTAAATTAATAGAAATAATTACAATGTGCAATGCACAATCTAATTGAGAAGCTTAAGATTTTCCTATTTGAGGTAGTCTTAATTTCAGGTTTATAGTTCCATACTTACCGTCAATGAAAAATTCTTTTATTAATAGATCTTTCGAAAATTAAATTTCAACAGACAACAGATTTTATTAAGAGAATTATCACAAACCTCGAAATTATTATCTTCAACAATAGTACATTCAACCTCATGTCTTGTTTTGCCCTATAATAACGTTTATAACGTTATTGTAACGTTTGCTATAACATCTATAACGTTTTGCTCTCAACCTTTTTTTTTTCTTTCTGTTACTTCCCTTTAAGGTTTGAAAAGCGTGGAATCATACCCATGATACAAAAAGTTATTTATATCCTATCAGTTGACTTGAAATTTCTATACATTCTCTCTTCTTTGTCTTTTGTTATTCTTCACTTGCACGCTGATTTGCCTGTGGCAAATCATCTCATCTCTTTTATCTGATCATTCTTCTTATCTTCTTTGTAATATTAGGAAAATTAGAATTTAGTTCACCCCATCAGTCAAGCTGGGCTACAACCCCCTGGCTACTTGGAATACTGTGCCTGAGTCACCTAAAAAGTATAATTTCTTTTTGGTAAATTAAGGAAAACTGCAGTAATTTTAACCCCCCTGGGATGAAAGTCCCTGAGACGAATTGGAATGGCGTGCTGTCATTATATATTGGTTACGGCACTTCAGTCTAGCTCGATTTTGGTAATGAATGGTGGGTGGTGCCTCATTACTCTCTTCTTTTTTAGAGTGCTATCGTTTTGTATGTTTGTGTTTTTTTTTCTTTCTTATTATTTTTTCATATGTTTCTGGTTATAGACCGCGGAATGATGCAAGGGTTTATTGTTTTAATTTCTGTTGTGCTAATGTTAAATAAACGTGTTTATTTATATACCAAATATCTATTTGTAGTTGAAAGTGGTGTTTAGCTTACAGAAGAAGAAAACATTATGAATCATTATTTATTATATTGTGAAGCTGGTGACTTTATTGAGCATATGACTTCAAATAATAATGAATTAGTTGTTGCTACCCCTCCAAACCTGAATACTTATTTCAACCCCAAAAGTGGCAATTTCTCCACAATTGACCTACAAATTGTGTCTTTAAATTTTTTGAACAAAATTTACATAAATAAAATTGATAGTCTATGTACAGACCACTTTGCTATAGTTTGCTCCCTAAATGAACCTGCTGAAACTTCATCTCATACATCCAAATATATCAACACTAAAGCAAATTGGTCTATTTTCCAAAATAAGCTAAATGATGAAATTACAAGTTTCACCCAAAGTTCATGCATTTCTAACACAACAGTTGACACACATGCTGAAGAGTTGACATCTTTACTAATAAATACAGCTAATCATGCTATCCCCAGGACAACACCTAAAAAAACATTTCCTAAACAAATTCATAAAGCATGGTGGACAAATGAGTGCCTAAATAAATGGAGGATAAAAAAGGCAGCTAGGACAGAATTCATAAAAAAAACCAACACCTACTACATATTTAAAAAATTACAAGCAGAATCTAATCTAAAAAGGACTATAATAGATGCTAAACATAAATACTGGAATAATTTTGCAAACAATCTCTCCAGAGAAACAAATGAGCCAATTATACATAAAGTCATAAGCCACATATGTGGGAAAAAGACTTCTCCCAACCCACTCCTGTATGAGCTTATACATAATAATACCCATTATGACAATGGTAATGAAAAGGCTAACCTATTTGCAACTCTTTTTGTTAATAAGCTAACGTCAAATAATCAAAGCAAACTGTCCACAATTCCTATGAACCCTAGTTACCAACCACGCCCAGGATCCGAGTACATAACTAATCCATTTTCAATCCAGGAATTGAATAATGCAATACATCATATTAGGTCCAAAACTAGCAGTAGCTATGACAATATACACCCTACATGGATAAAGAATCTCACACCTTCATACAAACAAGAACTGCTAAATTGTTATAATCACGCTTGGGCATCTTCTAGGTTCCCCAATATATGGAAATGTTCGTCCCTCCTACCAATCCTAAAGAAAAATAAACCAAAAGATAACCCTGAGTCTTATAGGCCCATAATGATTACACCTGTGATGGGGAAAATAATGGAGAAAATGATTTATCACAGACTCCTCTGGTTTGTTGAGAAAAATAACATGATCCCACACACTCAAACTGGATTCAGGAAATACCACTCCTCAACAGATGCTTTCATTTTGCTAACAAATGCAATAAATGAATCTTTCTCAAAAAATAATATCCTAGTGGCAGCTTTCCTAGATTTTGAAGGAGCTTATGACAATGTGAACCACCAAATCCTTTTAAATAAACTTGCAAACCTTGGAGTACCTCCTAAGCTAGTATCCTTTATTAAATCCTTCATAGAAGTGCGAAGTTTCATTGTTTGTGTTGGTTCAGCCTCTTCACCCCAAAAGACAATATCCAAAGGCCCACCTCAGGGAGCAGTCCTCAGTTGCCTCCTTTTTGCCCTATATCTCTGGGACATGAACCTACCCCACACGAATCTACAATATGCTGATGATCTGGTGCTATGGTCATCTGGCAACACCTTTCAGATAGCACAGTCAAATCTGCAAAAGTCACTTTTCCAGTTTGAAAAATTCTCTCAACATTCAGATTTACCCATTGCACCCACCAAGTCTGAAATAATCCAATTTCACCGGAAGCGAAACCATGTTAATGCAAAACTAACTCTAAATAAAACAACTATTCCAGAAGATAATAATATTAATTACCTAGGTCTCATGCTTGACCAAAAACTTAATTTCCACCTCCACATTTCAAACACAATAAAAAAATGTTATAGAAAAGCAAATATACTAAAAAGACTTCTTTCCACACCCTGGGGTTGTAAGGAGAAAACCTTTCTCCAGTTTTATAAATCACATATAAGACCCCATATTGACTATGGGCTCATTGTCTATGGTGCATGTGCAAAGACCCAGATGCAAAAAATTGAAACAACACAAAATGATATAATACGTCTCATATTTGGTCTTAGGAAACCCACAAGCACCAAGTTTCTGCTTATGGAGAGTGGATTAACAACAATAAGGGAGAGACCTAGCTTTCTCTTGATAAAACATCTTACAAAAATGGAATCAAATAGCTCACACACATTACATAATTGGTTAAGAAATCCAGCCATGTATAGAGGTATTGCAGATGAGTATGCCAATATTCAAAAGAAGTTCCCTGTACCAGAAAAGTCTATTGCACCTACTTTCCCCCAATCCCCCCCATGGAATTGGTCATTTCCCATAATAAATACTGAATTTTCAAAATGGAATAAAGATTTAACCCCCATTGCTTTTGTCCAGAAAAAATTTGCAGAACTTAATACAATTACCTATAAAAATCACTTCCAAATATTTGTTGATGGGTCAAAAATGAATGAGAAGGTTGCAAGTGGTGTTTTCCTTCCTCACCTGAAAATTGCAATGGACGAGAGATTATTTAATAATTTATCTATAATGTCTGCTGAGTTAAATGCCATAATCATGGCATTAGAACACCTTAAGCAAAACCAACCTTTGATTGAAAATTCGAATAATATTATCATCTATTCCGACTCTTTATCAAGCCTTGAGTTGCTGGCCTCAGCTCCTCAATATAAGTTGGACATTGACACTTATCATTGTCACAGTATTATTGATAATCTTGCTTCAAGTGGCATAAAAACTTACTTTCAGTACATTCCTAGCCACTCTGGCATAAGTGGTAATCATCAGGTTGATGAAATAGCAAAAAATGCTATAAATATTGACCAGCCAAGTGGGAGACCAATCCCAATTAGAGATATTTACCGATGGAGGCTATCAGATATTAATTTTAATAAGATTAATCCTATCCTTTCCCCCTTTCCCAATAAGTATCTTTCTAAAATTTATCATAGAATTCGTTCTGGAACAAATGGACTAAATTTCCTTGCATTCTCATATAAGCTTTCTAATTCAAGTGGTTCAATTCCCCTGTCCCCTCTTTGCAGGCATTGTAATATGAATAATGAAACAATTGACCATTGCCTATTTGAATGTAATATGCTGACGTCTGCACAACATACCTTGCTTTGTAAACTGTTAAAATACTTCAAACACCACAAAATCCCACTATCAGCCAAGAGCCTAGCCAACTATACCTGCACACAGAGCATAGAAATCGACATCTATCATCTTATATTTGAACTCCTAGAGTCGAAAGATCTGCTGAAAGATATCTGAATATATCTAATAAATATGAGGCAATCAAGCCAGTAGCTCTGTAGCCCACAGAGTGAAGCAAAAGGAAAAGGGCTAAATAGTTTTACTGAAAAGCCCGCCTGCTGTTAAATAGAAGAAGAAGATTGTGATTTAGCGGTAAATTATATCGAAGGCACAATATTTGGATTGGTGACTAAAAGCACATTAATAGACGGAAATCTTCTTAAAAAAAAAAAAAAAAAATAGTTCCCTTACTGTATATAAATTTTTACCAAAACAATTAATTGTGGCTCTAGCGTAGTATTTGCATACTATCGCGCTGGGAATGTATGCTACCCTGACGCAAACCACAGAGTGAAAATAAAGAAACTCATAGAACAATTAAAATTTGACAGCAAGTTTTTACTTTATACTAATGTCAAATTTATGTTAATCTTTAAAATATTGAAAGAAATAAGGCAGAGAGGCTACATTATATAAAACAAATGATAGCGTAACTACTATACTTTCATCTAAACATGAAAGTAATAAATTAACTCGTTATTCACCTTAAGCTCGTTTTTCACATTCAGACCGCACTGCTTGAAACATGAGTAAGCGTAATTAAATACAATTATCCTATTTGTCATCAAATTCACTTCCTGATAGGTTGTATTGAATATTGATATTGTTTCTTGCCTATGATGTTTTTGTTTATTTGGTGTATTACAAAAATTTGAAAGACCTTTGACCCACGCGTTCTTCAAACACACAGGTTGTTCAAAATCAGAACGGGGCAGACTAGCATGGTTTATTATGGATCCTGGGTACTCAAAGTAATAATCTATGTAAGCAGTGTCTAACTCTGGGTTACATGTGGGGTGGCCTTTAAACGGGGCTTTATGTATTATTCTGGAATCCAAATTAACCTCCAGAGTCAATACGGCACCCTAGAACATATACACAAATTGTATAGATGGCTGTTTTAAGCAAACAATTTAAACCTGCTAGCCATGAATCGCAATTCCAAGGAAAAAGTATTCAAGATTAAACTAAACCAGGATCATGGTTTGTAATTATGTTCTTATTTGAAAATTATTTGTTTGAAATGTTATGCAAGGTAAATTTTATGTTTTGCTTAATATATGAAGCTCGAGTATGGCTCTGATGCCTAGATGGATCATTTAGGCTAAGCTAGGACTGGGCTAAGCATGTTGTTACAGTTTTGTTACTGCATGTAGAATCATGTAGAAAAGAAATAAAATATGAAGGTATTTTACAGAAATTATAAAAGAGCATAAAAAAAGCATCAAATGATGTTTTCACTTTCATCTTTGATAAATTATATGGCCCACTGTAAAATTAGGGTAAGACACCCAGTAGTCGGACACTTTAATCACTTTGAAAACTTTTTGACATTTAAACTACTCTATTTACTGTATTATACCACCTAGAAACTTAATTTTTGTATCAAAAAATTTCTGAAGAATTTCTGAACAAGTAGGTTACTAATTCAAATAGTTTCACTTGTACAGTGCCTCCTATTTTTGAATTTACTAACAAGTGACAATTCTGCCTAAACTTGGACATACAAATGGCTCATTGTAAATTGGTTATTAAAATAGTATAAAAGATTCTGTCCGAGAATAGGCAGGTGGCCGACTACTGGGTGTCTTACCCTACCATGAACTTTACCCCCTCACCCCTTAATGTGGAAATATATGCCCTGAATTACAACTTACCCTGAATTGTCAATGGCAAAATCTTGAATTGCAAAATTCACCACTATTTTTGTCAACAGTATTTGAAAAACTTGAAACAGTAAGAAAATGTCTATATTTGAGTTGCCTAATAAATGAGACTTGATTTGTTATAAATAAGTATTTTTAGAATATATTACTCTTGAACAACTTGTTTATAAAATAGTGATACATTTTCAACCACTTTTCAATAGGCTAACTTAAGTAGGCCTAGTGTTGGTAATTTCTTTGTGTGGATACAAAAATGAAATACCTTTGGGGCTCCTTTAAGGGCTCCAGATGTAATTTGAAACCAAAGCAATTATTGAATTATGAAAGAGCAAAATGATGTTTTCACTTTCAATGTGCCACTTAGTGTCACCTGGAAATTTACCAGATTTTGAAGATGAAATATTTCAGCTGGGGGGTGGGGGGGGTACTTGTCCCCCCTCTACCATAAAATTTTTTACCAAGCCTTTTCCCCTTATAAGGCCCTAGCTCTGTACAAAATGTTCCTAATATTTTGGGTTTATCAATACCTATTGTGGGTGTCAGTGTACAGTTGGTGCTTTTGAGAAGGTAACACTATAAAATTTGGGAAAAACTTCAAAAAATCCAAAAATACTTAGTTATATCAATCCTAAAAGCACTTCAATTTAACCTCCCTTATAATGTACAAATATATGGTCCAAATTATATATTTCCTATGCATTGATCTGTTTCTTGGTTTTGTAATGTTGCTTATTTGCCATTCAATCTATTTGAACAAAAGAGTAGCAAATTTAGAAAGAGCATAAAACAGGCATTGAGTTGGGTGTTCACCTTATCCCAATGTCAGTTTCAGAATCATGTACATATTGGTTCTATATTTAAGAAGAACATTGAATGGAGAACCTAATGGCCTAATTCTTTTTTTTTTCACTCTGATATTTGTCCTATAATAAAAGGCCTAACCTAAACAATTTCAGGTTAAATCCATTCTTAAGATTACTTACAGGACAGAAAGAAATTTACCATTTGACTCCCTTTTTGATGTTCTTTTCATATATAATGTCCACTACTGCCATAATTACACTACCTCTGCCCTATCCATGTCCCAAGGACCCTAACCTTTGATGAACTTGTGTATATTTTGTGGTATAGAAGTAACATTTTCAGAAACTAATTTAGCACAAAGAAGACATGATGAAGAGATAAGAGATAAGATAAGATTTATTCCAAAAATGAACTATCACTAGCCTTTGAAGGCCAAATTCGCATTCTGAGTCAAATAACAGACAATAACACACAAATCAAGTCAAATAAAAAGATCAAAACTCTGAGGTCAGGTAAAAGATAAAAATATGAAGTAAAAAATAAGTTCGAACATGACATTAAAATAAAAATTTATGAAACACTTGCTACACTGGCAATACAAGAAATTGGTTAGGTACAAATTAGAAACTATTAATTGTGTCAGTTATAGCTAAAGATAAGATAAAGATAAGAAAGTAAAAAAAAAGAAACTATTGGGACATTTTATTCAATTTTCCTGTAATAAAGGGGACAAAAGTTTTTTCATATCTCGAAGTAATGCAGTGAATGGGGGACAAAACAGGGATAGGATCAGAAACAGCTCGAGGCGGCCGTAATCTGGATGGGGAGTGACATTTGGGGAAAATACTTGCCGTCTGAGGGTTTGTTATGGCATTTTTTGCAAAATGGAGGCACAAATTATTTCTTCGTCTCTTGAGGGTCTCTAGGTTTGAAATATTTAACAAATACAAATACGGTATCTTGCCCTCTTTAAAAATAATTTTTAGAGCTCTCTTTTGGACATTTTCAATTTTTCGTGTTGCTTCATTAGAGAGGCCAGGGTGCCACACAGGACAAGCGTACTCTAATATGGGACGCACAAAAGAAATGTATACTTGTAGTAAATGTGATTGGGGGCAACTGAATTTATTTAAAAGTTTAAGGAGGGAAAGCGAGGAGTTTGCTTGTCGTAGAATATTATTTATATGGGCATCCCATTTCAAATTAGAAGAAATTGTAACACCAAGGAGTTTAAGAGATGTGACAGAGGTTTCAGGAGGTATAGGAGCAAGAAAAAGGGGAGGGGATTTAAGGAAACTTACTGAGACTATTGCGGATTTAGAAGGGTTAACAGTCATGTCAAGGGAAGAGGCCTCACAGGCAATATCTTGGAGTATGCCCATTGGGTTGCTAAAGATGTTTTTATGACATATCTCTAAAACTGTCAAGTCATCAACAAATTTCCATCTATTGTCATAAAGGGTTGAAAGGCTATTAATCATAAGTGAAAAAAGGAGAGGGCCTAGAATAGTCCCCTGAGGAATGCCATTAAATATGGGGAGATGATCTGAGAAACAATTTAGATATTTAACTGCTTGAGATCTATTAGAAAGAAAAGAGGCAACAAGCTTAACAAGGAAAGTTTCAATGTGGAATTCATTTATAAGTTTATGTATGAGTAAATTGTGGTTAATCAAATCAAAGGCTTTTTGAAGATCAATAGAAATTAGATTAAGCCAAGTGTTTGGTTTTTCAAGTAATTTACCCATGGTATCAACAAGATGGATCAGGTAATGAGAGGTTGACGTGGATTTAAGATTACCAAACTGTCTAAGATCAATGAGGGGGAGGACTTTCATCTTAAGCCAGTCTGCGAGAAAACTTTCATACAATTTTGAAAAAATCAAGGTGAGGGTAATAGGACGAATGCCATCAAAACCAGGCTTCCCATTTTTCTTTTTAATTGGGGTAATAAAGCCTTGTTTCCAATATTGAGGGAACTGTCCAGATTTGGTAATTTCATTTAACAGGGTGGATAGGGGTTTTGAGAGGTAATCACTGAAAGCTTTAATCAGAGGAACAGGAATATCTAAAGGGAAAATGCTTGATCGTTTTAGTTTTTCAATTTTTTTTACAACATCAAGTGGAGAAATATGTGGGAGTGAAAAAGGAACAGGAATATCTGGAAATTCGTAAGATAGTGGCGGGAGACTCTGGACAATAGAAGCCAAAAACTTATTTAGGTTATTAGCTGTGGTCTTTGGAGGTTCATTTAAATTAAAATTTAGTTGTTCTTGACTCTTGCCGGTAAGTTTTTTAATTTCAGAGTACCAGTTCTTTGGTTTATCATGGCACAAGTCTTTAATTTTATTTTTATAATAGGCTCGGGCAGCTTTTCTAATTTGACTTTTTAATTCCTTTCTTAACTTGAAAGTGTTTTAGTCTTATATTTTTAAAATACTAATTTATATGGTTTTAAATAGTTTTGAAATATATGTCTTAACAATAAAAAAAAAAATCTAATATGACTTAATATCCTACTCAAATCCTTGGAATTGGGTTTTGAAATCCTAAAATGTAAGAAAAGGAGGCTCAAGCCAAGATTAAGAATTATTTTTTTTTTTTACTTAAGTTAAATGCTTTTCCTTAATGCATTTCCTTGTATTAAAAATGTAAAAAAAAAATGTGATTTTTAAAATTATACAAATAGGAAAGGAGTAGAGATAGGAGCTTAATCAGCAGTGGGATCTCCTTTTAATGTTTGTCTTCTATTGTTTTTAATCCTTCTGTACAGTGTTTGATTTAAATACCCAAGCACAGATAAAGTTAAATCCATAAACAAAATAAAGCTACAAGCAAAGCTAGTTGGGGAGGTCTGGGTGGAATTGAAAAAAATTGCTGTTTACAAATAACTTGTTTGCTTATGAATGAAAAACAGAAGTTTGATGTTCTCTAGATGCCTCTTAGACTAAGGAATGTTTAAGATTTTTTCAAACCAACCCCATCTGGTGGGGTTGTTTCAGAAATAGTTGGGTTTGAACTGGAGAAGTAAACAGGGGCGGTTCTAGAGCAAAATCTTGGGAGAGACCCAATGTGACAAGGGTGCCAATGAGTAAAATCTTGGGGGTGGGCAATGTGACAAAGGTGTCATTAATTGACCAAATTTATTCTAAAGAAAAGAGTAAAAAGAAAAAAAAAGAATGAGGGCATCAGAAAAAATCTTGGGTAGGTCTCCTGCCCCCCCCCCGGCCTTGAATAAGTTAGTTTGTCACATGGCATATGAGGTAATCTACCTTACTGAACATGTTTTATCTAAAATGCTAGACTCTAACTTTTCTGAAAGAGCAAGTGATATTGGCTATAGAAAACTTCTTGGTAGGGGATAAGACAAAGTCCAATCCCCTGGTGAATAGACACTTTGTGTTCAGGGTTCAACTGCAACCATTTATTGAACCTGCAGTCATTTATGAAAGGACAAAGAACACCAATATCTAAGGGTTGGAGTCATCAAAAACAATGCAATGGAAAAGTTTGAAGAAAAATATAGTTTTCTTTGCAGAAAAAACACATCTCAGATCAAAGCAACTATCATGGTCATCAAGCATAAGGAGATGAGGATTGTCCTTTGACAAACAGCAATGCTCCCATATATCTTGTAGAGGGAACTAAAAGCCTCGCCATTCAAGGAGCCTGTCCTTTGACAACCAGCAATGCTTCTGTATGTCTTGTAGAGGCTACTTAAAGCCTTGCCATTCAACAAGCTTAATGGGTGTGCAAGCCCAAGGGAACCAGAAGGACCTCTAATAAATGTGGTATTTTTTCCATGCTAAGCCTGTTCCACCTGTTTAACTCCTGTTAGTTGATTAGTTGAGTTGATGGCTGCTATAGAAATCAAGCAGATTATCAACAAGCTTTGAAACAACTACTTTGCTGAATCCACTTGCCCTGGCCTGGCTAGTGGGCTCAGGTGTACAAAGCAATTTATTGTAGTGTATTTTCAAAAAATCAGTAAGCCAGTTTTTCAAAGTGCTTTTTTGTTGTGTTGAAGATTTTAATTTCGGTTTCAATTTCATTTGCAACAGCGTATTGAAAAGCCAACTGTGGTTCATCTTTGATGTAGGTCTAGTGACAAAATAGTTGCAAATGTCCCTTTTTTGTTTCTTAGAAAAGATTTGCGGATGTCACTGTTGATGCTTCTCAACTTTTCTGATTGTCATGCTGATATAAACTTCAGGCTGATATTCACTAGTTTATGCCAGCTTTTGTGTTTTTTAGATAAGGGAAGCTTTTCTTAATTTTGATGTGAGGTGCAGTTGCTCTGATAGACATCCACCCTTCTAAAGGTGTTTGGACCACCCTAATCAGATTGCTTGCTGTAAACCACAGTCCTCAAGCGTCTTTCATGTGTACTCTTTGGGTATTTCTAAAAAAAGGGTCATAAGCAATGAAATGATAGTGTATTCTACTCATCTTCATGTAGGTTTGAACTGGAGTCTGTCTGGTTCCCCCTCCCCCCCCCAAAAAAAAAGTCTGGATCATCCCCCTCCCCCATCACCATCTGTAAGACAAAGCCATCTGGACAGAAAGTACTAAAGATAAGGTAGATAAGACTTCTTTTTCTGAATTCTAGAATGACAAAAGAATTTAGAGAAAGAAGTGAAAAAATTTTCGGCAATATACTTAGCCTACAGCATAACTCAGAAATATTTAAAGTGCCAGAAAAAAAAATTGACCTACCTGAAATAGTTTTTGTAGTCTGTTTTGAAAAGTTATTTCCTGGAATTCTTCCAGAGATCTTGTTTCCAGAATTCTTCCCTGGGCTGTTTAAGTTAGACAGAAACACTTACTAATTTTGTGGAATTTTTCGCCAATAGGTGTTGGAATAATTGAATGTGTCTTGCTCAACCCCAACATCTTTTTATACATAAAGCACTATGCACTAAGCAAACTGGTAGCAGGCTGGGGTGGATGTTTACCCAAGTACCAGCATTGCATCTTCCTTCTTCATAAGTTGAGTTTGTAGTCATCAAACTCTCAAGGGGGCTTTCAATCATACACAGGTCTACAATGAGTTGCAACGGGGGTCTGTGTTCCAAAAACCAGGGTACATGGTCAATGCTTGGCAGGGGTTTATGTTCAGTGGCTTGTCAGTCCTGAGGTAGAGGTGATGTTTGTGAGATTAACCCTACTGGCTCCTGACTATTTGGCAGAACTTTTCTTTCTTGAATATCTGAACCAGTGTTGGAGAATGGGTACTGGGATCGATTTTGGGGAGACCACATGCACCCCTTCCTATTTTTTCCTCTGTTAGATTTTGAAAAATAACTATTTTGAGGTACTTTCATTGAAATGCTTAGTTTATCTGTTTCAAATTATTAACTACCATTTAAAATCTTTGTTTATATTTTAGGTTCCCCTTTTTATTTATTATGGCAAATCATATTTTTCTGTGAATTGTCAGCAATAAACTTTGGAAGATTCAGGTAAACAATTCAGCAAGAGATTCATGTTTGCATTTATCTTTAATAATTCTTGCTAACATTTGGGACAGAAGAAACATCAAGTAATATTTCATGGAGCAATGTTGAATAAGTTATTGTTAGCCAAATAATCATGTTAGTAAATAATACAAAATAAATAAAGATCCTCCAGAGCCATAAAATAGAGGAGGAGCTGAAGCTTACTCTATTCATATTTATACCTAAAGTAAAGAGGAGCTGAAAATGAGGTTCTACCTGGTCTCTTGGTGGTCTTATTATTCATAGAAAGACCATAGTGTCATTGTTATAGCTTACAGCCAGATTTATTAAAGTAAGGCCCGTATTAATTGGGTCAGTTCTGGTATAAGACGTGCTTAAACTTGGCTTGTGAAAACTATGAAACAGAAGATATTTTTAAGTATCATGATTATCTCAAACCGTAAGCTCATCAACTGCCATGCAAAAAGTGGGGTAGCAAAGTAGCAATGCTACTTGGCAGTTCTCAAATTTGTTGGCACATTTTGTCTGAAAATACCATTTTTACTTATGAAAATTATTTTTGCTCAAAGAAAAGCTGCCAAAACATAAGTTGTACTGCTAAAGTATTGGCAGCTTTTGGAAGTCTGTCAAATTCTGCTACTGGCAGGCAGCAGCTTTGGTAATTTTTTTCCATACCCGACTCACCCCCCCCCCCCTGCCTTCCTAACACTCAACATATAACCTGAATTATTGAGCTTTTCCGGTTCTTTATTATGTCACAGTTGGTTCAGTTTACAGATACACGGTTTTAAACAAGAGTGGTGCTAACAACTTAAAGTAAATATGGCAATTTTCAAAAGATTTATTAATTGTTTTTTTTTTTTTAATTGGGTCTTGGTGAATCAGTGTGTCTGGATTGTATAACTTCAAAAGAATGGAATTATAATCAAATAGTAAGTTTTTAATGATACTTGTTAATTAAGCAAAACACACTCAAGAATTTCGCTTAAGTTAGATCTCACAAAACCGGTTTCATAGACATCACCCTGTGATGGTAGAAGCTATCAAGCAGCAGCTTGTAGGTGGTGCAATGGAAGGACAATATTTTATGCTTTATGTACCCACTCATCTTTTGACGCTTATTGGTCTCCGTGATTCTCCCTGTTATAAATTTAACTGAGGTCCAGTGCATCATGCTGAATTGGCTAAAGGAGATGACCAAAACTCGTCACAGTGGGTTTCAGGTCTTTGTGACCTCTTATCCACTGGTAACCAAAAGATGGGTTAGGGGAAAAGTTTTTAAGCAATGATTACCCTCGCCGAGACATAAGGTGTCAGTTTCAAGAAGCCATAATTGTTTTCCCCCACTAATTTTTCTAAATGCTCAGCCCAAGTTTTTAAAACTTTCAGGGACAACCACCCACTGATATTTTCCTTACTCAGCAGAAATCAAGATGATTATTTGAATAAGATCTCACACCTCAATTTCGTACTTAGTTTAGAATGGATTATTGATATTTATGAAAGTATATACCTAGCCTTTCCCTTTCACTCCAAAACGTGGAGGTCTCACCATGGAAAATTAAAAATATACAGAATAAATACATTGATGACCCTGCCAATGAAGTTACAACTGTCAGCAGATTATCCAATTGATTCTCAGCTACTGTCTTGCTTCTTGAAAGCAGCGTCTTCCTTATCGACATATTTTTTGTACCATGGATTTCCCGTAGTTTTACGCCAGAAACCCCTGAAGTTGCGAGGTACGCGTTCCGTGATTGTTAATGATGTGGTCTCCGAGTTGGGAGATTCTGCAGGAATGACTAGAGAGGCGGTTGCTACAACTTCCCAGAAACTTTGCAGCTTCTTAGACAAACTATTGAATAATCTCAATTCACGCCTTTTTGTTGCCAAAAATAGGTACAACCCAGTCGACGAATTGACTGCAATTATGGGAAATATATTTTATACTGGCTCGGTTGAATTGAGCATAGGAAAATCTGATCAACTTGGACACTTGGTTGATCTTGCAAATTTGGAGGGTTTTCAAAATTTGCCAAGAAGTGCAGTTCTCGACCAGTACAAAACATGGCTAGATTGTGTTTCTAGTGTAAATGCAGATCCTAAGCATTCCTCTCTTAGTGCACTGCAAAAGCTTTACTTATTTTTAGAGCAGACAGCACTATATGATGGCATTCCCGAATTTCTTCGCCTATTATTGTGCTATATGTGCAAGACGTCATGCAAATCTGTTGTGGAGAGTATGGGCAGTATTGTGGACAGACGTGCTCATGGCAGTATTGTTAGTTCTGCTACTCTTCACAGTGAGTTAGCTATCCACTGGCAGGGCCACCCTATTATTGAAACATGCAAGCCATTCATTGAAGCGGCCTCGGACGTTCACTTCGTTCACGTTCACGGAAGAAGTGGCATTTCTTCCGCACAACCGATTGTGCTGAAATATTAAAATTTTATCGCATTAGTGAAGTAGTAGACCGGATTGGCTCCGAAAAGCCCTGTGTTCCACTTGCCTTGTGAATAGTATCATATCCTATATCCTCATTAAAGTTATATGCAATCCTGATCTTTTAACGCTTCCAGACAAAGATATTGGTCCTAAAGATTGGTATCGAATTCAACTCGTACAGAGCACGCATTTTGTGAGTGAGCTCTCACGCTGCTGCTATGTGAAAATTTACTTTGACATCATTGTTATCCTTCGTCCTTATGGACAAGTTTTTACTTACTCCACTTCTCTTCACTGAAAGTGAACATTTGTCCAAATCTTGCAAAACTGTTCTCTCAAAACTGTTTATATGTCATACTGAAAGAATCTTAAAAGGGCTGGTAGCTATCAAGATGTGCATACATTTAAAGCATGTAATGAGAAATCTGGAACATGGAAGATTGGTAACCTAAAACAGCCAAACTATAATGTAGCAGCAATTCTCTGTTTATTTTGGGGATTAGATTAGGACAAAACTAATATCACAGCTTCATAATGCATATGACTGCCAGGCTGCCAATCAATGTTCTCCTCCCAGAAAATCAAATGGTGCTTTTTATAGTTGTAGTATGGTGATCAATGAGTATCAAGCATGCAGTTGGGTATGCATTATTTTTATAATACCAATAGCATTGGAGTGTACAACTCCATCCATAAAGTAAGAGCAGTAAGCTATATGCAGTATACTTCAAACTTTGATTACTATACTCCATTAGCAGTATTAGAGTAAATATGATACAGCTCTTTTGATAAAATGGTACAAATAAAGTTAGGGAGTATAATATTTATGGCTAGTATATGGCCCGCCACTGAATTAGATTAAATTGTTAATTGTGATTCAGAAAACTATTGGTATTTCTAACTGCAAGTTATACTAAGTTACATTTGTTATTTTTCTGCAAATTTTACATATAAAAATGCTTTTTGCTCAAAGCAAAGCCGTCAAAACACAAGTTGTGCTGCTAAAGTGTCGGCAGCTTTTGGAATTCTGCTACTGGCAGCTTTGGAGCTTTTTGCACACTTTCTCATCAATATGTCGACACACAACATATCAACATTTTTTTTCATATGACTGATATTTATGCTGCAGAGGGTCTTCTCTTTAGAATAACTTTTCAGAATTGTTATGGTCCTAAGCACAGAATGATAAAAATAATAATAATATTAACAGTAGTAACAATAGGACATGATTAAGATCTTTCAGAGCCATTGCTGGCGCATAGGGCATCAAAGCAACGTTTTAGCTGCTGCACATTTTTACAGGGACAAGTAGCAAGATTGTTGCCCAACCTTGCTTTAGTGGATATGGCACCCTGGACCCCATTTGCCAAGCAGAGCATTGATCTACTGTGTTACAACAGTAGGAATCATGTCAAACATGTTTTTATTTTTATTTTTCATTATTTTAGGTTGTTTTATTTGCTGTACTGAAGAAGGAGTCCGAATTTTTAACATTGAACCTTTAGCTGAAAAATGTCATTTAGGTTTGTACTTTTCCATTTTTTTTTTTTTGCTTGTTTATTTACTGCAACACAAGGCATGTTCAAAATATAATACAGGCTTTGAATTGTTAAACATAAATTACCTGATTAATTTCTTGTTATTCTTTTTTTATACGTTCAACTATGTCAGTGATATAAATTCAGATTTTCTGCCACATTTTTTTGTGCCACACACGTCTGACCCTTAAAGTTAGGGTGGTCACATAATTTTTCTGGGATTGAGAATATGACATATGCATTATACTTGCCCTGAATAATTTTAGAAATTGATAATTGGATTTGTAAACTAAGCAATATTGTGTGATTTATAAAGCTATAATTTGCTTGAGGGGTGACTACCCTGGGCGACTTGCACTGCAGGGTGACTACCCTGCAGTGCTGCTTGCAGTCATTGTTTTGATTAGGCAAATTCATGAAACGTCCACCCTACAGTACTATTTGACCACGCAAGTAGGGTTTTCAATTCTAGGACTAGGATGCAGGAATATGCTTATGATAGGATGGAGATCCGATATTTGAATATCACTTTAAAATTATGTGTACATATTTGCATGAGTTCCAGTTACCATAGGTATTGTGGATTTTATGTAGTTCGGTTCATATTTTGTAGTTTGCCTTTTCTGATGTTTCGTGAACATATGTTGCAACCCTAGGATATGTCCGCTTTGAATTGGTAGAAGATCCCCCCCCCTGCTGTCATAGGAACTTCGGAAGGGGCTCATTGGATTATAAATTGCAAATTCTAGTGCTCTTTAATAGTCAAAAGTGTTTAGAGGGCAACTAGACCACCCTCCCACCTTTCATGTCTCCCAAAAACATTTGAATGAAATTTTGAGATTTTTCAGCACAGTTGAAGGCTGAAGGCTGAAGAGGGAAAGGCTGATTGTCCAGTGATTACCTTTGATTCTTCGAAATTGAACTTGAACTTTCAATTTCCAATCGAATGAGCCTCCTTCAAAGTTTTTACGATCATCCCTTCTATAAAACCTTAAATTTTAAACAATTGGTAACTTGCAATAACATACATATTGCTGATACAGGTGTATCAGCATTTTTTTTCGAACAGCTTATCGTATCAAGATGAAACTTCTGGGTATCTACCTGCTACTACTGCTATTAATACTGCTGCTACTACTGTTGCTACTACTACTAATTCCACACTATTATTACTACTACTGCTCCTAATACGACCTCTGCTACTATTAAACTAGCACTATTAAGGCTACGCTAGTCAAGTTGAAAATTTAACAGCTTTAGTGGCTAGTACACCGCAAGATCTGCAGACGCTTCTGAGTCTTATAGAAGAATGTTTGCAGATGAAAAAATTAAGGCTGAATGTTGAAAAGAGTGAAGTTGTTATTTTTAAAAAAAGGAAAGCAAGTGGCGGAGATAATTATAGATTTAAATTTAATAATAAGGAACTGAAAGTAAGCAAAAAATAAAATATTTAGGATTTGTTTTGTCGGAAAATGGAAGTTTAAAGAATCATGTTGATGAAATAATTAATAGAGGCAAAGTGGCCATGTCTGCAATTTTTAGAAATCCAACGATAATGGGATTAAAAACCTAAAAATGCATAAAAGAATATTTAATACAAACATTTTACCAGTAATAGAATATTGAGCAGAGATTTGGGGCGGAGAAGCGGCACAGAAGTTGGAGTCCCTCCAGATCCTGTATTATAAAAGACTTTTGGATTACATCAGACAACTCATTCACAGATTCTGAAAGGTGATATGGGCCTGTTTTCGTTAAAACTACGTAGGTCTATTTTGATGCTTAGATTTTGGTTGAAGCTCATTAGGTGTAATGAAGATAAACTAGTAAGGGCTGCTTATTATCAGATGTTGAGTTATGGTTCAAAAACGTCGTGGCCATCCCAAATTAGGTCATTACTAGAAAGAGTGGGAATGCCTTACTTATGGAATGACGGTCTTGGTTCCCGTGCTCTACCAACAAATTTAGTAAGCCAGGTACGATTTATCTTAGAGGGTCAAGAAATTCAGTATTGGCAAGGGCGGGTTTTAAATTCTGCTACATTGAATCATTATAATCAGGCTAAATCTAGTTTTGGAGAGGAAATTTATTTTAAATTCAATTTACCGGCTATGATTTTATGTTGATGGATTCAGCTTAGGGCGAATTGCCTTCCAATCCAGAGCAGGCAAATGGTGTTCGACAGGGGGATAGTACATCCTGATGGTCGGTATGTGTGCCCTCTTTGTAGGGATGAGGACGAAGATTTGGACCATTTTCTCCGAAAGTGCCCGGTGCTCTGTGATTTAAGGGAAAATTACTTACATGGGATTGTTTTGCTGCTTCCTGAAATTTTACAAAGTAGTAATCCAACCACAGTATTTCGTATTGGTGCGTGCATAGAGAAGGGATTAGAAAGAAGGAAAAGTTCTTACAATTAATTATTATTATTTATATGGAATGAAGCTTATTTTCTCGGTAAATTACCATAGGGTATTTTTCGCTATGTATCATGTTAATGTGTGTTTCGTAATTTGTTCTGTTGTGATTTCTTTATTTTTCATAAATTTTTGTGTGTATATGGCTCTTGGGCTTTTGAAATACACGATCTATCTATCTATCCTAGCAACACCCTTTGGTAATTGTCAGAAGCATAGGTGGTATATCTTAGGGTAGGAATAGGTTATAAAGTAGAAAATTTCAGGGAAAGTTTACGTTGCTATAACACTAAATCAAAAGTACTATGTGCATGCTGATTGTCAATTTGACATATCAGCAATATCTCAAGTATGGCTGAGGGTATTAAGTTAGAACTTTCAGGGTTATTACTATTATTAATGCTACTACTATTACTATTGAACTAAATCAAAAGGATCTAAGTGTACCCAGGTTGCCGAAATGGCATAGATGCAATGTGTTTGAACAGAATAAGGTACTAAGCATTGTTTTTTAGGGAAAGTTGAAGGGATGTAAATAAATCAAAAGGTACTATTTACATCCAGATTGTCAAAAGAGCATATTTGCAATATCCCAGTAACAGCTAGCGTTGTTATGGTAGAACGTTTAGAGAATGTCATTTGAAATGTTAATTAAATCAAAAGACACTATATTCATCCAAATTTGTCATAAGGGTGTATTTGCGATATCTTGGGAAAAGATAAAGGTAGTGAGTTGAAGCAATCAAATAAGGATGCTAAAAGAAATATCCGCAATATATCTGGAATAGCTAAGGACATTAATTAGGAAAGTTTTAGATATGGTATCGCAGCGCTGTTTAAGCTGATACGCGCCACTCCCAATTTTTGCTTTTTTGTGCATTCTTTCTGGGAATTTTCTGTGAAATAGTGGAAGTAATCAAAGAATAGCCGTCCCAACTCCATTAAGTGTATTAATGATGCCAATTCGATAAGGAAAAGCCAAAGGTTAATTGATTTTGCTTGGTCGCAGCGCCATCTATCTTCGTTAATTTCAAAGCCCAGATGACATTGCATGCTTGACGCCAAATGTCTAGATGTAGATGTTCTGCAATCGCTGGAAAGCAATTCTTTTATTATGTTTTGTTTTATTAATCATGCTTAGTGTTTTGTTTTTCCTGTGTTGTAAGAAATAGCGTAATTTGGCTGAGGCTTTTGCTGATACCCTGAAAGCTGTTTCAAATAAATGAATCTTGAACTCTCTGGGGATTTTGGGGTGTTTATATAACAAATAAAAACACACTACATGCATGCAGGTTGTCAAAAGGGTGCATTAGCAATATCAAAGGAACGGCTGAGGCTATTAAATTGAACTTTTCAGGGCTACTACAGCCACTGCTACAACTACTACTTTTGCTACTGCCACTGCTGTCACTATTCACGACTCTAACTACTTGCGTTTATTACTTGTGACTGCGAGGACAACTGATGGTGACTGCGACTGTGACTACTTGGAACTGCAGTTGTGACTACATGCAGCTTTGACTGCAACTACTTGCGTCTGCAGCAATTTACGACTGCGACTGTGGCTGCGAATATTTGACACGCCGACTTTGACTACTTGCGACTGCTACTACTTGGAATTGCGGCTACAAGCGACTATGACTACTTGTAACTGTGACTAATTGCGACTGCTACTACCGCCACTAATACTACTAATGCTACTTCTATTACTATTACTACTACTATCACTGCTACTACTATTAAATAAAAAAACAAGTTTTTTTAACTGAAAGTAAGGAACGACGTTAAAACTTAAAACGAACAGAAATTATTCCGTATATGAAAGGGGCTGTCCCCTCCTCAACGCCTCGCTCTTTACGCTAAAGTTTTTCATTGTTTAAAAAAAAATAGAGTTGTGAGAAAGTCAAACTTTAGCGTAAAGAGCGAGGCGTTGAGGAGGGGACAGCCCCTTTCATATACGGAATAATTTCTGTTCGTTTTAAGTTTTAACGTCGTTCCTTACTTTCAGTTAAAAAAAACTTGTTTTTTATTTAATTTTTGAACGTTTTTGAATTAATGCAGGTTTTGATTTTGGCTCACCGTACATGAATAATTAAAACAAAATTTGAATATCAATTTTACTTTTATTTGGTTAAATGGATTTCTCGAAACATGTTTAATTTTATTTACGAACGTTTTTATTAGTAATAAATATACGTAACTTACGAATTAACTTATGTAACGAACTTCTATATTCATATATTCCCCTAGTCAATACCTTGCTCTTTAAGCCTAAAGTTCGAATTTTGTTCCAATTCTTTAAAAATGACCCCATAATCACAAATGCCGTTAATTAGAATAAATAGCTCTTATGAAAGTACTAAATAATCTTTGGCTTAAAGAGCGAGGTATTGACTAGCGGGCGAACCCAATCATATAAGTAATGTTTTCTGTTGTTTTAAGTTTTGATGTTGCTCCTTACTTTCAGTTGAAAAACTTGTTTTTTTATATATATAATTTCTGATCTGTTTTTAAATAATGCTGGGAAATCCGGCGCCCCCTTCATAGCAATGTCCCTTCCCCCATGAAAACTCCCTTCATGGAAAGATCCTCTCACATAACCCCCGACCCCCCCCCCCCCCACCCCCTCTACCAGAAAAAATCCCCCCTGAAAACGTCTGTATACTTCCCAATAACCAATACTATATGTTAACATTGGGTAAAGTTCATAACTTTCAGCCCTCCCCCCAGGGACTTTGGGGGATTAAATCATCCTAAAAGACATAGTTATCATATTTTCGACCATGCTGAACAAAATGGCTATCTCAAAATTTTGATCGGGTGACTTTGGGAAAAAAATGAGCGTGGGAGGGGGCCTAGTTGCCCTCCATTTTTTTGGTCACTTAAAAAGGGCGCTAGAACTTTTAATTTCCGTTCGAATGAGCCCTCCCACGATATTCCAGGACCACTGGGTCGATACGATAACCCCTGGAAAAAAAACAACAAAAAACAAGCAAATAAACACACATCCGTGATCTTTCTTCTGGCAAAAAATGCAAAATTCCACATTTTTGTAGATAGGAGCTTGAAACCTATGTAGTAGGGTTCTCTGATACGCTGAATATGATGGTGTAATTTTCATTAAGGTTCTATAACTTTTAGGGGGTCTTTCCCCCTTTTTTCGAAAATCAGCCAAATTTTCTCAGGCGCGTAACTTTTGATAGGTAGGACTAAACTTGATGAAACTTATATATTTGAACTCAGCATTCAAATCTGATTCTTTTGATGTATCTATTGGTATCAAATTCCGTTTTCTACAGTTTCGGATACCATTGAGCCGGGTCGCTCGTTACATACAGTTCGTTACCACGAACTGTTTGATTGCTTCTATTACCACTGTTACTGCTACTGCTGCTACTACTGTTATTAATGCTACTATACTACTGCTACTGCTATTACTACCACCAATACTACTACTACTGCTGTTACCACTCCTGGACTAAATTAAAAGGTGTTAAGCACTAAGACTGTCAAAATATTATTTGTGCAATATCTCAGGAATAGAATAGGACATTAAGTTGAAACTTTCAGGGAAAGTTGAGGGGATGTATACCTAAATAAAATAAATGATGCGTATCGAGTTCGTCTAAAGGATGTTAGTGCAATATACAAGTAAAAACATAGGGCATTACTTTGGAACTATGGCTTATGTTTTTGAGGATGCCAAATCAAAAGGCACTTGGAGAAAGAACAGGGAGCGTTAGCTCTATTCCTCTTTGTGGTAATGTTTGCTCGTTTTGAATCTGACTCGGCTATTTATTTTAAATTTGTGTGTTTTCGTTTATTTATTGTTATTGAATTATATTAGTTTTAAATTTGAAATTTTTGGACTTTATTTATTATAAGGGTATGAATAAAGAAGCATGAAACAAAAAAGAAAAAGTAGCTAAAACATTAAAAATTAGACGTTTCAATGGGTGACCAGTTTTTCAGCTACGCAGATGTGCTTTTAGCTCTTGAAGCTGTTCATAATTTAATAATAGTTTAATTGAAATTTTTGTTTCAATTAAGGAATATCCTATCAGGAGTGGTCGGCGCTCAGGAATTGAAATCCTGAGGTCAAGGGTTTGAATTCTGGTGTCGCTGATTATTTTGTTTGGAACAGGGGCCAATGGTGTGACTGTAAGCTCAGCCAGAGTCGACCCAACTCTAAATGGGTACCGGGAGAAATCCGGGGGAAACGTGGGAAGTGTTGAATGATTTGCCCCAGACTCATTGATGACCAAGTGACCCATTTACTAACTTCAAGCGATTTGTTTTAGTTCCAAAAAACAAATTTATAATATATAAAAACTAATTATAAAACTTAAACATGAAATTAATATTTTGAAGATGGAAAAAACGAAATTTAATACGAAACACAGCCAAAGCTCTCCAAACAAAATTTGTCACTATTTGGGGACCAGCGTGTGTCGTTCTCTCATTGGTCAGCCATGTTCAGTAGCACAAGGAGAGTGTACAGTTCCATAGTTAAATAATTATAACGTAGTTACCTAAGGTAAATAATAATTAATATTAAAAACGGATTACCATAGACATAAAAAAAGCAAAAAAAGGTAATTTCTAGATATGTGGACAGCAAAAGTACGGATTTATCGTTAATGGTGACAAAGTGATATGCGGTGACACAATAATGACTAAGTGATTATTAAAAACAGGTTACCCT
The DNA here is from genome assembly GCA_027921565.1 of Artemia sinica. Taxonomy (NCBI): domain Eukaryota; kingdom Metazoa; phylum Arthropoda; class Branchiopoda; order Anostraca; family Artemiidae; genus Artemia; species Artemia sinica. The sequence goes on along the minus strand of CM051273.1, from coordinate 50,271,063 downwards.
TGACAAAAAAAAAGCAAAAAAGGCCATTTCTAACTGTGTATACAGAAAAGTATAGATGTATCGATAATAGGGACAAAGTGCTATGAATTAATTTATAGATGTGATCGCCGGCAAGGCTTGCAATATTTAGTGACACTTTTCTTAGTGTCACTAAATATTACTAAAAACAACAATTTTGGTTCCATGCCAAAGTTGTGGCCTTTGGTATAATAAGCGAAATACTCCCAAAGGCTTGCAATATTTAGTAACACTTATCCAGATAACGCTACGGAAGTGTTATCTAGAAGTGTTATTGTTGTGATTATTGAAATCACAACAAGCACTTACTTGAACGAGGGTGCAGCCTTACATTATAAAGCACACCTAACAGCAAAAAATCAATTTGCTCAAAAACCAAACAGACGAAAAATGGAAAAAAAACTAACACAACTGTAACACTCCTGACTGGCCCCTAAATCTAAATATAATAATTTAGGTGTCCCCTCCTTTATAATGTAAGGCTGCACCCTCGTTCAAGTACCTGCTTGTTGTGATTTCAATAAATGCAACAATAACACTCCCAGATAACGCTTCCGTAACGTTATCTGGAAAAATGTCACTAAATATTGCAAGTCTTTAGCTGTATTTCGCTTATTATACCAAAGGCCACAACTTTGGCATGGAACCAAAATTGTTGTTTTTAGTAATATTTAGTGACACTAAGAAAAGTGTCAGTACCAATTCTAAATACATTACTGAACTTGGAAGAAATTTTGCCAAGCAAAGTGAAAGAGCTTTGCTACAAAATACAATCATGCTACATCTGCTAGCTTTGTCGCAGCTGTTAGCATTGGTATTGACGGGAAACCATTTACAGACGGCGAGTCTTTTCTAAAAATGTACTCATAAAATGTTTTGATATAACAATAATGGCTAAAAAAATGAGAGAATCTAAGAAATTGCTTTGACAGCTGGAACAGTTCAGCTTCAAGTTGAAGATTTAGCCAAAAATGGAGGAACTGGTAAGAAAGGATTTGATATCTAGTGACATATTAACATTGCAATTTATTCAAATGTATTCATTAAATGACAGTTTAAAAATTAAATAATTTTAACGTTAACGTCAATTATTATTCGCATTTTGACTGCATCCTGTATTTGACTGCAGGATACCGAACAATCACTATACCAAACAAGATATATTTAGTAAGCAGCAATATTCCTACTCAACTTTGAATTCTGGAGCTCTAAATTGAGAATTAATGTCACAATTGATAAAATCAAAGCTTTTGACACTAAAACCACTGTTACATGACGTGATAATTTCCATACTATCAGGGCTACCACCGCAACAGACTGCAACCTGCATCCAAAAAATGTTGCTGAGCCCTTTCATAGAACTGCTTGGAATTAGGTTAAGATACAATGGATTAGATGGCCAAACTTGAATCAAGTGATTAACCTCAACAGAACATAGAAACTGAATAAGACGCGTAATACCATTTATTTTGAAGCTTGGTGACAAATTTGATAAAGTTTATTCATAGGTCTCTGTAAAAACACTAGTAGGGAATATCTTTTGGTTCCAATTTTTCCCTGGGACCTAGGGAAGAAAAGGCAATAATTATCTGTCCTTTCTGTTAGGATAGACAGATTTTTCTTTTCTGAGGTGTAAATAGTGAGGGATTTTTTCTTCTCAATAACTGCTCTGTCGGAGTTTTTTATTGCAGAACTGGTTTAGCGTTTAAAATATCCGTGACTCACGACATTACTTTAAGCATTCCTCGGTTTTAAAGATCTACGGGGAAATTAATTTCCCAACTTGGAAAATTCCTTTTTATTTATTCTAAAATTGTAGCCAACCGAGGGAGATCTAATAGAAAATTTTTTGAAAATTAAATTTGGTTTTTACTGACCCTCCTTTTTTGTTTCTTTCGGGAGTTTACCCTACTCTCCATAACAAAGATGTTCGATCCTTTTTTTCTATTGTATATACCTCTGTAGTTTAAGATTAAAACCTCGTGTTTGTTTATGGACTCCCCGACATCGGTTTGAAGCTTACGGAACTTCCTGGCAAAATACCCTACAGTACCTACAGGTATCTGCGAACCCATTTCGTATACTTTTGTTGTTGCTGTTGTTCGTTGTTAGAACTGTTTGTTTCTATTCTTTTTGTTGCTCTGCTTCCTTCTTTTGTAGTAAATAAATTGTTAATAAATAAATATTAAATCTAATAATGAAAATATGAAAAAAAAAAAATATAAATATGAAAATATATATATATATATATATTAATAAATATATATAAATAAGAATATGTAAATAGAGGTAAATAAACATTGATAATGAAATTATTATTAAATAGCAACATATGGCAGTGTTACTCATGCTCAGGTGCTATTTCGGATAAATGTGCGAAAATAGGACTTCGTCCGCGATTTAGAAAAAAAATCTCCTATTTGTCCATACTAATTACGCATTATTATTGTAGTCGCCGTTTGCGGATGTTGAGATAGAAATTGTTCAGGGTATCCTTTTACAGATATATCAAGCTATGGCAGTATTACTCATGCTGAGATGCTGTTTCGGACAAATCTGTTGGCAATTGTTGGAGGAGGACTTCGTCCGCGATTTTCAGAGAATGTTATTCTTATACTCGACGATTCAACGAAGCAGTTTGTACTGCAGTATACTTTTCAGATGCCTGTTCTTGGAGTTCAGTTGAGGAAAGATAAGTAAGGAAATTTTCACGCCAAGAATATCAAAGTCATCATTCTCTTTGTCTTGATTGTTCTTCCCAATTTGTTTTTTACTTTATTCAAGTAACATGTGAGTAAAGCGCTTATCATAAGGCGATTTGTCTATTACTGATCATCTTATTGATACAAGGGGTGTAAACGTGGAATGGAGGGCGGGTAATTGCCCCCGCAGATTTGAAAAATTATCTTTTTTGGTATTCTTAAAAAATCTGAAAGTGTATCCGCTTAGATTTCCAAAAATACCTTTTTTTTATATTCATTAATTAAAGAAACTTTTTCCACAAAATAAGTTTCTCAAAGAAAAGTAAAGAACTCCATTAAACCAAAAATGAGCAAAAGTAAAATCAAATAATCCACCAAGCGTGAAACTACCACAAATCAGCATCGATAAATAAATGAAACCCAAAACGAACAGAATTTAACATGAGTGCTCAGAATTCCCATGCCTTCCCAAGGCCAGAACATAATTTGCACTTTACTGAAAAAATATAAATGTTTTTACTTTTATAACTTTAATAAATCAAATAATATTAACATTTTGATTACTAAATATTAGTATATGTATATTAAACTGACAATGCACATTCATTTGAATTTTTTATTATTTAAACATTTATCATTTATTGTAAGTAAACACATAAAAGGCTTGCCCTTATTTGGAAAATTGTGTAAAGCATTAAACTATGAATTTTACATTGTCCCCACCGCAGCAAGGTTGAGCGACAAGTTTGCTACTTGTCCCTGTAAAAAAAGACCCAGAAACTGAAATATTGTTTCGACAAAACAAACAATAAATGTTTCTACTTTTATCAAGGAGGCACACTTGTGCCTCTATAAAGAGGCGACCCACCACAATTTTAAGCGATTTCAGGTCCTAGAGGTCGCAGAGAGACGGCGGTAATCGCATTTTGTAGCCCAAGCTCAAACTAAGAAACTTGCAAAATTTCATCCTCCTCCGACTTTATCTTCATGGGGTAAACTGGGCCGGAAGTTTCGACCCTCCCACCACAGCCCCCCTTTGACGTTGTCCGATTGGGCTGAAATTTAGAGGTTAAGCTTTCCTAGGGCCCGGGAGCTTATCCTCGAAATTTCAGCTCAATCCGATCACTCCTTCCCTGTTTTCAAAAAACCAAATATAGCCACTTAAAATTCATCATTTCTTTTTTTTTCTTAGCCTCGCCTACAGGCCACAGTTGGCAACTGATCCGGGTGAATGAGGACTCATTCGAAGCAGAATTCGACCTGTTAGGGCCTTTTGATATTTTCAGACCGAAAAAATTATCCCCCGAATTTACATTTACGAAAAACCTCGTTTTCCTATAAGAACCCGCTATAAGCGGGCTAGCCCGCGAAAACGCGGGCTCGTTTTCCTATAAGAGCCCGCAAGCGATTTCCGGTCCTAGCGGTCGCAGAGAAACAGCGGTAATCGCATTTTGTAGCCCAAGCTCAAACTAAGAAACGTGCAAAATTTCACCCCCCTCAGACTTTATCAAGGAGGCACACTTGTGCCTCTATAAAGAGGCGACCCCCCACAATGCTAAGCGATTTCAGGTCCTAGAGGCCGCAGAGAGACGGCGGTGATCGCATTTTGTAGCCCAAGCTCAAACTAAGAAACTTGCAAAATTTCATCCTCCTCCGACTTTATCTTCATGGGGTAAACTGGGCCGGAAGTTTCGACCCTCCCACCACAGCCCCCCTTTAACGTTGTCCGATTGGGCTGAAATTTAGAGGTTAAGCTTTCCTAGGGCCCGGGAGCTTATCCTCGAAATTTCAGCTCAATCCGATCACTCCTTCCCTGTTTTCAAAAAACCAAATATAGCCACTTAAAATTCATCATTTCTTTTTTTTTCTTAGCCACGCCTACAGGCCACAGTTGGCAACTGATCCGGGTGAATGAGGACTCATTCGAAGCAGAATTCGACCTGTTAGGGCCTTTTGATATTTTCAGACCGAAAAAATTATCCCCCGAATTTACATTTACGAAAAACCTCGTTTTCCTATAAGAACCCGCTATAAGCGGGCTAGCCCGCGAAAACGCGGGCTCGTTTTCCTATAAGAGCCCGCAAGAGATTTCCGGTCCTAGCGGTCGCAGAGAGACAGCGGTAATCGCATTTTGTAGCCCAAGCTCAAACTAAGAAACGTGCAAAATTTCACCCCCCTCAGACTTTATCAAGGAGGCACACTTGTGCCTCTATAAAGAGGCGACCCACCACAATGTTAAGTGATTTCAGGTCCTAGAGGCCGCAGAGAGACGGCGGTGATCGCATTTTGTAGCCCAAGCTCAAACTAAGAAACGTGCAAAATTTGATCCTCCTTCGACTTTGTCTTCATGGGGTAAACTGGGCCGGAAGTTTCGACCTGCCCACCACAGCCCCCCTTTGACGTTGTCCGATTAGGCTGAAATTTAGAGGTTAAGCTTTCCTAGGGCCCGGGAGCTTGTCCTCGAAATTTCAGCTCAATCCGATCACTCCTTCCCTGTTTTCAAAAAACCAAATATAGCCACTTAAAATTCATTTCTCTTTTTTTTTGTTATCCACGCTTACAGGCTACAGTTGGCAACTGATCCGGGTGAATGAGGACTCATTCGAAGCAGAATTCGACCTGTTAGGGCCTTTTGATATTTTCAGACCGAAAAAACTATCCCCCGAATTTACATTTACGAAAAACTTCGAATTCCTATAATAGCCCATGTTAATTTTTCCCACCACAACCCCCCTTTAACGTTGTCTGATCGGGCTGAAATTTAGAGGTTAAGCTTTCCTGGGGCCCGGGAGCTTATCCTCGAAATTTCAGCTCAATCTGATCACTCCTTCCCTGTTTTCCAAAAACCAAATATCAAGTTTTGTGGGAATTTGCTTTGCGAAAATAGATTCGATTTACTAAAAAACAATTACAATTGTGTCTCATTAGTCCAGCGGTTGATACTTCAGACTGTCAGGCGGAAAACCCGGGTTCGATTCACCGCCAGAGCAAATTTTTTATATACTGAATTTAAACTTTAAAAAAGAAACTCAGTTTCTTTTTTAAATTATTTGAAAAAAATTATGTTTTCTAAAGAGTTAAAGAGGCTGAGTTACAAGGTCGACCCTTAAAACGTACAGGGATTAGGAGGCACAGTTGGGGGGCTGTTAAAGAGGCTGAGTCACAAGTTCGAACCTTAAAACGTACAGGGATTAGGAGGCACCCTGTACGACGTGATTTGAGTATTCAGGAATTAAAAGCCTTAAGACAAGAATGTTCAAGAGCGGGGGGTTTGGGGGCGGCAGCCCCCCAACTTTAACTCCTGACACGATCAGCTAACAGTTAGTCAAGCAATAATAAGTAATAAACTGTACAAAAACGTGCAGAAATTATTTGAAAAAAATACGTTTTCTAAAGAGTTAAAGAGGCTGAGTTACAAGGTCGAACCTTAAAACGTACAGGGATTAGGAGGCACAGTTGGGGGGCTGCCGCCCCCCAAACCCCCCGCTTTCGCAGCCTTTAAATAAAAAAAAAAGTTTTTTAAACTGAAAGTAAGGAGCGACATTAAATCTTAAAACGAACAGAAATTATTCCGTATATGAAAGAGGCTGTGCCCTCCTCAACGCCTCGCTCTTTACGCTAAAGTTTGACTCTGTCTCACAACTTTACTTTTTTAAACAATAAAAAACTTTAGCGTAAAGAGCGAGGCGTTGAGGAGGGCACAGCCTCTTTCATATACGGAATAATTTCTGTTCGTTTTAAGATTTAATGTCGCTCCTTACTTTCAGTTTAAAAAACTTTTTTTTTTCTTTTTTTTACTTTCAGTTTAAAAAACTATGAATTTTACATTGTCCCCACCGCAGCAAGGTTGAGCGACAAGTTTGCTACTTGTCCCTGTAAAAAAAAGACCCAGAAACTGAAATATTGTTTCGACAAAACAAACAATAAATGTTTCTACTTTTATCAAGGAGGCACACTTGTGCCTCTATAAAGAGGCGACCCACCACAATGTTAAGCGATTTCAGGTCCTAGAGGTAAAAAAAAAGACCCAGAAACTGAAATATTGTTTCGACAAAACAAACAATAAATGTTTCTACTTTTATCTACTTTAGAGGTTAAAAAAAAGACCCAGAAACTGAAATATTGTTTCGACAAAACAAACAATAAATGTTTCTACTTTTATAACTTTAATAAATCAAATAATATTAACATTTTGATTACTAAATATCAGTATATGTATATTAAACTGACAATGCACATTCATTTGAATTTTTTTTTCAGTAAAGTCCAAATTATGTTCTGGCCTTGGGAAGGCATGGGGATTTTGAGCCCTACTCTTGTTTATTTCTGCTCGAATTGGGTTTCATTTATTTATCGATGCTGATTTGTGGTAGTTTCACGCTTGGTAGATTATTTGATTTTTTTTTTTTGCTCATTTTTGGTTTAATAGAGTTCTTTACTTTTCTTTGAGAAACTTATTTTGTGGAAAAAGTTTTTTTTAATTAATTTCTTTTCGTTTTATATTGACATAGTCTTTTCAGAGAAAAAGAAAATAATTCTTTAAATTTTTTGGTTTTTTCATTAAGTTCATTAAGACATTATAGTTTGGCCTGGTATTTGTAAGCTGGAGAAAAATTTTCAGCAATTTTTAACAAAATACACCTTTTTAAAAATCTGGACACAAATAGTAGTGTTTAATTTAGTTTCATACCTCCTCTAGTTGACCAGAAATAGAAAACTTGATACCATTTGCAAAAAAATCTGTTTATTTTCTTTGATAGCTTGGATACACTTACGCTATTTTGATTTGGTTAAATTTTAACAGCAGAAGCAGCCCCGAAAGTTTGAACATAATACCCTCAGTCGTTCTTGGGATACTGCTGAGATGCCTTATTGGGAATTAGCATTATCACAGTGTATTTTGATTTAATCTTAAGGCAACATTTAGTTTTTAAAAATAATGGGCTAATGGGAGGGTGGGAGTGGAAGGGGGATTAGTTGCCCTCCAATCATTTTCGACTATTAAAAAGGGCATCAACCCTTTCTATTTTCAATCGAATGAGCCCCTTTCGAACTTCCCATGACAACTCCTTCGATACGAAGTGCCCTGGTCTTAACAACAACAACAAAAAAAAATATTACTAATCACTTTCGACTATTAAAAAGGGCATTAGCCTTTGAATCTCCAATAGAATTAGCCTTTTTTGAAGTTTCTACGACAGCGCCTTCAATAAAAACCTCATATGCACCCAGGGCATAACTTAAAACCGAAAAACCGGAATAGTCGCCCTCCAGTTATTTTCAACTATTAAAAAGGGCACTAGCACTTTCAATTTCCAATCGAATGAACCCTTTTTGAGTTTCTACAACACTTTCTATAAACACCTTATATGCCCCAAGAGCATAAATTACAACCTGCCCTGAGGGCTGTGAGGGGGTTGTCATCCCCAAAGACCTAATTTCCAGAACTTTCAACTACGTTAAACAAAATGGCTATCTCAAAATTTTGATTTGATGTGTTTGGGGAAATGGTGGGCGTGAGAGGGGCGTTAGTTGCTCTCCAATCACTTTCGACTATTAAAAAAGGAACTAGCCCTTTCAATTTCCAATCGAATGAGCCCCTTTGAAGTTTGTACGACAACGCTTTCAATAAAAACCTTACGTACCCCCAGGGCATAACTTACAAGCCTTGCCCGGGGGGGGGGGGCTGTCATCTTCAAAGACCTAATTTCCAGAACTTTCAACTACGTTAAAAAAAATGGCTATCTCAAAATTTTGATTAGATGTGTTTGGAGAAATGGTGGGCGTGAGAGGGGGGGGGGGGGGGGGGTTAGTAGCCCTCCAATCACTTCCGAATATTTAAACGAGCACTAGCCCTTTCAATTTACAATCGAATGAGCCCTTTTTGAAGTTTCTACTACAACTCTTTCTATATAAACCTTATATGCCCCAGGGCATAACTTACAACCCTTGACCTGAGGGCTGTGAGGGGGTTGTCATCCTCAAAGACATAATTTCCGGACCTTACAACTACGTTGAACAAAATGGCTATCTAAACATTTTGATTGGATCTGCTTGGGGAAATGGTGGTTGTGGGAGGGGCGTCAATTGCCATCCAGTCACTTTCGACTATTAAAAAGGGCTCTAGCCGTTTCAATTTCCAATCGAATGATTCCTCTTTGAAGTTTCTACGACAAAACTTTCTATAAAAAAAGCTTATATGTCCTCAGGGCATAAATTACAACCCTTGCCCTGAGGGCTGTGGGGGGGGGATGTCATCCTCAAAAATTATAATTTCCAGACTTTTTAACTACGTCAAACAAAATGACTATCTCAAAATTTTGATTGCATGTGTTTGGGGAAGTGGTGGGTGTGAGAGGTGGGTTAATTACTCTCCACTCACTTTCGACTATTAAAAAGAGCCATTTCAATTTCCAAACAAATGAGCCCTTTTTGAAATTTTTACAACAACTTTCTATCTAAACCTTATATGCCCCCAGGGCATAACTTACAACCCTTGCACTGAGGGCTCTGAGGGGGCTATCATCCTAAAAGACCTAATTTCCAGAACTTTCGACTACGTTGAACAAAATGGATATCTCAAAATTTTGATTGGATGTGTTTGGGGAAGCGGTGGGCGTGAAAGGGGGCTTAGTTGCCCTTCAATCACTTTCGACTATTAAAAGGGCACTAGCCCTTTCAATTTTCAATTGAATGAGCCGTTTTTGATGTTTCCACAACATCGCTTTCTATAGAAACCTTAAATGCTCCCAGGGTATAACTTACAACCCTTGCCCTGAGGGTTGTGTGGGGGGGAGGGGGTAGTTGTCATCCTTAAAGACCTAATTTCCAAAACTTTCAACTACGTTGAATAAAATGGCTATCTCAAAATTTTGATTGGATGTTTTTGGGAAATGGTGGGCGTGGAAGGGGTGTTAGTTGCCTTCCAATCACTTTCGACTATTAAAAAGGGCACAAGCCACTCCAATTTCCAATCGAATGAGCCTTCTTCGAAGTATCTACGGCAACTTCTTCGATACGAAGTGCGCTGGTCTAAGACCAAGAAAAAAAAAATAATACATTGTGCCAACATCATTCTTTACTTAGGCAGCGCTACTGCGCTGCCTATGATAAGGAATGAAAAAATTCTTGCCCCTTACTTTTTCGTGAATTGACTTATTACCTAACATCAGAACACAAAATTTTCTTAGCAAAATGGGAAGTTTCTACAGTTTGTGGGATACTTTGGTATATAGTTCACTGGTGATATCTTTATTCGGGCACTTAAAAATTATATGTTGGAACTTGTAAATTTTCATGCACTATAAAATTGTATATACGGTATTCTTTGAATTTTATTAGATTGCAATTTCCTGGTAAAAAAGGTGCTATGATTTCATTGGTTTACGTTTGTGACATATTTTCTTTACCATATCCCATTATTTTTTAAGGAAATGTATTTTCTAGAGGCAAAATTAACCCGTCTCTTTAAAACTTGATTAATTCTCCTTTATAAATATTTTAATTAAATATAATTAAAATTATTTTTAATTAAATCTGAATTAATTAAATAAAACTAAAATTAAGCTATAATCAGTTAAAAAGAGGTAAAAGCTCTCAGTCACAACTTTTTTTTTTCAAGTAGTCCTTATGTTTCTTTGTAGTCAAATAAGGAACTTCTTGAAAAAAAATCTAAATATAATATTTAAATATTTTAATTTTAAATATTTAAAATATTGAAAATATATTAAATATTCTAAATATTATTAAATCTTAATTAATATATTTAACATATTTAATTATTTTATATATTTAATTAATTCAAATCCACGTTTTCTGGTGCTGGTAACCAGCACATCAGCCTAAGTTAGTCAGTAAATTATATATCAGATTAAATATCACTGGACTTTTTCTCAAACTATATTTAACTAAAGTCAAAATTGTGTTTTTTACCCTTCGGTAGCTGACATTAGATATATTTAGAATTGCAATCAAGGCTGCGCTCATTTAAGCTCTTATCTCTCTTTTACTTATGTGTTGCGTCTTCCCCTCTTTTACTATCTCTTCAGTCTCTTTTACTAGCTTGATTTTATTAGCTCTTTTTCTTGCTGGTACATATAATGAAGAGACATTCCCCACCCCCCTCCCAAAAAAAAGAAATATCGAAGCTTTTAACGACTTTACCGCAGTAGCCTCTATTTCTCCTACCATTCGTGGTATTTTAAATATTTTCTAGTTGACTGATTCTGTTTAATTGTTTGAATTGTTGACTGACTTTGTTTTATTGTTTAAGTTTTAATAGTTGTTTAGTTGTCTCTGTTTATATGACTGCTTTTTCTGATTCTAAACTTTCAACAAATCACAAAAGAACAAGGTGCAATGTGCAAATTTTGTTTATTCTAGGTTTTATTTCTTCACTCATTTTAATTTCTATTTTTTTCAGGGCTACTACAACATATAATCTAATTTATTCTCGTTTAAATGTTTTAATATCGGTCTTTACTTTTCGTTGAAAACTGTGCTCATTTAAATTTATTTTTATACAGCAGTCTGTTTTCCTCAGAAATATTTTTTTTTTCTGGAACTTCTGATTTTGAACAGTCCCCAGTAAATACCATGAAGTTTAAGGCAGATGTGATTTTTGTCACTTTAGCTAGTATATCTAACCCTGCCATTCAGTTCTTTAAGGTCTATGAATAAACGACAAAGAAAAAAACGGAATAATTTGCCGCAAATCATAAAAGGCACTGTGTAACCACAATGGTCACAAATTAAATCCTTACAAATTGTACAAGTACAACATACAACTGACGAAATTTGACACCTCTGGATGGTGTTGGGAGAGGCCAAAAACTGATAGAATCATTAAAAGGCATTGTGTAACCACAATGCTCACAAATTAAATCCTTAGAAATTGTGCAAGTACAACATACAACTGACGAACTTTGACACCATGATGTTGGAAGTGGCCAAAAACTGATAGAAGGGTTATTTTTACTTTAACACCATGGTTTTGGAAGTGGCCAAAAACTGATAGGAGGGTCATTTTTAAAGTTATAACCGTTTTGTAATAGAGCTAGGAAAAGTGTAATTATGAACACAAATTATATCACAAATCTAAATCGGAACTTTTTTTTTATTTTTAAACATAGTCACTATGCTTGTGGATCACATCACAAAGAACTCCGCCACCTGACCATTAAACGAGTTCTTCTTCTTCTTTGTTCTCAAGTGCGACGCGAGAGTAAAATTAGTAATAGTTTCTTTCGATGTATCATCATGTCCCAAGTTCTTCCCATTCCCATTTTTTTTTTTGGAGACAGAGGAAAGACAGATAGCGTTAAGTGACCGCTGTATTGGTTCTGCCGACGGGGACTGCTCTCTAGCCATGCTGTTCTCCCTGAGGATCGCTAGGCCTTAGGCTGGGTATTCATCTTGTATATTTGCGTCTCGTTGTGCAACGGCCTCACGTCAAATATTGCAGTAATAATCTCAGGGCGTGTTGCTGCTTTCGTATCACTGTATATGCTTGTTGTAATAATTTACTTTATATTTATTTTTCTATAATATAGTATATTCAGTATATAACATTTCCAAGTCTAGTTAAATATATTTCTCGATGGTTAAATATAAATACATGTCTATGGAACAATAAAGGTCTGAACATGGAACATAATGATATGACAAATTTTCAAAGTACCAAGGAAATTAAAATTGAAATATTTTTTACTCCCTTGACGTATCTTAAGGCCATTCCCACCTGAAAACCGCGATTCTCAATGATTTTTCTTTTAATTAAGTCAAAATTATGAAATTTTTAGTGCAGGACCCAATTTTTTGCCAGTGTTACAACGTTCAAACCAATTAGTTAAATTTGGCAATGCTTTTCGTTCAGGGAAATTTAAACTTTAACCGTCTATTGATTCCCACAGACCGCTACACGTTTAAAGGAAAACTATGCCTTTTAAGCTGTTTGGTCCAGTTTGTTTTTAGCTCATATTTTGTTGAATTTTCACCCGCGTTTCTTTTTTTTTCATTTGACACCTTGCACTACCAAAAATAGTATAACCTTAAATGGAGATCTTTTTATGATAAATCGAATTCCAGATCTTTTCTAATTTTATAACGTATAAAATAATGATGTTGTTGAACTTTTCACTTAGCCAGTCTAAATAATGATATTCCATTTTCGCTATCCTTGGTATTAAATATATAAGTATTAAATGTGATTGTACTGAAAAGTGAAAAATTTTCATATATAGTGTGTAGCACAATTTCTATTCGTAAATAAAGTTTCTGTTAAGCCTCTTCTTGATTGACATCACTTACCCTGGTAGCAGCATTCTTTTGGAGATAGATCATTTTTGGACAGCCGGCTGTGATTGAATAGCCTTTGAAAATTTGGAAGGCAATGATTTGCTGTCCAATCAAAGCCAGCCCTTCTGCCGACAGGGTAAATGATGTCAGTCAAGACGAGACTTTACTCCGTTACAAAGTGGTTTTTATTTAAAAATGACCCTAGTATAGTGTAACTATCTTTTTTATAATTGATGTGTTTCCACGAGCTAACAGAAAGTTGTCTAAGAATTATTGATGAATTTTCTTTCTTGAATTGGAACACTTTTGGAGGTACTGCTAATATATTTTGAGCGTGAAATTTGAAAAATTGAAGAAAATTGCTTCCTGATTGCTACGTTTAAAAAAAAAATGAAGTTTTAAATGCTGTTTTTCAAAATCTTTCTTTACTTTTCAAAGTCACATTTAGAAACATGTGGCATATTTAAGTTTCCACGGATTTGAATTTGAAGTTTTCTAAGTTTGAATTTTCAGACGTCATTTTAAATCTTTGTTTATGTTTGAAAGTCCCTTTTTGCATTTTGCGGCGAATCGTATGTTTTTGCAAATGTAAACCTTTGTGAATTATTGGTAACTATCCTTTGATATTCAATATTCACGTTTTATTAACAACAAAAAGGACGACCAAAACACCCCTTATGACACACATTGATACGCACTGGTCCAATCCTCGGCGGTGAATGTCACGCGATTTACCCAAGAAAGGCCAAAAATACCAGGGCCGTATCCAGGGGCTACCTAGTTCGGCCTCCCCCCCCCTAAATATTATCCAGACTCGTAAACTGGTCGTAGAAATGCAGACAAAAGACTATCTCTGCTAAATAATTGAAACAAAAAATACTCCAACTGGTAAATTAGTCTTAAAAATGTAGGTACAAGTCCCTTATTTGACACCGTTCGACAAACAACAAAAAGAGAAGATAATGAGGAATTTGTGAAGACGGCAGATATTTTTTTTTTTTTTTTTAATTTTAAGTCTCTCTTGAAAAAAGAAGATCATAGTGGAATAGATTCATGTCTATCCTAGTAATCTGCCAAAAAAATAATCAGTTGACAAATTCCGTAACAGAAAATTTTCAAGAGATTTCCTTTCTGAGGCTATTACATTTCTTTTGTGTTTTTTGTCTTTAATAATGTGATTTAATGCTTTAGCTGTTTTTATATATGAATTGTGACTATTGCAAAGTGTTTAAGTGCAAATTTTGCCTTGAGGATTTAGGAAGGATTTTATTCCTTCTGGAAAGGTAGTGTGGTCTTTATCATTACTAATCGTTTGACAAAGTCCACTGGAGGTAAACCCCCTCTTCTTCTTTCTTTGGTAACCCCCTCCTCCTTCTTGACCTACTATCGTTGTATACTTATTTTAGCCCCCTCCCTTAAATTTCGATGAGCTATATTGTTTCTCTCTAGGCTTGTAGCTATACTACAAAAGGAGATCCATGTGTTCAGTTTTCCAAATGATTCCAAGAAATTGATTACAATGGAGACTAGAGATAACCCGAAAGGCATATGCGAAGTGTCGCAGTCAGTTGCAGTTGACAAGCAATTTCTAGTTCTTCCTGGACATAAGATAGGAAGTCTTCAGTTTGTGGTAAGTTAATTTTATTTAGGAGTGTTCTAAAAGGATCGGTATCGACAGGTAAAATAAAAATCCGCTGACAAATTGGCTTGTAAATTCATAATATTGATTGTCAATACGTCGTTCCGTTGACAGTATAGATCATGAAAATGCCCTAAGTGTGGTAATCGCTAGAATTGTAAATTCAACAATTTTGCCTGAAATAAAAGATTTTGGGTTGGGATTCTGGATCTTGTAGGGTCGTGGGTTGGGTTTATAAATTTTATGTTTTACAGTTTATAATTCAATAATCCCAGGGGATTGTGCAACACTAAACTAGTATTATAAACCTTAAAAACTTTGTTCCTCTGGTATTCCTCTGGTATAATTTCTGTTCCAAGAATCTGGTTTGTCTGTGAAAAGACGCATACAAGGCATTATGTAATTCCCATTCAAACCCAGGTAATTTGGGAAAACTTTTATTTTCAACTCCCAGCAATTTTTTTGTCTAATTTATTCAAGTACGCTTAACTGCCTAGCCCTTGTGCCAATGGTCCAGTGTACCAAATGTACAGTCATTTTTATGTATGTATGTATTGTATTTATTTATGACGGATCATACAAAAAGAAAAAAGAAAGATGGAGTACATTCAAAACAAAGAAAAGAGAAGAAAATCAAACAATCATAAGCAAAAACCAACATTTAAACATCAAAAAATGACATTTTGCCATTCATGGCCAGTTTCCTTACTGCACATATGAGCATTAAGGTCACATAGCTTAACACATGGATCCGATAGGCTATATTTTCTTATAAGCTACGAGTTACGGGTCCACGGGGGACTCGCAGTAAAAATTTAGCATATCTAAAAAACGCACGCTTCATTCTAAGACGATCAAATTCACTAAATATTCGGTGAAAACGGCACTAAATAAAGAATATTTGGCAGGGCTACACTATTATAAATCCTTGCGAGAAGGGCTCTATTCAAATGGAATTGGGAACTTACAATTGTACCATATGAACGACGGATTTTACTCTCCATATTCTCCAACATTAGTTGCTTAGTTTTCTTAAGATTCTTACCAATTGGGAGACCAAGATATGTCAACTTATCACAAGGATCTACTCCAATACCATTCAAATCTATAGATGTATCATCAACTCTAGTCACACCAAACTCATTGAAAATCAAAACTCCACATTTTGCTGCGTTTAGGGAAAGCCCAATTTCACGGTAATTTTCAGAAATTTCTCGGAAACATTTTTATAACCCGCTAGTGGTCCTACTAACATTAAGAACATAATCTGCATAACAGAGTATCGATAAATCCATCCCTTTATAAATACAACTCGAAGAAAGTTGGCACTGAGCTGGCAACGTTGCATTATTATATAACCTATTGTGGGTGAAGTAATCGCACCCTGTTTAACCCTAATGTGAATTGGTATTTCTTTGGTCAATAAATCATTTCCAGGAATACGTATTTTAGCTTTCATATGGCGGTACATGTAAAGGATAGGTCTAACTAAATCTGACGATACTCCACGGTTCAGAAGCTCATTCATTGCTTGGAGATGCAATAGCGAGTCAAACGCTTTACTAACATCATACGTTCCAAGGGCTAGGACCCCATTGGACTCATCTGCATCAATCAATAAATTACACAAACATTTTAGAGCATGGAAACATCCCCGCTTAGGCTGGAATCCGAACTGATAAGGAGGCGTATAACAAGTAGAACGTAGACTATTAATTATAAGCAATTCAAAAATCTTAGCAAATACTTGAAACAGTTATGGGTCGGTACGACGAACACTCATATGGATTCTTCCCTTTTTTAAGGATCGGTGAAATAAGACCTAGGTCTAAAAGAATCCGGGACTACACTACGGCAAAATTCCATTTGGTAAAGCAACGAAAGATGACAAATCAGCTTATCAGACGCATTTTGAAAATGAAGGGAACATATACCATCACAACCCATTGATTTTTTCTTTTTAAGCTTTCGTATAACTTCACTCAAGTCTTTGGTACTAACTAAAAAGGCACCCGGTCCGGGATTAAACAGTCGATCGTTTAGTTCACTTTCAAATTTCTCACATTTTTTAGCATGAGGTTCAGGAAATTGATTCAAAAAATACGAATACCAGTGTATCTCACTGATAGTAGCTATATTTTCCCTAGTTTTATTATTAGCCGAACGAGTCTTCCATAACTTATTTGGGTCATTTGATATCGATTCGGCAACTACAACACTTTGAGCCACTCGGTGAGATTTGAGCTCCTTCTGAAAACGCTGCTTTGTAAGTAGCCGCAAGGTATTAACAACTCCATTTCTAGGTTTTTCGCACTCATTCCACAAACGTAGCCAGAACTTCGAGGATTGACATGCGGCTTTAAGGCTTTCGTTTCTAGACCATCCAAACTTCTCGATGCCCGGTCTACACTTTCTTATAGGGACAGCGTACATCTCGGCTATTTTTAGAGCATGGGTAATCTGTGCACAGTAAAAATTCAGCTCAATCCGTATCGCAGACTGCGCTGAAGGAGCTGAAACGGAACTCGAATTTTATCCAATATGCGGTCGCACTCCGATTGGAAGATACCCTTATCAATCTTATCCCAACATTAAGATGAAAAGATTTTGGCTTTCTTTTACCAAGTTCAGAAGAATAAATACCACTTCTGGGAATTGAGAGGGACAGTGGGATATTATCACTATATTCACCTTCTAGACCGACTTCAACCATTAGATCTGAATTAGGAGGATGGAGAAATACCGCACGGTCAAGGTTAGACGTACTTCCAGAAAAGTAGATAAACGTATAATTTTTGCTTTTCGGAATGACCGTGTAGCCGGTCGGCAAAATAGAAAGAAAATTTTCAGTTCTTGCACTTGAATTCTGGAGGAAGTCACAATTAAAGTCTCCAATAATCATACACTTTCTATTCATCTTTTTTAACAATTTGGCTACTTTTCTGCAAGCAATAGCAAATTTTCTTTCAGAAGCTACATCTCTGTAATTTGATGGAAGATAGAGATTAACTATAATAAGATCATCAAGTGTTATGGCAAGATAGCAATCGCACATTTCAAGCAGGCCTGATTGGCAAGTTGTCAAGACGGCTAGACCGCTGTTTGGCCTTCCTTTTGCTTTAAGTCTTTTAGCCGGGGATAAATGTACTGTTACACTAGAAGAAGGCACAAAAGCTGAGAGTTCATATCTGTCAAAAAGTGCTCCTGTAAACAAATCACGCTGTAAGATGCACATAGTTTCTCCAAAGCTGGTAGTTTATCAAGAACCCCACCATTAATACTTCACGACATAACGGAGAGAAGTCTTTCAGTGGTCATTCCAAGGAGTGGGATCTGTTCTGCTCTGAGCTTGATTTCCGATTTTCTGGGCAGGATACTGAATAGCGTGAGCGACCTGAAACTTTTCGTACAAAACAACGTTTTTTCTGCATGCACGGCTGCTCCTTAGTACTTTTATGGTCATTACTTGCGCACATATCTCGGCATTAGGACAATTGGTCGCTATATGGCCTATAAGGTGGCATTTGTAGCAACGCCGTGGTAAGAAATGAAATTCATCAACACGTAAACGTTCAAAACCGATCTTCGGAAGATCTTTCATTCTTGCTTCCAAAGTGTCTTTTGACGGGAAATAAAGTCTGAATGTCCGGGACTTACCGATCTGTTCAGCTTTTTCACATGTTGGGATCAGATTAGCTACATCTGCCGCCTCAAACTCCTCTGGAACAAAACGCACAATTCCAGAAAACCTCTTCGATTTTACGCGGGTTTCTAGTGAACTATTTCCTATTTTCATGGCATTTGCAATCTTTTCAGCCGAATCCTTTGACTTGACCATTAATTTCCATTCGTCTTTGTTTCTCTTCAACTCAACAATATCATCACTTAGCTTTCCACATGTTGATAGAATAAAGTCCTTACGGGCATTTGGCGTTTCAAGGGACTTGGGAGGGTTTTTCACTACGACTGAGTAGGGCAAAGGAGTAGAAGGCTGCTTCAAAGTAATAGTTGGCCACTCTATCGGCGCCTGTTTTATCTGTTCCGTGACGCTATCTAGCTTTCTACACATCTGGTTTACTTTAGCTGTGATACATGCACCAACTGCATCGGTGCACTGGGGTACTTCCTCACGCTCATAAATGACGAATTTCGGCAAAATTTTCTTATCTTTAGAACACCGATAGACAGCCTTTGTTAGTATTTTTAATTATAATTAAATATTAAGTAAATTATATCTAAATATTAGCATTAATATTTTTTTTTAAGGTCGTGTCCAGAGCATTGGTATGGAGAAGTAAGGTATAAGGCCTTTTCCAAAGAGTATGGATAACTTAAGAAAGTGGGAACTGTCGCTAATGTCGACAAAAAGAATTTCAACGCCATCTAGGATTTTATCGACAGTTGACATTTTTTCAATCTTTGTGATCGTTTTCTGTTAGGAACATAGATCAGACGCTTTTAAATATCCTAATTTTACCAATTAAACTAATGAATTAATGATTCTTATTATTCCACTGAAAAAAAATGCCAAGCGTCGCCAAATGCTAAACGGCGTTGCGCCAGTTCCCGGTCTTATTTAAAGAGTTACCCGTACTCTTTGGCCTTTTTTAACTGATAAACCAAGTTATAAATTAATAACATGGATTGTAAATCCATCATTCCATTGACAATATAGATCATGAAAATACCCTCTTGATAAGGACTGGAATTGTAAATTTAACAACTTTGCCTGAAGTATAGGTTGTGTGTTTGAACTTTGGATTTTGCTGGGTCGCTGGTTGGGCTTACACAATTTCACAGTTTACAGTTCAAAAATTTTGTCATATAAATTGATTTTGTAAATTTCTTTTTTTCACTGGTAATTCTAAATCCTGTTCCAATAACATGGTTTTTCAGTGGATAAGGCCTATAGATGCCTTGCACATTTCTCATTTAAAGCTACATAGTTTAGAACGCTATCTTTATTCATCTTGTTCCGTATAACTTATATAACTGGTAAAACTCATTTAGAAAGAAAATAGAACTTCCCTCTCCTTTAATTGAATTCTTCAATTAATTAATCGAATTACAGCCATAATAAGTCTAATTCTTCATGATTTTTTCTCCCCTAATCTTCAAACAAAATACCTTCTGTAAAAAGCTCAAAATCCTATTTTCTGGTATCAAAAAGCGTTAGATACTCCCTTTTGTCTTGGGCTGACAATACTTCAGTAAAAAATGAATCAAAGTACGTTTATTAAGTCATACCTATGTTTCTAATTTTGTATCAGTGGTAAGTCAAAAGGTGTTATCATAGGCAGCGCGCTAGCGCTGCCTAAGTAAAGACCGATGTGGGCACAATGTGTTTTTTTTTTTTTGGGGGGGGGGGGATGGGGGGTTTCTCCATACCCGGGCACTTCGTATCGAAGGAGTCGTCGTAGAAACTTCGAAAAGGGCTCATACAATTGGAAATTAGAGTGGCTAGTGCCCTTTTTAATAGTCGAAAGTGATTGGAGGGCAACTAGCCCCCTCCCCCCCACGCCCATCATTCCCCCAAACACATCCAATCAAAATTTTGAGATAGCCATTTTGTTCAGCGTACTTGATTTCCAGATAGAAAATATGTTTCTGAGGAGGATACTCCCCCACAACCCTCAGGGTATGGGTTTTAAGTTATGCCCTGGGGGCATATAAGGTTTTTATAGAAGGCGCTGTCGTAGAAACTTCAAAACAGGCTCATTCGATTGGGAATTAAAGGGGTAGTACCCTTTTTAATAGTCGAAAGTGATTGGAGGGCGACAAGCCCCCCCCCACGCCCATCATTCCCCCAAACACATCCAATCAAAATTTTGAGATAGCCATTTTGTTCTGCGTAGGTGATTTCCAGAGAGAAATTATATTTTTGAGGAGGACACTCCCCCACAACCCTCGGGGCAAGGGTTTTAAGTTATGCCCTGGGGGCATATAAGGTGTTTATAGAAGGCGTTGTTGTAGAAACTTCAAAAAAGGCTCTTTCGATTGGAAATTCAAAGGGCTAGTGCCCTTTTTAATAGTCGAAAGTGATTGGAGGGCAACTAGCCCCCACCCCCACGCCCATCATTCCCCCAAACACATCCAATCAAAATTTTGAGATAGGCATTTTGTTCAGCGTAGTTTATTTCCAGATAGAAAATATGTTTTTGAGGAGGACACTCCCCTACAACCCTCGGGGCAAGAGTTTTAAGTTATGCCCTGGGGGCATATAAGGTTTTTCTAGAAGGCGTTGTCGTAGATACTTCAAAAAAGGCTCATTCGATTGGAAATTCAAAGGGCTAGGGCCCTTTTTATTAGTCGAAAGTGATTGGAGGGCAACTAGCCCCCACGCCCATCATTCCCCCAAACACATCCAATCAAAATTTTGAGATAGCTATTTTGTTCAGCGTAGTTGATTTCCAGAGAGAAATTATATTTTTGAGGAGGACACTCCCCCAAAACCCTCGGGGCAAGGGTTGTAAGTTATGCCCTGGGGGCATATAAGGTTTTTATAGAAGGCGTTGTCGTAGAAACTTCAAAAAAGGCTCATTCGATTGGAAATTCAAAGGGCTAGTGCCCTTTTTAATAGTCGAAAGTGATGGGAGGGAAACTAACCCCCCTCTCACGCCCACCTTTTCCCCAAACACATCCAATCAAAATTTTGAGATAGCCACATTATTCAACGTAATTTTTAAGTTCTGTAAATTAGGTCTTCGAGGATGACAACCCCCTCACAGCCCTCAGGACAAGGGTTGTAAGTTATGCCCTGGGGGCATATAAAGTTTTTATAGAACACGTTGTCGTAGAAACTTCAAAAAGGGCTCATTCGATTAGAAATTGAAATGGCTAGTGCCCTTTTTAATAGTCGAAAGTAATTGGAAGGAAACTAACACCCCTTCCACGCCCACCATTTCCCCAAACACATCCAATCAAAATTTTGAGATAGCCATTTTGTTCCACGCAGTTAAAGTTCAGTAAATTATACCTCTGAGCAGGACATTCCCCCCACAGTCTTCAGGGCAAGGCTTATAAGTTATGCCCTGGGGGCATATAAGTTTTTATTGAAATCTTTGTCGTAGAAACTTGAAAAAGGGCTCATTTGATTTGAAATTCAAAGGTCTAGTGCCCTTTTTAATAGTCGAAAGTGATTTGGAGGGCAACTAGCCCCCCCCCCCCTCTGGCCTACCTTTTCCCCAAACACATCCAATCAAAATTTTTAGATAGCCATTTTGTTCAGTGTTGTGGATTTCCAGATAGAAATTATGTTTTTGAGGATGAAACTCCCCCACAGCCCTCAGGGCAAGGGTTGTAAGTTATGCCCTGGGGGGTATACAAGGTTTCTATAGAACGCGTCGTCGTAGAAACTTCAAAAAGGGCTCAATCGATTAGAAATTTAAATGGCTAGTGCCCTTTCTAATAGTCGAAAGTGATTAGAAGGCAACTAACACCCCTTCCACACCCACCATTTCCCCAAACACATCCAATCAAAATTTTGAGATAGCCATTTCGTTCCACGCAGTTTAAAGTTCAGGAAATTATACCTTTGAACAGGACACTCCCCCAACAGTCTTCAGGGCAAGGGTTATAAGTTATGCCCTGGGGGCATATAAGGTTTTCATTGAAATCTTTGACGTAGAAACTTGAAAAAGGGCTCATTCAATTGGAAATTCAAAGGGCTAGTGCCCTTTTTAATAGTCGAAAGTGAGTTTAGGGCAACTAACCCCCATCTCACGCCCACCGTTTCCCCAAACACATCCAATCAAAATTTTTAGATAGCCATTTTATTCAACGCAGTTGAAAGTTTTGGAAATTAGGTCTTTAAGGATGAAAACTCACCCCCCCCACAACCCTCAGGGCAAGGCTTGTAAGTTATGCCGTGGGAGCATGTAAGGTTTTTTTAGAAAGCGATGTTTTAAAAACATCAAAAAGGGCTCATTCAATTGAAAATTGAAAGGGCTATTGCCCTTTTAATAGCCGAAAGTGATGGAAGGGCAACTAACCCCCCTCTCACGCTCACCATTTCCCCAAACACATCCAATCAAAATTTTGAGATATCCATTTTGTTTAACGTAGTCGAAAGTTCTGGAAATTAGGTCTTTTAGGATTAAAACCCCATGAGAGCCCTCAGTGCAAGGGTTGTAAGTTATGCCCTGCGGGCATATAAGGTTTATATAGAAAGTTGTTGTAGAAATTTCAAAAGGGGCTCATTTGATTGGAAATTAAAATTAGCCTTTTTAATAGTCGAAAGTGAGTGGAGAGTAGTTAACCCCTCCTCTCACGCCCACCATTTTCTCAAATATGTTCAATCAAAGTTTAGAGATAGCCATTTTGTTCAACCTAGTTGAAAGTTCTGGAAATTATGTATTTAAGGATGACAAACTCCCCTGAGTCCCCAGGGCAAAGGTTGTAAGTTGTGCCCTGGGGGCATATAAGGTTTTTAATGATAGAGTTGTCGTAAAAACTTCAAAAGGGGCTCACTCAATTGGAAATTGAGAGGGCTGGTGCCCTTTTTAATAGTTGAAAGTGATTGGAGGGTAATTAACCCCCCTCTCACGCCCACCATTTCCCCAAACACATCCAATCAAAATTTTCAGATAGCCATTTTGTTCAACGTAGTAGAAAGTTCTGGAAATTGGGTCTTTGAGGATGACACCCCCCCTCAGCCCTCAGGGCGAGGGTTGTAAATTATCCCCTTGTGGCATATAAGGTTTTTATTGAAAGCGTTGTCGTAGAAACTTCGCTAGGGCTAATTTGATTTGAAATTGAAAGGGCTAGTGCCTTTTTTAATAGTTGAAAGTGATTGGAGAAAGATTAACGCCCCTCTCACGCCTACCATTTTCCCAGACACATCCAATCAAAATTATGAGATAGCCATTTTGTTTAACGCAGTTGAAAGTTCTGGAAATTAGGTCTTAGAGGATGACAACCACCCTCACAGCCCTTAGGGTAAGGGTTGTAATTTATGCCCTGGGGGCATATAAGGTGTTTATAGGAAGTGTTGTCGCAGAAACTCAAAAAGGGCTCATTCGATTGGAAATCGAAAGGCCTAGTGCATTTTTAATAGTCGAAAGTGATTGGAAGGCTTGACATTTTTATAGTAAAGATCCATATGGGTATAATGTATTAGTTTTTTGTTGTTGTTGTTGTTTAGACCAGGGCACTTTGTATCGAAGGAGTTGTCGTGAGAACTTCGAAAAGGGCTCATTCGATTGAAAATAGAAAGGGCTGATGCCCTTTTTAATAATCGAAAGTGATTGGAGGGAAACTAATCCCCCTCCCACGCCCACCCTCCCATTTGACTTTATGTTTAAAAACTGAATGTTGCCATAAGATTAAATCAAAATGCACTGTGTTAATGCTAATTCCCAATAAGGCATCTCAGCAGTATCCCTAGAACGACTGAGGGCACCCCTATGCCTTCCCAAGGGCAGGACATAGTTTGCACTTTACTGAAAAAAAATACAAATGAATGTGCATTGTCAGTTTAATATACATATACTGATATTTAGTAATCAAAATGTTAATATTATTTGATTTATTAAAGTTATAAAAGTAAAAACATTTATATTTTTTTCAGTGAAGTGCAAATTATGTTCTGGCCTTGGGAAGGCATAGGGGTTTTGAGCCCAACTTATGTTAATTTCTGCTCGTTTTGAGTTTGACTCGGTTATTTATTGTAATTTCTGTTCCTTTCGGGTTTCATTTATTTATCGATGCTGATTTGTGGTAGTTTCACGCTTGGTAGATTATTTCATTTTCTTTTGCTCATTTTTTGTTTAATGGAGTTTCTTTACTTTTCTTTGAAAAACTTATTTTGTGGAAAAAGTTTTTTTTAAATTAATCTTATTAAAAAACTGAAAAATCCTTCCTTGTTTTTTTTGGCACTGATACATATGTACCACTGTTGTGCAAGGTGTGCTATGCGTGTATACTTGTAGATATTAGCACAAGAAAGGTTTTTGAAGGTGACCTAGATATGATGAAGAAAAAGCTTGCTATCAAGACCTCTATTTTCTAAATAGTTCTACGTGTGAGAAAGGGGGTGCAACATATTTGAGAAAACAAATGAAACTTGTAAGTACCTTGAAAACCAAATCAGATACTACCCCTGTGGTTGGCTGAGAACCAAATAAAGTAGGAGAAAGACGATAAGAAAAGAAAAAGCTTCTAGAGTTATTAAGAGAAAGCATTGTTTAACAGCTGTTTATCTGAGCAAGAAAAGAGAAAATGTCATATTAGAGAAAAAACAAAGCTGTAAATACCTTGAGAACCAAATCAGATAGTGTCCCTGTGATGGGTTTATGCCCCCCCCCCCCTCACATATAAGACACGTAACTTATGTTCGTTTTTAAGTCGCTCTTTACTTTACTTTGATGATGGTTTAATTTTTTTTATGGCAGCCTTTATTATTATGTTCAGGGATTTCCTAAATACAGAAGATTTGCCACCGTCTCATTTCTTTAAATGAAAGTTAAATTTTTTCTTGACTGAAAATTATATTTTCATATGACTAAAATTTCTGATTTCAATGACTGAAAATTCTGAAAATGATAGTCATCTTCGTGCTTCCATTAAAATATTTCATTGGAGGGTTGGTTTGGCTGAAATGACAAAATGATATTTCAGGTTAAAATTTTATAATTGTCGAAGATGTGTTATCGGTCAAAAATTCGTCCTGGGGGATACACCATGCCACCTTTTCTGCATCAGTGCAACTAACATATGGATGTAATATTTTAATTCGCACTCAAAGTTTTTCGCATTAAAAAGGGGAGATATAAATTTCACAGCATACATAGAGCCTATCTAGTCCAAATATCCTTTTCTAACTGAAGAAAAATTGGAGGTAGTTTTAACTAGACGGAGTGATCCAGTCAATTAAATTTGCTTAGTTCGAGCAATGGGCTATTAATTATACCAAATCAAAATTCAGAATTACCGCTGCCGAATACCGATATCCATAATGTGCAGAAATATACATATTTTTGCAAAAAGGGGATTTATAGCCTAAAGGTGGGTTTCAAAGCTCAATTATCATTTGATAATTAACTACGGTACTGGTTATGTTTGTCATTGCAAGACAATGAAAAATACCAAATTATAAGCAATTTGAATTACTGTATGTGTGAGACCGACTGCAATCTTAGCCCTTCTTATGTACTATAGAAATTCAGTGGATTATGTTTGGATTGTCTTCCATGTTAGGTTAAAGCTAATAATGAAAAATTATTGATAATTAATTATAATTGAGTTTTTGATATCACCCAAATTATGGAACATACGTCTTGCCGTCTTTATTTTGACCATTTCCTATTCAAAGCAGATGCAAGATTCTTAGTTAAATTATTCTCACAAATAGCCATGTTAAATCTGCTTTTGAATTTGCTCATTATATTTTGCTCATACTTTCATCGAGGATGCGTAAATCATCAAAATAATTTAAGTCCAGGAAAGAGATAATCTAGCTGGAGAATGACTTTCAGGAGAATGACTGGAGAATTGCTCGCTTTTGTGGCATCCTAGGGTGGTTTAATGCCACTCTTCAGAGAGGAAGTTTTTTGACATTGCTCAGTATAGGCAATGAGAAAAGGCAACTTATTTGGCTAAGAATTTGTAAGGATTTTGCTAAATAGCCCTCAAAAAGGTGAAAGAAAGAATAGATGCTCTAGATTAGGCGGTGGTGTGGTCATAGAATGACTAAAATTCTTTAGTGACGTCTTGTGGCGTGGCTAAAGCAGACACTTCAAATAGGGTCAATGGAGCATTACCCGCCAGTGTGTCGTCTTGAGGTGGTTTAGTGCCACTCTTCATTAATGAAGTTGTTTAATCTCCCTTAACGTGACGATTTGGAACGTCAGCTTGTTTGGTTTAGAACTTCTCTGGACAGATAAGTCTGCATCTCTTGAATGACTTCACTGAATAGCCTGCAAGGGTTTAAGAAGTACAAGTTTTTACAAGTTTTTTAACTTGTAACAAGTTTTTTAACTTGTTTTAACAAGTTTTTATGTAATACTTATGGTTTTACAAGTTATTATAGTTCACGTCAGCCGCCCCAGCTTTGCTGGGAGGAGACTGTTGCGAAATGGCTTCAGCCACCGCGATTATCTTGGAAAGTGGCAAAATCAGAAGCTTTAAGCAGAGTATGGTTACCAGTGTGTCCGTCTCATGTCCATTAACACTGACACGAATTTGTATTTAACATGTCTGATGACAGGACCATTTTACTAAATAAGACATGATTTTACTCAGTAAAAAATGTGTAGCATAGTATTTGTGTTCAACGTTACATCTAGGTTAACACCATAACCGTTAAAGCACAGCAAAAAGGAGTATTAACTTGTTATTAAATTAAAAAAAAAATTCAGCTTAAAGTAAGGAGCAGCATTAAAACTGAAAACCAACCAAAGTTATTCTGCATATGGAGACGAGGGGGGGGGGGGCTGTCCCTTCTTCAACCCTCGGTCTTTACGCTAAAATTTGACTTCTTTTGTAATCCTTTAAGAATGACTACTGAAACGTAGTTGTTTAACTGGAATAAGAAACTTTTTAAAACACTAAGTCTTAATCTTGCTCTTTATTTTCAGTTAAAGGAACTTGTTTTTATATTTAATTTCTGATCATTTTTAATCTCACTGGGAAACCCGCCTGCCTTCTCCGTGGAAAATCCATCTGGAGAATCCCTACCGTGGAAAATTCCCCGCGTGAAATTCCCTCTGGAAAATTTCTCCCAGACAATTACCTCCTCGCTGAAAGTTCGCCCTGGAAAACTTTCCTTACTCTCATTAAAAAAAAAACTCTCTTTAAATTTAATTTCTGATAGTTTTCAAATCATGTCAGAAATCCCCTCTCCCTCAAGGAAAGTTCCCCCCCCCCTGTAAAGTTCCCGCATATGCCCCAATAACAAATATTATATGTAAACCATGGGCAAATTGCATAACTTACGCCCCCCCCCCCCGTTCAAAATATTCAATGGACAATTCCCCCGGAAAATTTTCTCGCTGTGCAAAATTCTTAAATTCTTTCTATGGGAAATATGTCCCCCCCCCCCACCTTGGAGAAAATTATCCCGCAAAAAATGTTTGTATATTTCCCAATAACAAATGCTATACATAAACATTGGGGAAATTGTATAACTTACCGCCCTTTCTCCAGGGGTTATGGGGAGTCCAGTCATCCCTATAGGCATAGTTTAATCTTTCTTTAAATGAGCCTTCTCCTGACCTTCTAGGACCAATGGTTCGACAGATAACCCCTTGGGAAAACAGAACAAATATACATGCGTTCTTGATCTTTCTTCAGGCATAAAAATTAGAAATTCCATATTCTTATAGGTAGAAGGCCGACGCTTCTACAATAGGGCTCCCTGATATATTGAATTAAATGATCTGCCTTTTATTAAGATCGCTTGAGTTTGCTGGGGGTGTTTCTCCCTTTTATCTTAATGTTTTTTTCCAATTTCTTGGTCCTGAAACGTAAGCAATTCAGATCTCAGAAAGAACAGGTTGACACGAAGGCAGATTTTCTTCTCTTTGGGTTGTTTAAAAAATCAACGTGTTTTTTGCTGTATTTTTCTTTACTTGTTATTTTTTATGTTATTTTTATAGTTGTCTGTGATTAAATGATTGAATTTAATTTAATTATGCGTCCTGGGCATGTATCCCTCCGTCCTTTTCATCCTAGATCTGGCAGGTAATGCCTAAGTATAATTTTCAGAGGTACGCTTTTCCGAACCTAGTTTGGTTTTTCAGATGGTTTTTCATGGAGGAAGGTTTCAAAGAGTCTGAAGTCATCTACTTTTTCATCTTTATATCTCAAGCTATTATCGGAAGAAATATTCTCAGATGATTATTGAATTGTGATAGAGTTAGTGGCGTCAATTCAAGAAAATTGGGGGAGGGGGACAAACTTGCTTGTTTCAATATGTAGTGGAGGTACATTTGTCATTTTTCCAGTTTTTAAAGAAAATTACCAAAAAGAGACATTTTCAAAATTTAGAGGGGGAGGATGTTGGGGCCATAGCCCCCTGTCCTCCATTTGACTCTATTGGAAAGGGTAACTTTTACATATCAAATATTTCGTGGTAACGAACTGTAAGTAAGGAGCGACCCGGCTCAATAGTAACCGAAACTCTAAAAAACGGAATTTTGATACCAATAGATGCTGCAAAAGAATCAGATTTTTATGCTGATTTTAAATATATAAGTTTCATCAAGTTTAGTCTTACACGTCAAAAGTTACGCGCCGGAGAAAATTTACCTTATTTTCGAAAAAAAAGGGGGGAAAAACCCCTAAAAGTCATAGAACTTTAATGAAAATCACACCATCAGATTCAGCGTATCAGAAAACCTTACTACAGAAGTTTTCAATCTCCTATCAGCAAAAATGTGGAATTTCGTATTTGCCAGAATCAAGATCACGGATGCGTGTTTGTTTGTTGTTGTTGTTGTTTTTTTTCCAGGGGTGATCGTATCGATCCAGTAGTCCTAGAATATCGTGAGAGGGCTCATTCGAATGGAAATAAAAATTCTAGTGTCCTTTTTAAGTGACCAAAAAAATTGAAGGGCAACTTGGCCCCCTCCCACGCTCATTTTTTTCCCGAAGTCACCCAATCTAAGTTTTGGTATAGCCATTTTGTTGAGCGTACTCGAAAATCTAATACATATGTCTTTGAGGATGACTTAGTCCCCCACAGTTCCCGGGGGAAGGGTTGAAGGTTATAAACTTTGCCCATTGTTTACATATAGTATTGGTTATTGGGAAGTATACAGGCGTTTTCAGGAGGGTTTTTTCTGGTGGGGGTCAGAGTAGGGGTTTTGGGGGAGAATCTTTCCATGGAGGATTTTTCTTTGGGGGAAGGGACATTTATATGAAGGGGGCGCTGGATTTCCCAGCATTATTTAAAAAACGATCAGAAATTAAATAAAAAAACAGTTTTTTTTCAACTGAAAGTAAGGAGCAACATTGAAACTTAAAACGAAAAGAAATTATTACGTATATGAGGGGGTTAGCCTTCTAGTCAATACTTCACTCTTTACGCTAAAGTTTTTTTTAGTACTTTCAAAAGAGCTATCTATTCTAATTAACCGGCCCTTGTAATTCAGGGGTTTGTGATTCGAACAAAGTTGGAACTTTAGTGTAAAGAGCGAGGTATTGACTAGGGGGCAAACTCCCTAATATACGTCATAAAAACATACTAATATAGAAATTCGTTACGTAAGTTAATTCGTAAGTTACGTCAGAACAAAATTTCGAGAAAGTCATTTAGCCAAAAAAAAAGAAAATTAATATGCAAATTTCATTTTAATTATTCATGTGCGGTGGGCCAAAATCAAAGCTGCATTAATCCAAAATGTTCAGAAATTAAATAAAAAAACAAGTTTTTTTAATTGAAAGTAAGGAGCGACATTAAAACTTAAAACGAACAGAAATTATTCCGTATATGAAAGGGGCTGTCCCCTCCTCAACGCCTCGCTCTTTACGCTAAAGTTTGACTCTGTCTCACAACTTTATTTTTTAAAACAATGGAAAACTTTAGCGTAAAGAGCGAGGCGTTGGGGGGGGACAGCCCCTTTCGTAAACGGAATAATTTGTGTTCGTTTTAAGTTTTAATGTCGCTCCTTACTTTCAATTAAAAAAAACTTGTTTTTTTTGTTAATTTAATGTTAGTAAGCTACCAAATTCTTATAGGTGCTTCTAAGAACGCCAAAGTAAATTTAAATTGCCTAAATATTCCTGGCGTTATTTAAATCCTGCCTAATGGAATCCTGCCATATTTTTTTTCTGCCCGTATTCAAGATTGATTTCATAGAATCTGGTGCCTTCCACATTTTATTGTATCCACATTTACTGTTTTTGTCATATTTTACTCAAATCGTGGTTGCAGCCGGAGCTGCAACCTAGTAAAAGAAGAACACGGTCCATGGTAACAAACAAAATAGCCTGAAACCCCCCTAAAAATGGTATCGAATCGAAGCACAAACTACATCATTGGAATTGCCTTGACCGAAAGCCCTATACAGGAATTAGAAACGTTAAACAACAATGAAAATCCCTTCTTTGGATTGGAATCGCTATCAATGGCTTCTTTTTTCTCCTAAGCTAGTTATTATCAGAAGAAGGATCTTAAGATGACGATTGAAATGTGAACAAGTAGCAAAAATAGTTCTGTATCGGCTGTATTTTCTATCGTCTAGGGTATGGGCATATAAATTACACCTGTGTTCAAAGACCTTTTATTTGCTTCGTTTTCAGGACTTGAGCACGTCAGAGACATCTATGTCTAAAGCGCCAATAACTGTTTCAGCACACCAAAGCGAGATATCCTGTATAGCCCTTAATCAAGACGCATCAATCGTTGCATCGGCATCAGAAAAGGGAACGTTAATTCGTGTATGGGATACACTAAAAAAGATTTTGCTTGCGGAACTTAGAAGAGGGTCGGACACAGCAAATCTTTATTGGTAGTTATTTCACTTTACTTTATTTATAATTTATTACTTTTTGCTATTTACTCAGCTTTGAAACAGATTAAGAGAATTGCCCCATGTGTTTTTAGAACAAATATATTTCTAATCTTCCAGTGAAGTCCAGTTGAACTATCTTCAAGTTCAATTCTCTTCTTTTCTTTTTACCTGACTATGAAAATGAATTTCCTAAAAAATAGAGTAAAATTAAATTAGTTTTTTTTAGTAATCTGAATGATGAAGAAAAATAGAACAGCTAAGGGTGACATTTAAATATCTGCATATAATTAAAACTATCTGCCAAATAGTTCTAAGAATTGGCGCTGGCAAAGGGGAAATTCGGAATACTAACTCGGAATTTTCCTCTACAGGCAACCATTTTTGTTAAAATTTGTATCTAAAAATTATTTTATTATAGTCTACGTAATTTTATTGTAGTCAAAGGAAATATTTATGATGATTATATATATATATATATATATATATATATATATATATATATATATATATATATATATATATATATATATATATATATATATATATATATATATATATATATATATATATATATATATATATTTATTTCATAATAAATAATATATTTTTTCGGGGGGGGGGGGTGTTTTACACAAGGATTTTTTTTGGGGGGGGGATAACACACAAAAAAAACTAAAAAAACGCATTTTGTTTATATCCATTTTTGTTGCATTTTTACGAGTCAGACAAACATTTCGGGGGAAGGATTCAAACCCCCTCGCCCTGGATACGACCTTGTATTTTATTATATTTATGTATATATTGTGAATACATTATATGTATTATAATAGTAAATTACATTTGGGATAGGTTTTTAAGTTCGTCAGTTGGTACGAAATCTAGGATAGTAATTGAAAATACAAGAAATAATTTGACTCGTCCTTTGCTGTGTCATCTTCACTTGTATATTAAGATATAACCAGGGCACCCATAAGCTGAATTCCAGGGGGGGGGGCAAACCTCGTCTAATTGGCACTTTTAATGCTATATAATAGAAATCTCAGATCAAAAATATAAAAATAAGGCAGCATCATTCAGCCAGGAGGGGCGGGCGCCCCCCCCCCTTATGGACGCCCATGGATATAACTAGTGTATACATCAAGTGTCCAGTTTAAGAAGGGACTTGAAAAGGTACCGAATATGAACATCAAATTGTTTACTTCCCGTTTCTCCCCTAGCCTCCAAGACCAGGTTAACGTCCTTCAGGACTAGGCAGAAACTTGTATTTTTAGATGCTAGTTAGTTGTTTCTATGTTTAGGATTAATCTCGAAAGAGTTCACTAAAACCTCGTTTTTTATGAATGTCTGTACTGAGGCAAGGGGAGGGGAATTAACTATTACATATCTGCTTTCAATGGATAGCGTGCTCATATCCGATGCTATTTGTTTCTGTGTTTGGCATGTGATCCATTTCTAAATAGTTCTTTGGAGAAAACCCCATTTAATATAGTGTCCGTCCTGACGCAGGGGAGGGGGCTAAATAGTTGCATATCTAGTTTCATTACAATGAAAGCACTTGTAGCATAGGCACGCACCAATATTTTTAGATAGTTATATTTAGAATTTGTACGAAAAATGTAGTTCGACCCCACGAAAGAAAGGTAAAGAAGGCTAGATCACATTTGTGGATGGACGATGATAGGTTGCTAAAAATGTTGCTTTTTTTCAGCTACCAGGGGGCAAAAGAAGCATGGTGTCTTTGAATTGGGAGGGAAGAGGCCATAATCTAAAGAAAGGTTAAGAAGGCTAGATCACATTTATGGGCGATGATAGATTGCTGAAAATGTTGCTTTTCGTTCATCTACCAGGGGGCAAAAGAAGCATGGCGTCTTTGAATTGGGAGGGAAGAGGCCATAATCTAAAGAAATGTTAAGAAGGCTAGATCACATTTATGGACGGACGATAATAGATTGCTGAAAATGTTTCTTTTTGTTCATCTACCAGGGGCAAAAGAAGCATGGTGTCTAGGAATTGGGAGGGAAGAGGCCATAATTTAAAGAAAGGTTAAGAAGGTTAGATCACATTTGTGGATGGACGATGATATATTGCTGAAAATTTTGCTTTTTGTTCATCCACCAGGGGGCCAAAGAAGCATGGCGTCTAGGAATTGGGAGGGAAGAGGCCATAATCTAAAGAAAGGTTAAGAATGCTAGATCACATTTGTGGATGGACGATAATAGACTGCTGAAAATGTTGCTTTTTGTTCATCTCCCAGGGGGCAAAAGAAGCATGGCGTTTAGGAATTGGGAGGGAAGAGGCGATAATCTAAAGAAAGGTTAAGAATGCTAGATCACATTTGTGGATGGACGATGATAGATTGCTGAAAATGTTGATTTTTGTTCATCTACCAGGGGACAAACGAAGCATAACGTCCTTGAATTACGAGGAAAGCGGCCATAATCTAGAGAAAAAGAGGCCATAGCCTGAGGAATCTATGAGAAGGTTGAAACCTCATAAAAAGTGGATAAAAAGTGGAGTTTTGAACAAATTAGGGTGAAGAATAAGTGTCTGCAGGTCTGTTTTCCCCATGCGGCTTGGTGCTATAATGAGTTATTAGGATTAGTATTATTATCAAAAGTATTTTAATAACAATAATTGAAATTCCTTTGATAAACCCGTAACGGGTGAGGTGATATATACCACCGTGGATGTGAGGGCAAGAAGCTATGCTAATGTCCATTTAACTAATCCCTAAACTCACTTGATTCTCGACACACAACACATTGTCGACTAGTCTTCAAGCTGTCTGTATTCATGGTGTCAATGGGATCTATAAACAAAGCCGTAATATGAATTGTGGCCTTTTTTACTGGAGCAGCATTAATCTGTATATATAAAATCAACCGTGTGCGTGTTCACTATCTGTTCACTCAAAAATAAGAAATAGGCTTTGAAATTCTGAGAATATAAGCTAAATGAAGCCAAAAAATCAGAAATGTACCGTCTTCGTTATGAAAGTGCAAGGCCCGAACTGTCAACGGAACTGAAAGGAGGTGATTAGGCTATATTTGCGAGGGAGAAGGCCCGAGTGACTGGGAGGAGGTGACAAAAAGCTGGCTAAGCCATTTCTGTTTTTATTCTTTATTATAACGAAAAGGGAATAACGAAAGGAAAACGAAAGGGAATAGTTCGCTACAATTAAGCCTTTTTTAGGTAAATATCACAACCTACATTTCATTTCCCGCATTTTAGCTAAAGAACAAATTGTAGTTTAGCCCTAAAGACGTCTAATTTTACGGATAGTCTAGATAGAGTACGAGCGTCATATTGAAGGTAGAAAAATCAGAACAGGAAACTATTGCAACATAACAAATGAATTAAGCTCGTGTGACTCAACCCAGAAAACCTATGGAAAAAATTTAGCTTACTTAATCTGGGAGCACAATCTTCTCCGGGTCTGCTATATGCAGTAGACAATTGTACTCGGGACCTCTCAAAATACAGACAATTTTACCCGGGACCTCCCAAAAATACAGACAATTGTACCCGGGACCTGTCAAAAATACAGACAATTGTACCCAGCACCTCCCAAATTTACACACAATTATACCCGGGACCTGTCAAAAATACAGACAATTGTACCCGGGACCTCTCAAAATACAGACAGTTTTACCCGGGACCTGTTAAAAATACAGACAATTGTACCCGGGACCTGTCAAAAATACAGACAATTGTACCCAGCACCTCCCAAATTTACACACAATTATACCCGGGACCTGTCAAAAATACAGACAATTGTACCCGGGACCTCTCAAAAATACAGACAATTGT
Organism: Artemia sinica; assembly: GCA_027921565.1. NCBI lineage: Eukaryota > Metazoa > Arthropoda > Branchiopoda > Anostraca > Artemiidae > Artemia > Artemia sinica. The sequence continues at coordinate 50,236,144 of CM051273.1, read as the reverse complement.
ACCCGGGACCTCTCTACGTGCCAAATCTTCGGCATAAGGAACTCAATACTGGCTGCTCAAAATAGGTAATTCAATTCAGTTAACTTAATTCCAAAAATTAAATTCTGAATCTGAATCTCAACTCAATCTAGAAATTTATTACTAGCGTCAATGTCGAACTTAAACATGAAACTCAAGATAGCCTGCTCAAAGCAGGGTACTCAATTTAGTCGACGTAAGAAACACAACGCTCAAGCATATCAAACAACCAGACTTGTCAACTCGTCGCTCGAACAGAAAAGAAGTATAAAAAAGGCGAAAGCCTTCTTTTATTTCTGGTTTTCATGCTGTTTCTTCTGGTCTTATAGCTCGGCAATATACCCCTTTCAGTTAAAGTTCCTGACTCAGTTTCAGTACGAATCAAAATTACGGATGGTCATGGTACAGACATTCGAATGATGAAAGGAGAATAAGCAAAGAAGCATGCGCCTATGCTAATTGGGTCATTTTTAGGGCGATGCTTGAAATATAAGTTTATATTGACAAAGATGACAGCTGTGGAGATGTATGTACGTGAAGGTGGGAGGGACGGTGATGATGGTCGGTTATAAAACGGACAGGGGACAAAATGGAAAAGGGAACTTTCTCAACAACAAAGCCTAGTATGAAAAATATAAACGAGTAGAAATCAGTGGCGTTAATTCAGTGACTGCCACCGTTCGATCTCAATCCTTTTATGGAAAATTAAATATTTTTATGGAAAAAACTGCAATAGTCTCTTGCATATGTCGGCAGTGTTTAAATTTAGGTATCGGTATCACATCTAAATCATTAAAAATAAGCATGTTAGCTTATTTTAAGGATTGTTAGCCCCTTTTATGGCAAAAACTGCAATAGTCTCCTGCATGGACTTCCTTCTATGCCGACAGTGCTTAAATTTAGATATCGGTATCACAACTACATCATCAAGAATGTGCATGATGCCTCATTTCAATGATTGCCCGCCCCTTTTATGGAAAAAACTACAATAGTATCTTCTATGGACACTCTTTTGTGTTAGCAGCGCTTAAATTTAGATTTTTGAAGTCTTCCTTTAACTTTTAGGCTATATCTTGTTTTCTTTCTTTTTTCACTTAAATCTTCGAATTCCTAATCTTCGTTTGTAACATCAATCTGAATTACCCCTGAACCCTCCCCCTCCCGGCGAATATATCGACTTAAATTGTTTAAATCAGACTCCTTTTTCAGCATTAACTTCAGTCGGGATTCAGAGTTTTTATGCTGTGCCAGTGATAAAGGGACTGTTCATGTCTTTGCAGTCCGAGATCTCCAGTTGAATAAACGTTCAGCGTAAGTTTACTTTGTTTTTTGTTTGTTTGTTTTTATAGAAAAAAAAATCATAGGTCAACCGAGTATTTGTTTTGTACTGGATGTTTTTTGTATTTGTTTTTGTGTCTTATATATATATATATTTTCTTTGTATCGTGTGACATGAAATCCGCCTGTCAAAGCCTCTATCAGATGTCACCTGATAATCAGATGATTATCATATATCAATATATATCATATATATCATATATCAATACAGCACAGGACTTTACAGTCCCTACCCTCGGTGCTGATCTCCGTATTTTGTTACCTGATAAATGTCACCTGATTTATCAGATAAATGTCACCTCTTATCAGAGCTTATATTTTACGGTCATGATACTCACATATTTACCCATATGGTAATACGTAAACATTAGAATCACTTGAATAAACCAAAGCAAGATTTCAGGGGGATGAATGTGGTCCACACGTCTCATGGCCATTTTAATAAAGCTACCACCCGGTATCATTTTTTTTGATCAGTGTGCTTGCGCACTAATCCGATTTTAGAAAGTGTACTAAACATCTTTACATTGGAACCAACGGTCCCACGAAATCCTGATTTTTTGTTAAATAAACATAATTTCTCCCACTTTTCTCTTCAGTTACTTTACAGTTTTCGATGATTCTGTGGCTTCTCATAGAATATATGCATGAATTTTCATAGATAGAGTCATTTATGACTATAGATTGCTCCTCCCCCTCTCCCTGATTGGTCAAAAACAACAAAACTGCCAGAATCTATCACAAGTTCGATTACTCCCATAATATTTAGATGCAAACATCTAATGTTTGACCATTCTTAGTCTAATGGTAAAATGCTCGCCCGTCACGTGGGTGGCTAGCGTTTGATTCAAACTCGGTTTGCTCTTTTTTTCTTGATTTTGACGTTTTTATCCATCGCGGAGAGACAACCTATGCTCAAAACTTGTATATCTTTGAAAAGCCATAATTTCATTTTACCTGACACCCTGATGAATGAAAACTAGAATATTTTCCGTTATACCTATACCATTAGTTACTCATGGATTAAGCTTCAATTTACGGGTATTAATTTGAAACGAAAGAATGACGTATGGTAAAATGCATGGGATATATATAATTTGGGCTATATATTTGCATATTAGGGGGGGGGGAGCAAAGTGAAGTGCTTTTAAGAATCATATAAGTAATCAAAACAATCCTAAAGTACTTACTTATATCATTTCCAAAAGCGCTTAACTTTGCTTTACCCCCAACTACTCCCCCCTAATGTGCTAATTTATAGCCCAAACTACATATTTCTCAAGCAGTTTGCCACACGTCACACTTCTGTTTCAACTTAATACCCGTAAATGACTAAAAAATGCATTTTAATTAGTGGTCTAGATATAACGGAAAAGATCCGAAATCTATATGGTAATTCAAGTTCAAGTTCTTTATTAATCAATAAAAAAATGTTTTGACAAAACTATCAAATTAATGACCCACAGTGAGAATAACTCATGTGTGGGTTTATATACACTCAACAATAAATAAATAATACTATCTCCAGATACTGGAATAAAAAGATTGCTCTTCAACTCTCCGTATGGTAACAACAAACAAAATCCGAATAAAATCAAAATAACCAAATAAATAAAGTGAAATGAGGAGCATCCACCCCAGAAAATAAATCAAATTAATAATTACTGATTAAGTGATTCATTAATCTAATTTTATTATTAACCAACGATTTATTCAAATCTACAAAACTATGAAATTTATTCCAATTATTCATAATACTATGCCTTGGTGAAAAACGGGACCTTTCAGATTTTATTAAAGCCTGACGGACTACAGAACTGCCACGGGTCCAATATGCATGCAAAACCTGATTATCATCCTGAAAAAAATTATTATGCAAATAAAAATACTCAGGCAAAAGACCTTGAACGCGTTTAATCATATAAAGAAGAGAATGAAATGAAGGGAAAAGATATAGTTGAAGGATATTTAAAATTTGATACATACTTTTTGTTGACGATTTACCAGGGTAAGAAAACGGGCTAGGCAGGCAATTTTTCAATAGACGCAGAGCTTTATTTTGTTGCCTCTGAAGAGGAAGAATATGAGTTTTAAAAGTATTCAAAAAAATAATGGGACAGTCATTTATATATGAATGCACAAGAGAATGATAAAGAGATTTCAGGGCAAAAAACGGCAGAACAAATTTCAGATGATTCATTATTCCAATATTTTTTGCCAGTTTCATTCGAAGATAAATTGCATGGCTTTTAAATGATAAACTTGAATCCAGTATTATCCCGAGATATTTAATATCATCAACTCTTTCAATTTCAGTGGGTAGGCCTTGAATATTAATCATCATAATTTCCGGTGCTGTTTTCCCAGTACGAGAGAAGATGATGAATTTTGTCTTAGTACAATTAATAGTCAATTTATTTCTCGAAAACCATAAGATAAGCCTCTTCAGTGCGGATTCCAACCTAAGCTTCAAATATCTAGAGTCGGGGCTGCTGACATTGCATGCCGTGTCATCGGCGAATAATGTTTTAAGGCCAATATCTTTGATGTTATTACTGATATCATTAACATAGATAAGAAATAGGAGTGGACCCAAAATAGAGCCTTGTGGGACTCCAACTGACTGAGATTGAGATACTGATGAGGAAGCAGTATCGCCTCCGTCTACATACTGATTTCGGTTTTTTAGGTATTACATTACTAAGTCATTAACTGGGCCTCTTATGCCGCAGTTATCAAGTTTAGTATGCAATATTTTATGGGAAATCGTATCAAATGCCTTTTTAATGTCAATAAAAATTGTAGCAGGAATATCACCTTTGTCGAGGGCGTCATGAACAAACTGAATCATTGCCATAATAGCATGCTCAGTAGAGTGAGACTTCCAGAACCCAAATTGCATCGGACTAAAAAATTTAGATTTCATTAAAAAGCTGACTATACGGTTATATAGGCACTTTTCGAGCAACTTCCCAAATCTAGACAGGATTGAAATCGGCCGATAGTTTGTTGGGTTCTTCGGGTGTCCTCCTTTATACAAAGAGATAATTCTTGCAGACTTGAAACAAGAAGGAAGTCTTCCGGTTTTAAAACAGAGGTTGAACACATGGGAAAGCGGGATTACAAGATTTGGTGCTATGCACTTAATCAGATTAGTAGATGACCCATCAATCCTTTCCGAAGATCCATTCTTTAAAAGGTTTGTTGTAAGTAAAAGTTCATCTGGGTTTACCGGAGTAAGAAAAATGGAGCAATTGTGAGACAGGGGTAGATATGATTGAACGTCCTCTCCAGTTTCATTATCCAGATGACGGGCCAGGTTGTTTCCAGCAGTTGACGCGGTTTCCTTGCCATTTTTTGGAAAGTGTATATTTAATGCATTGACAACTTCTACTTTCCCTGTAGCAAGTTTAGTTCCATCTTCAGCTATTAATTCATCAGGAAGATCATGGGTCTTAGGCTTTCATAAGCACTTAATAATTATTTCCCATGTCTTCTTGGGGGACCCTTCTGCTTCAACAAATGCTTCGGCGAAGTAATGACACTTTTGCTGATCTTAAAATTTTTGTTAAATAATTTTTGTATCTGCGAAATTCAGCTAATTTAACTTCAGATGGATGCATTAAGTATGCCTTATATAACAGATTCTTATTTTTTATTGATACCAGCAATCCAGGAGATATCCAAGGCTTAATCGGCTTTATACTATTTCTTCTTGATATTTGACGGAGAAGGAAAGCATTATTGAAACAACGTTTAAACTGATTCACAAAAATTCAGCAGCAAAATCAGGGTCTGAAGACTCTAAACAAGAAGAAAAATCACTTGAAGAAAGCAATACTTTAAATTTACTTAAGGAGTTTCTGTTAGTCATTCTCATTTTTCTTTTAGTGGGCCTATTAAACTCTGTAATCAAGTGAGGGTCGGTCACAAGCATTAAATGGTCTGAAAAATCTTCAGTAACCACATCACTAGACTTTAGTTCCAGATTCGTAAACAAATTATCAATAAGGGAAGCAGAATCTTTCGTTATTATTGTTGGGACTTATAAGCTCCTAAGAGACCACCGGACAGGCAAACTGATAACAAGTCAGCCCCGTCAGAAGAGATTCCGTGGAAATTATCACTTGAATTATTATAATTATATAAATCAATATTAAAGTCACCCTTGATAACTATTTTTGGATATTTTTTCGAAGCAATAAGCACGAAATCATCAAGAAGTTCCACGAATTTTGAAGCAGGAGAACTTGGAGGCCGGTAAAAAACACAACACAAAATTTTCATACCATTTACATCTATTTTAACTGCCAAAAATTCAAACACCATTTCAAGATATAGGTGATCAAATTCACTCACCAGATCTGACTGAATTGTTGATTTAATAAAGAAACCTACCTCTCCCTGTTTTTTATGAATCCGATTCGTATGAAAAAAGTATAATCCTGTTTATTAATAAATGTCTTTGTCGAATCACTTAAAAATGTTTCACAAGAGGCGAAGACATCTATATTATGATGAGAAATAAACAGGGATATTCGATCAAAAATATTTAGTAACCCGCGACAGTTCAAAAATGCTATTCTAAAATTAGCGCCTTTATTTAAAACTTGGGTGGGGAGTAGATATTTATTTTTTGGAATAGAATGAACCATCATATCAAAAACATCGTCATCTTTGCATAAATTCTCAAATATTCTACCTAAATCTAGAGGGAGCTCCTCGAAATTACGAAGTCTATCATCCATTATCTCGATGCTGGGTATACTTATTGACAAAAAGTGACTTACCAACCATACGGAGAGTCAAAGGAGACACAATTGTAACCAGAACTTCATCTGAAAGAGACAAACATAACCAAAAACTAGAACTTTATAACATGAAAACCTTGTATAGGAAAAATCAGGAATAGTGTGGCACAAAGTAAGGAAATTAAATATAACAGTTTTGATAACAAAAAAAAAACAGAGTAAGAAAAAACCACATAGTACACATTATGATACTTTTGCGAACGGGCCTCCGAAAATAAGATAATCATAATCCCCAAATCCATCATAAATTATCAACTAACTTAACAATCAGAGCACTAAACACAAAATAAACAAAATACTCCACAATATCTTATAAATATAAACTCAGATTACTACTATCCTATTCACTTATTGATCAGCTCTCTCCCATATCACCGAACCATTTTTTTTATCTCAAGCCATACATGGGTTCCTTTATTTTTCACCCGAGAAGCAATAATCATTCCAGACTCCTTCATCTCTTTTGCTTTAGTGAGGAATCCTGTCCGTAAAGCGTTAAGTGCTGGAGGAAGCTCCGTGCAAATTTTTATTCCAGAGCCCTTAAGCTTGGATACGTTTTGCATAACTAGATAAGCTTCAGCTTCATTCCTGAGCATAATTAGCACTGGATTAACTGCCAGTTTACGTGACTGACTTTGATTACGGCGTCTATTCGTTATATTGACAGTTTTTCCTCCTAAGCGATAACATTTGTTAATTGACACAGATGACTCAATTTTTAAGGTATTCTTAAGTAGATCTTTCACGTGAGCTTCAAGGGATTGATTCGGATTAATATCCGTCGGTAAGCCGTGTATGATCAAGTTCGAACTTCTTTCTTTCACTTCAGTTAGTAGCATTTGACGCTCGAGCAACGAGTTCTTCTGCTTTTGCTCTTCAAGTGACCTTTCTAATTTGGCTATTTTTCTATCTCTTTCTAAAGCCTCATTCTTTAACTCCTGTATTTCAGAAGACAAATTGTTAACTGCAGTTATTAAATCACCCTGCTTACTAAGTAGTCGGTCAAATTTTTCGTTTTGGAGCTCATTAGCCTGGTCGAACTTGGCTTGGGATACTGGAATATTCATTATATAATTTGGCGATATGCCCGAACTCAAATTTTTTTTTAAACATCATTAAACGAGACTGACTCGCAAGGGGGGTGATTGACTACCCCCCGAAAAATCCAAAGAACGTGTTGTTGAAAGAAAAATTCTGTTGAATAAATTTCTCAGATGACAGTTCAGGTATCCAGTAATTGCACAATTTTAATCAAAATTGAAGGTAAAAGTAAGAATAAGTATGTTTGCTTACATTAAATGTAAATATAATTTATGTGCAAGTTGTAAGATATTAAAATATACTATAGTATATTATAAAAGCGTGAAAGTATTCGATAGTTTTAGGTTGTGGGATCTGAAAAACCTTTACATAAGGGTTTTCAAAAACGACGAACTCAATGGCTAAATTTGGCGTTATATGGATCATGTTCTTGGATCATGTCATATGGATTATGTCAAGCCGAACTGGCCAGCCATGACACAAAAACAACAAAGAGAGATAAAACTCAATGAAAAGAAAACAAAGGAGACTGCGACCAGTAGAGTGAAAAGAGTCTTTTTAGCCTTTGTCTAAAAAGTAAAAGTAGTCTAAAGTAGTCTAAAAAGTGTTTCAGTCTTTCATATTTTCACTCTCCTAGTACCAGTCTCCTTTGTTGTCTTTTCATTGAGTTTTATCTCTCTTTTTTGTTTTTTAGAAAACACAAAACAAACTGAAAGTCTGATGAACAATCGAGCCAAATTTAAAACTAAGACGAAAATATATTTTTGCTTGACTGTAAACTAAATAAACATCAGAAGGCTATATTTAAAATAGCTAGTAAGCTAATCACATACTTATTACTGTATATGTAAACTAAATAAACATCAGAAGGCTATATTTAAAATAGCTAGTAAGCTAATCACATACTTATTACTATATATGTAAACTAAATAAACATCACAAGGCTATATTTAAAATAGCTAGTAAGCTAATCACATATTTATAAAGTACCTAAAGATTTTAGGAAAACCTTAATTAAGCCACTTTATAAGAAAGATGATAAAAGTGAGTGTGGTAATTATCGAGGCATTAGTCTGGTCTCTGTAGGTAGTAAATTACTTAGTAATATGATTCTTTTTAGATTGAGAGATGCCGTAGACAAAGTTTTAAGAGAAGAGCAGTGCGGTTTTAGAAAAGGTAGAGGATGTGTCGACCAAATTTTCACTCTTAGGCTAATAATTGAGAAATGCCTGAGTTTTCAAACACCTTTGGTCCTCAGTTTTATAGATTATGAGCAAGCGTTCGATTCTGTTGATAGAAGAGCTTTAGTAAAGGTTTTATCCTTGTATGGTATACCAGACAAATACATTAAAGTGATTAGAGATATGTACGAGAATAACACTGCTGCGGTTAAGGTAGGAAATGAGGTTAGCAGCCGGTTTTGTATTAAATCAGGAGTTAAGCAGGGTTGTGTTCTATCCCCCTTTATATGGATTATTTTGATGTACTTTATTTTAAGGAGCACAGGAAAGGCAATGGGAGACCACGGAATCAAATGGGGAGGAAAAAGTCTCCTGGACTTGGATTATGCTGATGATTTAAGCATCCTAGATGAAAGTGTGAGCAAAATAAATGAAGTTTTAGAGGTTTTGCGAGTTCAGGGTGCTAGAATTGGTTTGAAAATTAATGTTAGGAAGACTAAATCACTAAGGCTAGGAATAAGTGAAGATGAAAAGGTGACGTTGGGTAATGAAAAGATTGATCAGATGAGCAGCTTCACTTACCTTGGTAGTAATATTAGCAAAGATGGTGGGAGCAGTGAAGGTGTTAAAAATAGAATAGCCAAGGCTCAGGGTGTTTTTTCACAGTTAAAAAAAGTCTGGAAGAATAGGAAGATAAGTCTGCAAACCAAGATTAGAATATTAGAAGCTACAGTGATGACAGTGGTCAGATATGGCTCTGAAGCATGGACGCTCCGAAAAGCGGATGAAGATTTGCTAGATGTTTTCCAGAGAAATTGCTTAAGGATTGTTCTGGGTACCCGGCTGACTGACCGTATTTCAAACAATAGGCTATACGAAAAATGTGGTTCAATACCGCTCTCTAGGGCTATAATGATAGAAAGGTTGAGGTGGCTAGGGCACGTTGTGCGGATGAAGGATGACAGATTGCCGAACATTGTTCTTTTCGGTCAACCATTTAGGGCTAAACGGAAAGCAGGTCGTCCCCGTCTGGGGTGGGAGGACGTCATAAAGGAAGATTTAAAGGAAATGGGAACTTCGTGGGCGGGTGTAAAAAGGGAGGCTTTGAATAGATTGGGGTGGAGGAGGAGCTTGCGTAGCTGTGTTGGCCTCAGGCGGCTTGGTGCTGCGGTGAGTTGTTAGTAGTAGTAGTAGTATTACTATATATATAAACTAAATAAACATCAGAAGGCTATATTTAAAATAGCTAGTAAGCTAAGCACATACTTATTACTATATATGTAAAATAAATCAACATCAGAAGGCTATATTTAAAATAGCTAGTAAGCTAATCACATACTTATTACTGTATATGTAAACTAAAAAAAAAAAAAAAATCAGAAAGCTATATTTAAAATAGCTTGTAAGCTAATCACAAACTTATTAAGGCCTATTCAATTATTTAATTAAGATTTGTATTTAGTCTGTTGATTTTCTGTGTCCTTGAAAGAAATAGATTTAAAAGTATTGATGAAAGTTTATTACATATTAAACTAATGAAACAGTAAATTTTATTTTATTTTTATTGGTTTATATTGAATCGTTCCATATTTAAGTAACAGATATACTAATCCTAGTGCATACTTCAAATGGATATTCACAGAACATACTTTCCTTTGAAGTCTCAGTTTTAAACGTTTTTATTTAAGTTAGGCTGTGTGTCAAACGAGTGTAAAATGTGGGGTCAAATCTCCCAATTGCTATTTTTCCAACTTCCTCCAACTTTTGTCTGAAATCAAATCGACAGAAAAAGAAAAAAAAACGTTTATTAAAATATAGTTCCGTTTTGCACCGTTGCTATGTGAATTTGTTCTTTCAAACAGTTCGTGGTAACGAACTGTAAGTAAGGAGCGACCGGGCTCAATGGTAACCGAAACTCTAAAAAACGGAATTTTGATACCAATAGATACATCAAAAGAATCAGATTTTAATTCTGATTTCAAATATATAAGTATCATCAAGTTTAGCCTTACCTATCAAAAGTTACGCGCCTGAGAAAATGTGGCTGATTTTCGAAAAAAGGGGAAAGACCCCCTAAAAGTTATAGAACCTTAATGAAAATCACACCATCATATTCAGCGTATCAGAAAACCCTACTGTAGAGGTTTCAAGCTCCTATCTACAAAAATGTGGAATTTTCCATTTTTTGCCAGAAGAAAGATCACGGATGCGTGTTTATTTGTTTTTTTGTTTTGTTTTTTTTTTTTCTTTTCCCCAGGGGTGATCGTATCGACCCAGTGGTCCTAGAATATCGTGGGAGGGCTCATTGGAACGGAAATTAAAAGTTTTAGTGCCCTTTTTAAGTGACCAAAAAAATGGAGGGCAACTAGGCCCCCTCCCACGCTCATTTTTTCCCAAAGTCACCCGATCAAAATTTTGAGATAACCATTTTGTTCAGCATGGTCGAAAATATTATAACTATGTCTTTTAGGATGACTTGATCCCTCGAAGCCCCCAGGGGGAGGGCTGAAAGTTATGAACTTTACCCAATGTTAACATATAGTATTGGTTATTGGGAAGTATACAGACGTTTTCAGGGGGAATTTTTTCTAGTAGTGGGGGTGGGGGTGGATCGGGGGTTATATGGGAGGATCTTTTCATGAAGGAAGTTTTGCTGGGGGAAGGGACATTGCTATGAAGGGGGCGCCAGATTTCCCAGCATTATTTAAAAAAAGATCAGAAATTAATTATAAAAAAAAAACAAGTTTTCCAACTGAAAATAAGGAGTAACATCAAAACTTAAAACGAACAGAAAATATTACATGTATGATTGGGTTAACCCCCCTAGTCAATACCTCGCTCTTTAAGCCAACGATTTTTTAGTACTTTCATAAGAGCTATTTATTCTAAGTAACGGCCTTTGTGATTAAGGGTCGTTTTTAAAGAATTGGAACAAAATTCGAACTTTAGCTTAAAGAGCGAGGAAATGACTAGTGGGCGAGCCCCCCTAATATACGTATTAAAAATATATGAACATAGAAGTTCGTTACGTAAGTTAATTCGTAAGTTACATATATTCATTACTAATAAAAACGTTCGTAAATAAAATTAAACAAGTTTCGAGAAAGCCATTTAACCAAATAAAAGTAAAATTAATCTGCAAATTTGTTTTAATTATTCGGCCTTGGTGATTAGAGGGTCATTTTTAAAGAATTGGAACAAAATTCGAACTTTAGCTTAAAGAGCAAGGTATTGACTAGGGGGTGAACCCCCTAATATACGTATTAAAAATATATGAATATTTGTTCATTTGTTTCCTCTTTAAAACATTAGGAACTTGTTGCTTTTTGTGTTTTGCATAATTGTAGTTCCTTGTTTTTGCAAATATTCTTCAGTTTTCTTGCCTTCTATGTCAAAAGGCACTTACCGCCATAATTTGGCAAAGTCCGTGTCCACATTAAAACTAATAGTTTTACAGCTGTGCCATACCCATGTAGTATCATGTAGTATCCAAATACACATGATGGCGTATATATTTTTCATGATTGCTGTTTTTAGAAAACGAACAGAAATTATTCCGTATATGAAAGGGGCTGTTCACTCCTCAACGCCTCGCTCTTTACGCTAAAGTTTTTTTTTTTAAAAACGAGGGCAACTAGGCCCCCTCCCACGCTCATTTTTTTCTCAAAGTCACACAATTAAAATTTCGAAATGACCATTTTGTTTAGCATAGTCGAAAATCTAATAAATATGTCTTTTAGGATGACTTAATTCCCCACAGTTCCCAGGGAAAGGGCTGCAAGTTATGAACTTTGCCCATTGCTTACATATTGTATTGGTTATTGGAAAGTATACAGACATTTTCAGGAATAATTTTTTTCTGGTGGGGGGGGGGCTGGAGGAGGGGGTTACTCGGGAGAATCTTTCCGTGGAGGATGTTTCTTTGGGGTAAGGGATATTTCTATGAAGGGGGTGCCGGATTTCCAAGCATTATTTAAAAAACGACCAGAAATTAAATTAAAAAAAAACAAGTTTTTTCAACTGAAAGTAAGAAGCAACATTAGAACTTAAAACGAACAGAAATTATTACGTATATGAGGGGGTTCTCCCCCAATTCAAAACCTCGCTCTTTACGCTACAGTTTTTTTAGTGCTTTCAAAAGAGGTTTGTGAATTAAATTTTTTTTTTTAACTTTTAACGTAAAGAGCGTGGTATTGACTAAGGGGAGAACCCCCTCATATACGTAATAACATATACGTAATAAAAAAAAACAAGCGATACGGCTCAATAGTAATCGAAACTTTTAAAAACGGAATTTTGATGTCAATCAATGTATCAAAAGAATGGGCTTATAATGCTGATTCTAAATATATAAATTTTATTAAGTTTAGTATTACTCATCAAAGGCTACGAGCCTGAGAAAATTTACCTGATTTTTTAAAGAGGGGGAAACATCCCCTACAAGTGAAAGAATTTTAATGAAAATCACACCGTTAGATTCAGCGTATCAGAAAACCCTATTACATAGGTTTCAAGCTCATATCTGCAAAAATCTGCAACTTTGTATTTTTTGCCAGAAGAAAAATATACGAATATAGAAGTTCGTTACGTAAGTTAATTTGAAAATTGTGTCAGAACAAAATTTAGAGACAGCCATTTAGCAAAAGAAAAGTAAAATTTTTATGCAAATTTTGTTTACTTATTCATTGACGGTCAGCCAAAATAAAAGCTGCATTAACTAAAAAATGATCAGAAATTAAATAAAAAAAAACAAGTTTTTTAAACTGAAAGTAAGGAGCGACATTAAAACTTAAAACGAACAGAAATTGTTCCGTATATGAAAGGGGATGTCCCCTCCTCAACGCCTCGCTGTTTACGCTAAAGTTTGACTTTCTCACAACTCTTATTTTTTTAAACAATGAAGACCTTATTCCTTATATGAAAGGGGCTGTCGCCTCCTCAACGCCCCGCTCTTTACGCTAAAGTTTTTTATTGTTTGAAAAATAGAGTTGTGAGAAAGTCGAACTTTAGCGTAAAGAGCGAGGCGTTGAGGAGGCGACAGCCCCTTTCATATAAGGAATAAGGTTTTCATTGTTTAAAAAAAAATAAGAGTTGTGAGAAAGTCAAACTTTAGCGTAAACAGCGAGGCGTTGAGGAGGGGACAGCCCCTTTCATATACGGAATAATTTCTGTTCGTTTTAAGTTTTAATGTCGCTCCTTACTTTCAGTTTAAAAAACTTGTTTTTTTTATTTAATTTTAAGAAAGAACTAGGTATGCTCTTGGGTATAAACCGGATCGAAACAAGTTTCAATTAACGAATCGAACGAGTATTCACATATTGAGAATATGAGTAGGATGTGCAAAGAACTGATCAGAAGCACAGTAAAGTATATATGAACAGTAGCGAAAAATTTTTGCAGAAATGATAGAGATTAAAGCCCTCGGAAAGGCTATCCCTCTGCGCGTCACAGCAATAGTTCCCGTTGCTTCTTCAGTCAGATCCCAGCATAAGCCCGTCGTAATGCGCTAAACATTTGTCATTGCGCGTGCGCGAAGAGACGGAGCTATGAAGAGAGGTCCAGACTGATATGTGTCAAAAATCTTAATGGAGAGTGTAGGACCTAGACCCCGAAGCCGTGCCGAAAAGTCGGCGGCGCGCCGCCGAGCTTGCATCAGCGCGCTGACGCCGCCGCTGATTCTATCGGCGGCGGCGTCACTAATACGCCGCCTTTTTTTTTTTTTTTTTTCTCTCTCTTTTTTGGTTATCGATATCGACCTCCGGGCTTCAGCCGTCATCCCGGCTAATCTGTTTCTTAAAAATGAATACTGTCATCTTGGGCTCGCCATGTATATCGGTTCATAGGAAGCAGAAGAAGAAATTTTTCTTGAAACAAAAATTCTACCTTCCACTTTAAAATTCTGTTTTTTCTGAAGTCTGTTCATTTTTCTTTCTGATTTTTCGGATGAAAAGAGATAGGTAAAAGAGCATTAGGCAATTCAGGATGCTGTCATAGGCAGCGCAATCGATCTGTCTAAGTAAAGATCCATGTTGGCACAATGTATTATTTATTTTTTTTTTTTTTTTTTTTTTCATACCAGGGCAATTCGTATCGAAGGAGTTGTCGTAGAAACTTCAAAAAGGGCTCATTCGATTGGAAATTGGAATAACTAGTGCCCTTTTTAATAGTCGAAAGTGATTGGAAGGCAGCTAACACCCCTTCCACGCCCACCGTTTCCCCAAACACATCCAATCAAAATTTTAAGATAGCCATTTTGTTCAGAGTAACTGATTTCCAGAGAGAAAATATGTTTTTTGAGGAGGTTACTCGGACTCATTCAATTAGAGATTGGAGTGACTTGTGCCCTTTTTAATAGTCGAAAATGATTGGAAGGCAACTAACACCCCTTCCACGCCCACCATTTCCCGAAACACATACAATCAAAATTTTGAGATAGCCATTTTTTTTAACGTAGTTGAAAGTTCTGGAAATTAGGTCTTAGAGGATGACAACCACCCTCACAGCCCTTAGGGTAAGGGTTGTAATTTATGCCCTGGGGGCATATACGGTGTTTATAGAAAGCGTTGTCGTAGAAACTCAAAAAGGGATCATTAGTTTGGAAATCGAAAAGCCTAGTGCCCTTTTTAATAATCGAAAGTGATTGGAAGGCTTGACATTTTTATAGTAGAGATCGATGTGGGTATAATGTATCATTTTTTTGTTGTTGTTGTTGTTTAGACCAGGGCAATTCGTATCGAAGGAGTTGTCGTAGGAACTTCGAAAAGGGCTCATTCGATTGAAAATAGAAAGGGCTGATGTTCTTTTTAATAGTCGAAAGTGATTGGAGGGAAACTAATCCCCCTCCCACGCCCACCCTCCCATTTGCCTTTATGTTTAAAAAGTAAATGTTGCCTTAAGATTAAATCAAAATGCACTGTGTTTATGCTAATTCCCAATAAGGTATCTCAGCAGTATCCCAAGAACGACTGAGGGTATTATGTTCAAACTTTCAGGGCTTCTTCTGCTCTTAAAATTTGACCAAATCAAAATAGCGTAAGTGTATCCAAGCTATCAAAGAAAGTAAACAAATTTTTTTGCGAATGTTATCAAGTTTTCCATTTCAGGTCAACTAGAGGAGGTATGAAACTAAATTAAACACTACTATTTGTGTCCAGATTTTTAAAGAACATAATTTGTACTTTACTGACAAAAATACAAATGAATATGCATTGTCAGTTTAATATACATATACTGATATTTAGTAATCAAAATGTTAATATTATTTGATTTATTAAAGTTATAAAAGTAGAAACATTTATATTTTTTCGGTAAAGTGAAAATTATGTTCTGGCCTTGGGAAGGCATAGGGGTTTTGAGCCCAACTTATGTTAATTTCTGCTCGTTTTGAGTTTGACTCAGTTATTTATTTTTATTTTTGTTCGTTTTGGGTTTCATTTATTTATCGATGCTGATTTGCGGTAGTTTCCCGCTTGGTAGATTATCTAGAGCTAGTATAGAAATATATCTATAGAAATGAATTACATTTTTTTTTTTTTGCACAGTTAGCAGAGCACACTGAAGTTGAAGTAGCCTTAAACTTTGAGTTGAAACGTTATAAATTGACCACTTCTTCCAGAAAAGAATTTCGGAGGGTTATTTCGTGTTGATAAGAAAAGAGGGTAAAGGTGCAGTTTAGTTCCTCCTGTAGTGTAGGGCGCAGGAGCCCTATGGTGAAGGTGCAGGTTTGTTCTCCCTTATAAAACAACTTATTTCAGCAGATACAAAGAAGAAGCCCATTTGTGGCATTCTGTGGGACCCCAAGGTCCAATACTAGTATCAGATCCCGCGAGTGGCAGTTTTTGCTCGTCAAGTTCTGGCTGTGCCGGCCACATGTGCCACAGCTAAACGGCTTTTTAGCACGACAGGACTGATAGTAGACTGCAAAAAGATCAATGGCTCCAGGCAGAGTGAACAAACTCACTTTTGTTGCATCAATTGTAACTGAAGTGATGTAACCGCTGATTTAAAATTGTTGGTGTTGTTAAGCCATGGTATCTGATTTGTATACAGTGTTTTTTCGATGTTGTTATTTGTTTGTTTTTTTTCACTTCCTTTTCGTATGTATTTGATGAACAGGAGATGTTTGAACGTCAAACTTTGAAAGTTATACACACATTAGCCCAAATCATTAACAAGAAGGAAATGACTAAACACGGGATTTTATAGGAACAATGCGATCTTAAACATAAACACAACATAGGTTTCCCTGGGTCTAGTGGCTAAAAATGAGAATTCTACTTGGTCTGATCGACTGTGAACATGAACACTTTCCGCACGGCCCAACAAATTCCTGTTTTGTCATATTGTTCTTGTATGTTTTTAGCCAACCATTTAAAAATCCTTACTAAAATCGAGGTTGAACTTGCTTGGTGAAGTGGAATTTTTATTATTATTTTTAATCATAAAAATCGGCGCGCCGTGACGTGCCGCCGGTTTAAAATTGGCGGCGCGCCGCCAAAAATTTCGGCGCGCCTGGCGGCGCGCCGCCGCCGATACTGAATCACACATTCGCCGCCGTCATTTCGGCGTGGCGCGGCTTCGGGGACTGCTAGGACCATATATAGATATACTGTGATCAGAAGATTTGTCAAAGAAGATGAATACTGAATAGCTAATTTTTTAGAAATTTATACAAATGTTTTGTATATAGTACGTTCGTTCGTCTATTGTTAATAGAAAACACTTTAAATGGTAAAATCAAAATTAAAGCTCACAAAGTAAAACATTAAAAAAAAATCGCTTTTATCTACCACATACAAAAAACTAATTTTGTTTTCTTGCTGTCAGGAATGATTAACATTTTAAGACGAAAAAATGGGACCTAGGAGTGGTCTTGCTATAAAAATCGTCCTTGAATAGCTATGAAATATCATGAAAGCTTCGCATTATCATTTTGGTCTGAAAAATTTCCATTTCTCCTGGTAGCAAGAATGTTTTTGTACATTTGGACATCAAAGTTTTTTTCTTTTAATACTTAATTCCGATTTTAACTTCTGATGAAAGTCTTTTCAATCTTCAATTCTTGTCTTAGGGAAAACATTTCTCTCGATTTTGGTTTCTTCTTTGTAATTGTCTGCTCAATAAGCTTCAAAAATATGTTTAGCAGATTCATAGCAAAGATATACGCTACTGTATGTGAGGAAGTTATATTTTGAATTGCCTTACAGGCTATCTAAGATTGGATTAAATGCAGCCGGTGGATATATAGACTCTCAGTGGGCCTTGGCAAACTTCACAGTACCCCCAGAATCCGCATGCGTGTGTACTTTTGTTTCCAAAAACACGGTAGCAGGTTAGTACCAATATAATAGAGGATTACATCATAAATATTATACAGTATGGAAAATTTCTATCTTCTTCAGTAAAGATTTTTGAAACAGATCAGTCTTGCACTGTTCTTCATGACTCCGCTTTCGTGCGTGCGCAATTCCAAGTAGCAACTGAAGCTATTGCGATTTACGTAAAGGGAAACTTTCCTTTGCGCGTGCTGTGATGTGTCCCGTTTCGGAACCAAATTTTCTATACTGTATAATATTTATGCTGTGGATTGGTGCAAAAGGTGAAACAGAGTCACCCAACAAAACTGAGCTAGTTTAAATCGTAGTCTGTAAATGTATGTATTTATTTTACTAATTGGAGCCAAAAACATTGGAGCTAATTGGAACCATGATAAATTGGAGAAAAAGCCAAGACAGATAGTCTTAGTGAGAGGCACAGTTGGTATAAGCCTTTTTCAGGAATATATAAAAATGATGTTATTTTCACTTGTTGATAGATAGTCTATCATCCGTCTATCCATCTTAGGGCAGAACTAATTAAGATAGTCACAGAACTTAAGTGATGATCGAGGTTTTTGGGTTGAGTCATGAATGACAATGTCCACTGGACTTTTATGCAAAAGGGGGGACTGAATTTTCTTGGATTCACAGGCGAACAAGTAACCTAAGTCTAATGGGATTGCCTGCTTAGAGTCTCGGGTGAACTACTGTGTTTCAGGATTGACACATGACCAACAAGTCCCCTGGACTCGTAGACGACCAGGGAGACCTATAGTTTTTTCAAGTGTTATGGTAGACGGCACGGGCAAATGGCGGGAGTAGATATAACTCTCAAATTGGACAAACACTGTGGTCAAATACAAATACTTTGAATTAAAATCAAGTTGCCGTCAATCCACCATTTTGAATGTTACCTGCTTTGAAAATGGGGGCCTGTTGAATTTTATGACCTGTGTGAAAGGCGGCTTGCATTTCCTGTTTTTTTTCTACCTTTATTCTCCACTACTTTGGCCTATATTGGCATATTTTTATTCTTGAAAATTAATAAATGTATTCCGTGGAGGAAGTTCATTTTAGAAAAAAGTTGGAAAAAAAATTTTAATCAAAATTTTTCAAGTTAAGCCACAAGCTGAATTTCTTGACTTATGATTTTAGCGTGTATTATAATACCCGTTGCCAATTTCAGATTTAATAGTGTTCAGGGTTGCCCAAATAAGCCTGAAGGGTTAAAAATATTCATAACCTTTTTGCTTTTAGTTATTTTTTTGTCTTTTGTTGTTGGTTATTTAGAATTTTTTAAGTATTATGGCTACACATGATGTGCAGCAATGCATTTTAGCTCTTTTTTTTATTAAATACGTTTAAGCTCTTTTTTATTCTTTAGTTCCTTTTTTATACTTCTGGTAGGTCTCGTATTATCTCAACTTAACAAAACCATCGCCCTCAATTTAATGACGGAGTGTTATAAAATGCCCTTGTAAGAGCCGGTGTTTATTTCAGCTCAACGAAATTGTTATCGTTACTTTAATGACAAAAATGTCATTTTGATGACGGAGTAAAGGAAAAGGCTCTTAAAAGAACAAATTTTAGTCAGCAAGAAGAAGGAAGCCATTTGCAAGATGTTATTTTTCATACTTAGTTTAAAAAATCCTGGAATAATTATTTTAAGAAGTACAGAAAAAGAATAAAATAAAAATACAAGAAAAATAAAGTTATTTCCAACTCTTGGGTCTATTTTGGCCGGCCTGGCCTAAATAAGGGGTTTCTGGCGCAACTTGGGCCACCCAGCTTCAGTGTTATTATTTTTTTATGTCAGTGAAAGTATTTTACAGTTAAATATAAGAAGTAAGTTAAGCAGTGAATTTATTTTGAATCCGAATCATTTTTAAGATTATCATATGTTTTATTTAAAAAAAACTGTTTTAGTTCAGATCTGAATTGTGTAATTGACTTTTTTTATTAGACTGAATAAATATTAGTATTTTTGGATGAGCCTTGGAAATATGAAAGAACAATTTTCATGTTGTTGTGTGGTAAAATGACCATTACTTGCTTCATAATAACACATTCTGTCTAAAACGGAAGGGTATATAAGTGCATAAGAATCTTATTCATAGGGCTGGGGGAAGTATCAGGTTTTCGCACCTAGGGGTCCCTTCCTACATAAAAATGTATTCCTAGTCACGAAGTTGTTTTGGGACCGGTAGCATCATTTTCACTGCATGCGGTTTCATAATGCGAATATTATAATTGCTCAGTGTAAATGCTCCTTGTAACTACAAAAAATCATATTTTTTTTACATTTCTTATTCTATTTATAATGTATGGTAATATATTAAATAGATGCAACGTAAAGTAATATAAAATGAAATAAATAGAATGAATTTTAAAATAAGCATATATAAACAAAAAGAGAAAAATTTTTAAAACAAGACATATTTTATCATTTGATGTATTATCATTTGAAGAATAGAAATGTAAGTCTGCAAACCAATATTAGAATGTTGGAAGCTATATTGATGACTGTGGTCAAATATGGCTAAGAAGCATTGTTATTCCCAAAAGAGGATGAAGATTTGCTAGATGTTTCCCAGAGAAATTGCCTACGGATTGTTCTGGGTACCCGGCTGACTGAGACGGCTAGGGCACGTTGTGCGGATGAAGGATGACAGATTGCCGAAGATTGTCCTTTTCGGCCAACCGTCTAGGGCTAAACGAAAGCAGGTTGTCCTCGTTTGGGGTGGGAGGACGTCATAAAGAAATATTTAAAGGAAATATGAACTTCCTGGGATGGTGTAAAAAGGGAGGCTTGGAATAGATTGGGATGGAGGAGGAGCGTTCGTTTAGCTGTGTTGGCCTCAGGCGGCTTGGTGCTGCGGTGAGATGTTAGTAGTAGTAGTAGTAAAGGGGAAAGAGTAATTCTATTCCTCTGGGGTATTTCTTGAAACAAACTTTCAAAGCTATTTTTTTCCAGGGAGAGGGGACTACATTTAACGCAATTTAAAACCTTACATAGAGAACAATCTCAGATGGGATTTGCTATAGTTGTTGAAAACGGTACGTGGATCCAAAGATGTATCAAAACCAAATAGCGCTACATAAACCGACCTCCATGCGAATTTTGTTTATGAGTAGAAGATGCACTATGTTTTAAGCAGCTAACTATTTCAAGTAATATAAAATAAAGTTAGTAGACAATCAAAGTGAACCTGTACCCAGAAGACAGAAAGGGTATCGGCCAACAAAGTAAACATCTGGCCAAAAAATTATTTAAATTATCAATGAAATAGTGTGGCGGAGTGAATGCCTTTTTTCTTAGTATTACCTGACTTTTTATAAAGTGATGAAGTTAATGCTTTTTGGATTTTTAGGTTTTTGTTTCTCTTAATTTTGTCCAAGCGTTTTTTGAGTGTGTTAGATTTTTACTGGTTTCTTGTTTTTAATTTTGGTCGTATGTTTCAGTGAAGGTATGTAGTGCGGTTATATGGTTATATTTCACCCAACCGTATTCGTAGAATTCTTCATTTACCTTCTATAATCTGTCCGTTGAAATTCTGTCAAAGAGTTTTTTCACTGTTAATAAATAGGTGAGATAGCTTCAAAATACAAAAACCTATAACTAAAAAAACCACCCCTTTCTTTTCTTTTTCAAGGTATGAGTCAACCAAAATTTTTAAATTTTCTTAAGCAAAAAGGTATTTTGTACGCCCTTGTTTTATTGGAATATATTGCGTTTTTGCTTCTCTTTAAGCTATATGTATGGATGGCACATTTCATAAATACGTCTTCAGTGCCAGTGGCAATTGCAATCGTGAATCTTTTGATATCTACCTGGACCTCTGCGAAGATGATGATTTCTAGTCGTTGTTGGCCGGCTCAATTATTTTGTACATCAGAAATGGGATACTGAAGCTTAGGTATGTTTAAAGAGAAAATATTCATGGACCCGTCTACAAGTTTTGTATGTTATTGTTTATACCATAAAGTTAACTTCATGTATTTTTTTTTTTTTTTTTAAGTTTCTCTGCAGAAGGAAACAATTCCTCTAAGTAATTCATTTAAAATAATAATTCATCTCGATTCGTTTCAATAGTAATACATTTCAATATTTTCGTAAAAGTATTTCATTTCAATTTCGCCTGATCTTGGAAATCATGACGAAAATTCGTTTTATTTTAGGATTCTTACTGCAAGATATTTACTTTCATATTCTCATTGCAAATTGAATGTTTCGCCAAAATTGAAATATCTTAAAGTATTTCAAAAACGATGTAATAGCATGAATAAGAAGTTGCAATTTTTTCTTCATTGCTAGAACGTGCATTTCTGTAAAATTGATGTTTCTTTAAAATAATTGCTAGTCCTTTAATACCTATTACAGTTTTACCCCTTTATGTGATACACATGTTTGGGAAAAATTCTTGCAAAAATAAAAAGAAATTTCGTTAAAATTTGTTCCTAACAATTTGTATCCCTGTCCTAATTCATCCTCAGAAGTTAAGTTTTTGGAACCAAAAATAGAAAAATCAGAAGCCTGATACGGAATCACTACTGCTCTTCTTTCAACCTTATTTGCTCAAATCTTCCACTTTCGCCATCCATCTTCCACGCTGGTGAATGCTCATCCTACATTCAACCATGTTTAGCTTCCAGTTTAGCTGTTTCCCAAGATAGCCTCATATATTTTGATTCATTCTTTTCAACCATCTTTAAACCATTTTTAAGACTTTAATTAATTCTTTTCAATCATCTTTAAACCGTTAGTAAGATCTTAGTTCATTCTTTTCAACCATCCTTAAGCCATTTTTAAGAGTTTAATTCATTCTTTATCGAACATCTTTAAACCATTTTAATATTTAATTTATTATTTTCAACTATCTTTTTGACCATTTTTAAGACTTTAATTAATTCTTTTCAATCATCTTTAAACCGTTAGTAAGCTCTTAGTTCATTCTTTTCAACCATCCTTAAGCCGTTTTTAAGATTTTTAATTCACTCTTTTCAACCATCTTTAAACCATTTCGATATTTAATTCATTATTTTTATCTAACTTTAGACCATTTTTAAGACTTTAATTCATTCTTTTCAACCATCTTTAAACCATTTGTAAGATTTTAATTCATTATTTTCAACCATCTTCAAGCAGTTTTTAAGATTTTAATTAATTCTTTATCGAACATCTTTAAACCATTTTTAGGATTTTAATTCACTCTTTTAACCATGTTTAGACTATTTTTAAGACTTTAATTCATTCTTTAAGACTCTACTTTAATTTTTTTTCATTCTTGTCAACCATCTTTAAACCATTTGTAAGATTTTAATTCATTATTTTCAATCTTCAAGCAGTTTTTAAGATTTTAATTAATTCTTTATCGAACATCTTTAAACCATTTTTAGGATTTTAATTCATTCTTTTGACCATGTTTAGACTATATTTAAGACTTTAGTTCATTCTTCTCGACCATCTTTAAACCATTTTTAAGATTTTAATTCATTCTTTTTAACCATCTTTAAAACATTTTTAATATTTTAATTCGTTTTGCTCAACCATCTTTAAACCATTTTTAAGATCTCAATTCATTCTTTTCAATTATCTTCAAACCATTTAAATATTTATTTCATTATTTTCAATCATCTCTAGATCATTTTCAAGGCTTTAATTTACTCTTTTCAACCATCTTTAAATTTCATCCCGTCCTAACCCATGCTAGGACGGGATAGCCCATGCTCCCGTCCAGCTCGTATGTCCAGGGTGCTATTAAAGTGAAATTTTATCCCCCCCCCCCCCTCCTAAGGAGAGTCCATAAAACCTAAGAAACATTTTTATCTGTGGTATTAAATTTCATTTTTCTAATTTACCCACCCGACCCCTCCCCATTCTTAAAATTTCTCTGACGCCTTTTCTAACTGAACATAGGGTGTTATTTCTACGACTCCCCTGGGGGAAAATATATTGGTTTATCTTCTAATTCATGCTAGCCTTGGATGTTATTTCCACAACCCTCTCCCCCCTCCTCCCGGAAAAGTTTTGATACCTCTTGCTAACCTGGGTTGCTATTTTCACCTTGACCACTCGCCGCCTCTCCCAGAAAAAAAGAGGTTCCTGGTGTTTCTACTATGAATTCCTCATATGGCGTGTTATGTCTACGTGATTCTTTTTCCTGACACTCTTAGTCTGCTTTGTAAAACAGGTGCTGAACATCAGGAGAAGAAGAAAACTGTAAATGATGTCTTTTTCGTTTTTAAAGCTTTATTTATAGAATACAATAGTCCATAGATCTATTTTCAAGTTTTTAGTTCAGATATGTAAGCAGGGGGATGGAGCTTCAAAACTTGATTTTTTTGTAATTTTGCCGTGATAATTTTCGCCGCCCGGTTTCCCAAGTAAAAGTCCTCCTCAAAAGTACAATTTTAGCACTCTTTTAACCTAGTGAATTTTGAAATAGTGGGGCCTGCATTGACAATTATTAAAATGTGATAACTAGTTTATTTGACAGCATGAACTGGAGATTCCACTAAGGAATTGCATTAAAGGGGTCTTTTACCAAGTATAAAGTAATTGTAATTTGTGCAATTTTTTCGATTTATTTCGGCTTTTCTGTTTTTACGTCATTTTCATCTTATTAATGTTGTTAGATGAGCTGAAAAAAGACAAGTTAACGTTTGAATCACTTCACCAAACGTAAAACCAAAAATAGAGGGCATTGACCCCCCTGAACCCCCCAGTTGTATCCCTGGTCTCGCTAGAAGGCTAAAAGAGGCGCTCCGTTGTCGGTTAGCTCTTTTGTCGACACGCCATAAACCAAATGTCAAATTCTTTTTGCACAACTGACTTAACCCTCGACTTTAAAGGAAGATATTTGAAAATGTCAAAAATTTAATGTTTATTCTGGCGTAGCAGGGATATGTCAGTGACTGAGTAAAGTTCAGTTTTTCATAAAACATAAATAGTTATGTTTTAATTGTTTTGTTTTGGCTGATTAAAATCCTTTATCCTATCTCGCTGTAGGAAATTTTTTTTTTTCTTATCTTTGTACTTTTTGTTTCAATTTTTCTAATTTTAGTTAAATTTTGTAACGAGAGAAAAATGTGAAATAAGGTGCTCGCAAGATTATTTCGCCGCCTGTTTATGCTATCATATACTACTACTACTACTACCAACTCATCGCAGCACCAAGCCGCCTGAGGCCAACACAGCTACGCACGCTCCTCCTCCACCCCAATCTATTCAAAGCCTCCCTTTTTGCACCCGCCCACGAAGTTCCCATTTCCTTTAAATCTTTCTTTATGACGTCCTCCCACCCCAGACGGGGACGACCTGCTTTCCGTTTAGCCCTAGATGGTTGGCCGAAAAGAACAATCTTTGGCAATCTGTCATCCTTCATCCGCACAACATGCCCTAACCACCTCAACCTTTCTTTCATTATAGACCTAGAAAGCGGTATTGAACCACATTTTTCGTATAGCCTATTGTTTGAAATACGGTCAGTCAGCCGGGTACCCAGAACAATCCTTAAGCAATTTCTCTGGAAAACATCTAGCAAATCTTCATCCGCTTTTCGAAGCGTCCATGCTTCAGAGCCATATTTGACCACTGTCATCACTGTAGCTTCTAAGATTCTAATCTTGGTTTGCAGACTTATCTTCCTATTCTTCCTCACTTTTTTTAACTGTGAAAAAACACCCTGAGCCTTGGCTATTCTATTTTTAACATCTTCACTGCTCCTACCATCTTTACTAATAATACTACCAAGGTAAGTGAAGCTGCCCACCTGATCAATATTTTCATTACCCAACGTCACCTTTTCATCTTCACTTATTCCTAGCCTTAGTGACTTAGTCTTCCTAACATTAATTTTCAAACCAATACTAGCACCCTGAACTCGCAAAACCTCTAAAACTTCATTCATTTTGCTCAAACTTTCATCTAGGATGCTTAAATCATCAGCATAATCCAAGTCTAGGAGACTTTTTCCTCCCCATTTGATTCCGTGGTCTCTCATTGCCTTTCCTGTGCTCCTTAAAACAAAGTCCATCAAAATAATCCATATAAAGGGGGATAGAACACAACCCTGCTTAACTCCTGATTTAATACAAAACCAGCTGCTAACCTCATTTCCTACTTTAACCGCAGCAGTGTTATTCTCGTACATAGCACTAATTACTTTAATGTATTTGTCTGGTATACCATACAAGGATAAAACCTTTACTAAAGCTCCTCTATCAACAGAATCGAACGCTTGCTCATAATCTATAAAACTGAGGACCAAAGGTGTTTGAAAACTTAGGCACTTCTCAATTATTAACCTAAGAGTGAAAATTTGGTCAACACATCCTCTACCTTTTCTAAAACCGCACTGCTCTTCTCTTAAAACTTTGTCTACAGCATCTCTCAGTCTAAAAAGTATCATATTACTAAGCAATTTGCTACCTACAGAGACCAGACTAATGCCTCGATAATTACCACACTCACTTTTATCACCTTTCTTATAAAGTGGCTTAATTATGGTTTTCCTAAAATCGTTAGGTACTTCCCCTTTTTCAAAAATCATATTCATAATCTTCAATAACTTATTTCTAACCTCAGAGCCACCATATTTAAGAAACTCATTTACTACCCTATCAGCACCTGGAGCTTTATTATTCTTTAATCCTTTTAGTACTGTTGCTAATTCCTCCTCACAAAACAAATCTTCCTTCACATCCAAGGTATCACAAACTTTTTCATTTTCCTCTATATTTTTTCCTGCAACTCTATCTCGGTTAAGCAAGTTCTCAAAATGTTCGGCCCATCTCGCTTTAGCTTTTTCCTTATCGCTAATTGCCACCCCATTCCTATCTTTAACTGGGACAAGTCCAGATTGACTACTACCTCTCAATTTGTTAACGTGCCAGTACAATATTTTACTATTATGCCGTCTAGCTGCATCTTCTAAATCCTCGGCAATTTTATCCATGGCCTCCACTTCACACCTCCTTAGTTCATATTTCAATGCTTTCTCCACTTTCTTTACATTTCTTTTGTTTTCATGCGATCTATCACTCAGATAATTCTTGTACAAGTCCTTTCTCCTTTCTATTAAACATAAAGTTTTTTCACTAATATTCTTAGCTGCAGTTCTAGCTTTCTTCCCTAATACACCTTCAGCAACTTCACAAATTATTTTTCTAAAATTATTCCAACCATCTTCCACATTATCAAATTTTAAACTCTCAAGTTTAGTATTCAACTGTTCCTGGAAAGTTTCTCTCAAATTCTCATCCTGGAGTCTACTAACATCATAACTTCCCGGGAGGTAATTACCCTTCCGATATTTCAGCTTTAAATTAACCCTTGACACTACTAGACGGTGATCTTTACTTTTAACATCAATGACGGCACCCGTATATATTCTAGTATCTTGTATTGATCCTGCCTTTCTTCGGTTTACTAAAACATAATCAATAAAGTTTGCTGTCTTATCATCACGTGAATACCATGTTAACTTATGAGCCATTTTATGACCAAACACCGTATTGGTTATAACTAGATTGTTATACCTACAAAATTGCAAAAGTCTGTATCCATTACTGTTTTCTTTTCCTACACCAAATTTACCTAAGCTGGGATACCATCTATCCTTATTTCTACCTACCTGGGTGTTAAAATCTCCCAGTAATAAAATCATATTTCTACCTGGGACCTTGTCTATTTGCTCCTGTAACTGTAAGTAAAATTCATCTGAGTCACTAGTATCTCCATCAGTCGGTTCTACAGGGGCGTATACTACTATAACTGATACCCTGAACTTTCTAGTCATAAAATGAGCAATTAGTATTCTATTATTAATACCTTCCCAGCCTAAACAAGACTTAGCAGCTTCCTTATTCATCATGAGCCCTACTCCCTGTCTATGTACCCCATCCTTCCTGCCTGAGTAAACAAATTCTATATCACCTAATTTCATGCTTCCTACCCCTGGGATATGAGTTTCTGAAACTCCTAATAAATCCAGTTCGAATCGTCTGAATTCGTCAGTCAAAATGTCGATACAATAGTCATTTTTTAATGTCGTAACATTCCAAGTTCCAATTTTCATGTTCTTTAAATCATTGAAATTTTTTTTTTTTTTTTTTTTTTTTTTTTTTTTTTTTTTTTTTTTTTTTTTTTTTTTTTTTTTTTTGCTTCAGAGCCATATTTGACCACTGTCATCACTGTAGCTTCTAAGATTCAATCACATTGGCTTGTTTTGTTTTAGCAAACCCCATCATCCCTTATTCTTGGAGAGGCAGATATAAAACTTCTCAAGACCTTATTGGTTTTAAAATGATATTATGCAGGAAACTTGCGATAGATGAATTTGTTTTTTACGATGAATGTATGCTATTTATACCTATACGTCCTATGCTTCCGTGTAAAATCCTGCTCTAATCTCATTGGCCTGTTTTCGTGACTTATTTTCGTTAGCCAATCACATCATCTCTTATATCTGGGAGGCAAATGGATAACTTCTTAAAACCTGATTGGTTTTAAAATGATATTAAGCTGGGAACTTACGAGAAATGGATTTGTTTTTTACGATGAACGTATGATATTTCAACCTGATTGTCATTTTTTCTTATATGAAATTTTAGACCAGTATAAAGAATGAAAGGGTTTGAAACGTAGCATTTTTACTAGAAAACTCTGTTTCTCTGTGGAATAAATATTTACTAGAAAACTCTGTTTCTCTGTGGAATAAATCTTTCGCATCTACTTTGTCTTTTGTGTTTATTTTTACATTGCCGACGTTTTTTTTTTGTTTTAAGAAATGTTTACTGGTTTAACAATTATTCCGTGTTGAAAATGTGGATTTTGAGCTTAGGGATTAAATAATTATTTTTATTAAACCATTATGGTTTGAGTATGTCTATGCCTAGCGACGTTCCTTGGACTCTTCCTTCCCCCCTCCCCTTCAAAGAAAAGATAATGATTTATCCAAACAATTCTAAATTATCTAGGTAATTCGTCTTTCGTGTTCTGGGACCCTCCTCCCCTGTAAGAAATCAATACTATAGATAAAACTGTTC
Organism: Artemia sinica; assembly: GCA_027921565.1. Taxonomy (NCBI): domain Eukaryota; kingdom Metazoa; phylum Arthropoda; class Branchiopoda; order Anostraca; family Artemiidae; genus Artemia; species Artemia sinica. The sequence continues at coordinate 50,207,389 of CM051273.1, read as the reverse complement.
AGTATAACAGCTACAGTAGGCAGCAACCCCTATAGATAGAGTAAGGACCAAGGCAAGGACAGTTTTGGGCTTTTCTTTCCCTCCCTCCCCCCTTCTGACCCCAAAAAGATCTATGTTCTAAATGATTAGTCTTAAAGAGTTTCATATCTTTTTCGTAGTTTGCCCTTTTGGCCTCTATTCAAAACCCTTCCTCCCGCCATTTTTGGAAAAAAAAAAACTTAGTGTACTTGCCTGTGTTTCAGTTTAGTGATAAATTAAGCTGGAGTACAGAACTTATATCATATGTGAGTCTGGGAGAGCTATATCACATGAATGAAGTTTTTATTTTACCCAAAAAAATTTGTATTATCCTAAATATATTTTTCCAGGTCCTGCACATCCTTCGTTTGCAGAAACCTATCGTACGTTGTGAGTGAGGATTTAATTCATAGCCTTTATGAAACAGCCTTATCGACCCCGTTAACACATTTGAAACATATGGTTTTGACTAAAATTGTTGTCATGACATTAGAAATTCTTTCATTTTATTTAGTTTACATTTTAATGTTAAATTTTGAGTCCGTGAATATAAGTCTCGTATTATTGGGCATGAGGTAAAACAATTGAAATGAGATTTATATGAGGTGGGTAAAAGTCGTCTATTAGTTGTCAAGCTCCTTCAACATGAGACTTGATCGATGTGCTTGAACAGTAAATTTTTTTTTATAGTTTCGTTGGATGAAAGACAGAATATGTTTGTTTTAAATTAAATTTTTTTTAATTTTTTAATAAATAAATTAAATTAAATGTTTTAAATTTAAATTAAATTTTTATAATAAAAAAAATCAATAGAGAAAGTGATTAGAATCATTTCTCCTCTTTTATTTTAAAAATTAAAACCCAAAATTAATTTTGAAAGAACAATGAATATATGATGTATATCAATAAATTGACGGCAGTAAAAAATTGGAGATAAACATTGGCTTTTGAGTCTTTATCATAGTGATAAAATGACACAAAAGAAGTTTGTTTTACAATACGATTAATAGAAGTATCAAATTCTTTTTTTCACGCAGTTTAAAGGATTCTTATTTTTTGAATCAATGCTTTCATTTCTCCATTTATTTTATCTTTTAAACTTTAAAGTCAATTTTTTTTTATAGTTTCGTTGGATGAAAGACAAAAAATGTTTGTTTAAATATGAGGATAGATCGTAATAGAAACTAAACTTTTATGATAAAAAAATAAAAACAATAGAGAACGTGATTAAAATCATTTCTCCTCTTTTATTTTAAAAGTTAAAAGTCAAAATTAATCTTGAAAGAGCAATAAATATGATGTATATGAACAAATTGACGGCAGCAAAAAATTTGAGATAAACATAGGCTTTTGAGTCTTTATCATAGTGATAAAAGGACACAAGACAAGTTTGTTTTACAATACGAATAATAGAAACATCCATTTCTTTTTTTCACGCACTTTAAAGGATTCTTATTTTTTTGAATCAATGCTTTCATTTCTCCGTTTATTTTATGTTTTAAACTTTAAAGTCATTTTTTTTTATAGTTTCGTTGGATGAAAGACAAAATATGTTTGTTTTAATATGAGTATAAATCGTGATAGAAACTAAATTTTTATGATAAAAGAAATAAATAAAAACAATAGAGAAAGCGATTAGAACCATTTTCTACTCTTTTATTTGAATAATTAATAGCCGAAGTTAATTTTGAAAGAACAATGAAAATATGATCTATATGAACAAATTGACGGCAGCAATAAAAGCGAATATAAACATGAGCTTTTGAGTCAAAAAGTGAAAAAGTATATAAGACAAGATAAGTTTATTTTACAATAAGATTCATAAAAATATCAAATTCTTATGTATGATAAGAAAAAATTAATGTTTGAAATGAAGAGTTCTGGCCTAGTTGACTTAAATTTACTTTAACCTTAGAAGAAAGGCTTAGAATGGCTTTTGATTCTTTAACGGGAAAGTAAACGTAAAACAGACTCGGTATTCTTTTAGTTAACTGGTCTGTTTGACTTTTAGAGTGATATTCAAATTTCGGACCTCCCGGAATATTCTCTTGATCATCTCGTGGTCCCTCCTACGATTTTACCCAGTGAGCATGCATTTAGTATCGCGCGCTACTTTGTTCGCAAGCAATATACAGAACGTACAACTTTGTACAACCGACAGAACCATTGAAACCAGAATGTCTCTAACTGACAACCAAAAGTACAACTGACAGAAACCAAAAGTACAACTGACAGTACAAAACCAAATCCAAAACCAAACCAAAAGTACAACTGACAGAACTATTGAAACCAGAATGTCTCTAACTGACAACCAAAAGTACAGCTGACAGAACCATTGAAACCAGAATGTCTCTAACTGACAACTTCAAATATTGAACTTGAACTAGGTTAGGTTAGGTTTGAACCTCAAAACTGGCTGGATAATAGTGTAGGATGGAAGTTAGTAGTATATCAGTGCAGTTTATTTTCCATTTTATTCCAAGCTGTTGTGTTTTTGTGTTTGAAAGAAAAGTTTGTTCCTTTTATTTTGTAATCCTTTATTCAACAGCTTGAGGTGGAAAAAACGAATTCGTGTTGTGCGTTTTGTCCTCTAATATGTTTTAGAATCAGCGGTACAGTCGAGGTCATATCCTATGTGCATGTGGTCGATCAAAAACGAGATGTACTAGTAGATTTGAGATGGTTTCAGGGCGGTTTCTTTACGCTAGCTTTGGAATTGCAGCTTATAATCTTGCTCAGTATAGAAGACAGGGTCCGAGATTCTAAAAATGAGGAAGATGAGCAAAAACAAAACAAAACAGCTTTTGTTTTTAGAAAAACAGCTATTTTCTGTTTTTCCCACAAACAAAAGAGAAAGCAGAAACAGGTCACCTGTTTTTGACACCTGTTTCTGTTTCTGTTCTGTAAGCAGATTATTCATTTACCTTCAGTCAAAACAATTTAACGCATTTGGGATGGAGTCATCAAGGCTACAATTATAATTAGACTAGACAGAGGTCAGATTGAGGTCAAGCACGTCTCTGAACCAAGATTTATGTTACTCCTTATGGTTAGTGTTGATGAACTTACCCTGTTTCTTTCATTAATATTTATTGAGCTTATAGGCAATGCACTCATTTAATGGTAAAAATCATTATTAGCTTTTCAAGTTGCTGGCTTGTTGCGTTATTTAGAGTGAACGGAAGTTGAACACAAAATTGTGGCTATTTTTAACCTTACCCTTGGTTCACACAGATCCGATTCACACACAGGTCACGCAAAAATGTGCATTTTGCGTGACTCGTCAAGTTCCATCCGTTGTCCGATGGTCGTTCCTTCGTTATGACGGATGGATAAATGCATTAAAATATCTCAACTTGTCCGTCAAAACGCAAACATCAAAGAAAGAAGTTTGAAAAAAATTAAATCTAGATTTCCGAGAAACTTATTTTAGCACTAAGATGAAAACCCATTATATATGATAAAAGGCATCCTAATCACTTTACACGCCATTTGCTGACAAAAGCTTGGTAAAAAGTTTCAGTGGAAGCTGGTTTAAAAGATAAGAAGGAAAATTTTACTAGACAAGTCTAGCCTAGCTAATTTAATTAGCCTACTTATGATACAAATTTAGGTAAATTTCTAGGTGGCGCTATAATTGAGCTAGGATAAAAGTGAAAACATCATTTGATGCTTTGTTTATGCTCTGTCATAATTCAATAATCGCTTCTGGGGCTAATTGCATCTTAAGCCCTTAAAGGGGCCCCAAAGGTATTTCATTTTTGTTACCACACAAAGAAGTTATCAACACTACCTAAGTTATTGAAAGGTGGTTAAAACATATCACTAGTTTATAAATAAGTTTTTCAAGAGTAATATATTCAAAAAATACTTATTCATAACAATTCAAACCTCATTTATTAGGCAACTCAAATAAAAACCGTTTTCCTACCGTTTCAAGTTCTTCAAATACCGTCGACAAAAATAGCGCGGAATTTTATGATTCGAAACTTTGCCGTCGACAATTCAGGGTATATTCCAATTCAGGGTATATATTTGCACATTGGGGGAAGGGTGGAGGAAAAGTTCATGGTAAATTTTCAGTGGACCAAATAATTTAGCTAGGATGAAAGTGAAAGCATCATTTGAGGTTTTTTTTATGCTCTTTCATAATTCATATAAAATACCTTCGGGACCCTTTTAAGGGCTCAAGATGCAATTATCCCCGAAAGCGATTATTGAATTATGAAAGAGCATAAAAAAGCATCAAATGATATTTTCACTTTCATCCTAGCTAAATTATAGCGCCACCTAGAAATTTACCCAAATTTGATAATTGATTGCCATTCCTTAAATAGTTGCTAATTTTTTGGTAAAGGTGAAGATTAGCTCTCATTAATGTAGGGCATAGTCCTGTTACCCAGTTTTTAATTTTTCTTGTTCCAAGAGGGGCCTTTCTGCCCTCTCCCTGTTTGCCAGTATCCCTGATCCTCCATTAACTAAGCAACTTTCTTTAAAGTTTTGGTATCTGGGAAACTAATATTCATTTTACAAGTTCCCTCTCTTCTTTATAATATTATGTAAAATTCTAGTTCATCTACTTTATGCTATCTTGGAAATGGGCTAGGTTAGGAAAATGGAACATGCAGTTATGAATTCAGGGTCAAAAACTTACTCTGGGAAGGTATTGCCAAGTTTCTAAAGAGGCGTTCACAAGCGTGTCTAGCTAGAATCATATGTCTAGACACGTGTCTAGCCAAAATTCAATGCCTTGGCAAAGACCGTTCACAATTAAAATTCGGCGCTTAGATAGACACGGCAGACAAGGCACTTGGCTAGACTCTAGAACTCAATGTCTAGGATTTTCGATTACAGCCAATCAGAATGTGTCAAGTTCCACTGTTTTCATCATTTATGTTTACATTTTTTACACTGAAATTTAATTTTGTTTTCTCATTAATTTTTTTGTTTTTTTTTTTCATTTTAGGCAAATATGCAACACCAGACATAATAAGGAAGCAAACTAAGGCAATTGTTTCGCTTATCTCTTCCATTATCTTGTGACAGTAAAAGTAGGGGTTACAGTTTTGAAAGTTTTGCCCTCATAAGCTCTCTTGATTGGCTATAATTCACAATTTGAAACTAAATTTGTCAACGTTTAAGGCATACTTTTTGAAACTAGAAAAGGTGGAAACTTAAAACAGCGGTTTTTCTATCTGGGAGAGGAATTTGACAAAAGTTAAGAAGACTTAGCATTAGTAGAGAACAGTTGGACACAAATTACTCTTGGAACAAACTCTAAAAACTGCTTTCTTGCAGTTTTAATTTTTTGCTTTCTAAATACAAGTGTGACGCTGAAATCAAGGAAATTATCATTTCATTCGTGATGTTTGGGTTTTAGTGGCACGGGCATTACAAATTTGCCTACTTGACCTAATTAACAAAACAACATTTATCCTAGTTTTCAGTTATCAGTTTCTTTTTCTCCAATTTTAGTTCTGACAATATAATTCTTGTTATTGAAGTAGAATTTTAAGCCATATCAATGTTGTTTTCAAATTTTAAGAAATGTATTTGCTGATCTTTGAAACCTCGTTAATTAGGGTTGAGCAAAGTTGTGAAGCTGAAAATAATTTTCTTGTAGCCCATTTAAGCAGAATATCTGTTTTGCAAGGTTTCACTCTTAGGACACAAAGATTTTTAAAGGTTATCCAAAGTCAGTACTCTCTAGAAAGAGAAGGAATGGAGGAAGGTACTTCAAATTACTTTCCAATGACATATTTTAGTCTGTAGGTCCATCCCTGAAAGTTTCATTTTCCTAGCCTAACCCCTTTCCAAAATAGCAAAAACTAGCTAAAATAGTATTTTACCAATAATTTTTTCAATATGCTGTGGTCCAGAGAAAGTTCTAATTCCTTTGAGGGTGTATTATACCCCTTAAATTCGTCTCAAGGACCCCTTGCTTGGAAAAATGGAGAAGCAGTAGCATATTGGTTGCAAAAATTGGAACTAGTCCCATAGCTAGATTAGTTTGAAGACAAATTTCAAATCAAATTGAGATTGTTGAACTAGCCCTGTAGCCTGAAGAAAGGTTTGGATACTATCAGAATACATTTCAGTGGTTTCAGTGATGATGTTCTTCTCTCCTTAGTTATAGACAAAATAAGATTCAATCCAAAGCTGAATTATGGATAGGCAGAAAGTATGATAACCTTCAAGTAGCTTTCCTCTCTGTAAAAGACCTGGAAATAATATATGAATGTGTAGTTTTTGAACATGTAGTAGAAACAAAAAGAATCCCATCCTCATGAAAAAAAGACCCACTTTGGAAGGGAATTTGGAGATTGGCAAAGGTCTACATTACCTACCCCTGCAGTATTGAGTACAGAGGTACTGCCCAATTGAACCAGGATAGGTAAAAGGTGAGTCATGTAACTTCCAAACTGAGCCAGGGTAGGTAAAAAGTGAGTTTTGTAAAAAAAAAGCTTAGTTGGTTAGGCTTAAAATGAGTAGAAATTACGACAAACAGAAGAGCTAACACCCCTAAGCTTTTTAAAGACCAGAGTACTTTACTGAAAACAATCTAATAACCAAAATTAGCCTACTATATACAACTAATCAATTTAGATTGTATATTCAATAGGCTGTATAATAATATTTAGTTTTGGAAGTCTTAGTAATTTTGAATATACTATTGGTATAAAAAAGAAGGTATTTGAAATATATCTTTTTTTTGTAAAGTGGAAATGATACTCTGATTTTTAGAAGACTTAGGGGGAATAGCCCACCCCAGCTTATGACAATTTTGGTTATTTTAAGTTTGACTTGATTATTCATTGTGATTATTTCATTTTGGTTCCCATTTATTTATTGATGGTGATTTCTGTTTGTTTAAGGCTTGAGTTATTATTTGCATTTATTTCAGCTCATCTTTGGTTTAATGTAGTACTTTACTTTTCTTTGAAGCACTTCTTTTGCAGAAAAATTATTTTCAATTGGTTTTCTTCCATTTTAATTGGCATAGTTTTTTTGTATGTTAATAAAAGGAATGCCTTTAAAGGTAGTTTGGATGCTGTCACATTGTATTCTAGCGGTTTCAATATTAATGACCTTTTCTCTTAAGGTATAGTTCCAATAATTATTCAATTAAAAGCTGAAGAATGGACAGGTAGAAAGTATGATTACCTTCTAGTAACTTTCCTCCCTCTAAAAGAACTTACTGGGAAATAATATTTGAATATGTAATTTTGAACATTTAGTAGCATACAAATGATCCCATCTCCACAAAAAAGGAATACACCCACTTTGAGAGACAATTTTTAGACTGGCAAAGATGCATATCACCTACTCCTGCAATATAGGGTGTAAAAGTACTGCCCAACTGAGCCAGTCAAAAAATGAGTAGGTAATTAGGATAGTTAAAATGATACCGTTGTTTATAATTTGCTTCTGCTCGGAACTCTCTCAACACCCTATACTGAAAGCTTAGCTAATCTGAAAGCTTAATTTACTGAAAGCTTGAAACTTATACACAAGGTCAAAGTTCAAAGTAAATCCAAAAAGTAATACTTGACTTCTTCTATGGAGTAGATATAGAGCTAATAGTTTTTCTGCTTAATCCCATTTGCATTTCATCGGGCACACTGAACCGATTTGATATGAACAGTTCTGCGTTTTTGCTGCATCCGTTATGCGTTAGCCGTTCTGCGTGAGAAAAAAAAACAGATCTACATTCGGCGTTTTCTGGAAAACTGGGGCGTTGTGGGATGCATGTGGAACAGGGTTGCCAATTTGCAAACTTTTCGTGCGAAATGCACTCTCTGTTTTTCATTGCACTTTTTCACACTACGGACCGGACTTGCACTCTTTTTTGCCCATTATTTGCTCTTTGCACTCTTTTTTGCACAATTTTATGAAATGATGATAGAAAAATTATTAAGCGAAATAAGAAATTAAACTATTTAAATGCAAAAGATAGAACACCTAGCCGGTATGATCCCTGTTATCTATGCCTGGGCTGTTCCCCAGGCGTCCTTCTCGTTTCGTCAGCCATTTACCAAGAAGTAGATCAAAGCACAGATAACCAGTGAAAACGTAGAAAATTCAAATCGAGTTTTATTGAAGGAAGTTGAAAACTAAAAAAAAAATTTTAAACAAGAAAAACGGGTTTTAACTTTCTATAAAGCAGTGAAATACAAAACAATTAATTATGAACAAAAGCTCCGAATATTTCGACCCCACATCCGGGAGCCTTTCTCAACGGAAAAAAAATAAAATAAATAAATAAAAAAAATATATTCAAAAAATACTTATTTATAACAATTCAAACCTCATTTATTAGGCAACTCAAATAAAAACCGTTTTCCTACCGTTTCAAGTTCTTCAAATACCGTCGACAAAAATAGCGCGGAATTTTATGATTCGAAACTTTGCCGTCGACAATTCAGGGTATATTCCAATTCAGGGTATATATTTGCACATTGGGGGAAGGGTGGAGGAAAAGTTCATGGTAAATTTGCAGTGGACCAAATAATTTAGCTAGGATGAAAGTGAAAGCATCATTTGAGGTTTTTTTTTATGCTCTTTCATAATTCATATAAAATACCTTCGGGACCCCTTTAAGGGCTCAAGATGCAATTAGTCCCGAAAGCGATTATTGAATTATGAAAGAGCATAAAAAAGCATCAAATGATGTTTTCACTTTCATCCTAGCTAAATTATAGCGCCACCTAGAAATTTACCCAAATTTGATAATTGATTGCCATTCCTTAAATAGTTGCTAATTTTTTGGTAGATTTCTGTAAAGGTGAAGATTAGCTCTCCCATTAATGTAGGGCATAGTCCTGTTACCCAGTTTGTAATTTTTCTTGTTCCAAGAGGGGCCTTTCTGCCCTCTCCCTGTTTGCCAGTATCCCTGATCCTCCATTAACTAAGCAACTTTCTTTAAAGTTTTGGTATCTGGGAAACTAATATTCATTTTACAAGTTCCCTCTCTTCTTTATAATATTATGTAAAATTCTAGTTCAGCTACTTTATGCTATCTTGGAAATGGGCTAGGTTAGGAAAATGGAACATGCAGTTATGAATTCAGGGTCAAAAACATACTCTCGGAAGGTATTGCCAAGTTTCTAAAGAGGCTTTCACAAGCGTGTCTAGTTAGAATCATATGTTTAGACACGTGTCTAGCCAAAATTCAATGCCTTGGCAAAGACCATTCACAATTAAAATTCGGCGCTTAGATAGACACGGCAGACAAGGCACTTGGCTAGACTCTAGAACTCAATGTCTAGGATTTTCGATTACAGCCAATCAGAATGTGTCAAGTTCCACTGTTTTCATCATTTATGTTTACATTTTTTACACTGAAATTTAATTTTGTTTTCTCATTAATTTTTTTGTTTTTTTTTTCTCATTTTAGGCAAATATGCAACACCAGACATAATAAGGAAGCAAACTAAGGCAATTGTTTCGCTTATCTCTTCCATTATCTTGTGACAGTAAAAGTAGGGGTTACAGTTTTGAAAGTTTTGCCCTCATAAGCTCTCTTGATTGGCTATAATTGACAATTTGAAACTAAATTTGTCAACGTTTAAGGCATACTTTTTGAAACTAGAAAAGGTGGAAACTTACAGCGGTTTTTCTATCTGGGAGAGGAATTTGACAAAAGTTAAGAAGACTTAGCAGTAGTAGAGAACAGTTGGACACAAATTACTCTTGGAACAAACTCTAAAAACTGCTTTCTTGCAGTTTTAATTTTTTGCTTTCTAAATACAAGTGTGACGCTGAAATCAAGGAAATTATCATTTCATTCGTGATGTTTGGGTTTTAGTGGCACGGGCATTACAAATTTGCCTACTTGACCTAATTAACAAAACAACATTTATCCTAGTTTTCAGTTATCAGTTTCTTTTTCTCCAATTTTAGTTCTGACAATATAATTCTTGTTATTGAAGTAGAATTTTAAGCCATATCAATGTTGTTTTCAAATTTTAAGAAATGTATTTGCTGATCTTTGAAACCTCGTTAATTAGGGTTGAGCAAAGTTGTGAAGCTGAAAATAATTTTCTTGTAGCCCATTTAAGCAGAATATCTGTTTTGCAAGGTTTCACTCTTAGGACACAAAGATTTTTAAAGGTTATCCAAAGTCAGTACTCTCTAGAAAGAGAAGGAATGGAGGAAGGTAGGCTACTTCAAATTACTTTCCAATGACATATTTTAGTCTGTAGGTCCATCCCTGAAAGTTTCATTTTCCTAGCCTAATCCCTTTCCAAAATAGCAAAAACTAGCTAAAATAGTATTTTACCAATAATTTTTTCAATATGCTGTGGTCCAGAGAAAGTTCTAATTCCTTTGAGGGTGTATTATACCCCTTAAATTCATCTCAAGGACCCCTTGCTTGGAAAAATGGAGAAGCAGTAGCATATTGGTTGCAAAAATTGGAACTAGTCCCATAGCTAGATTAGTTTGAAGACAAATTTCAAATCAAATTGAGATTGTTGAACTAGCCCTGTAGCCTGAAGAAAGGTTTGGATACTATCAGAATACATTTCAGTGGTTTCAGTGATGATGTTCTTCTCTCCTTAGTTATAGATAAAATAAGATTCAATCCAAAGCTGAATTATGGATAGGCAGAAAGTATGATAACCTTCAAGTAGCTTTCCTCTCTGTAAAAGACCTGGAAATAATATATGAATGTGTAGTTTTTGAACGTGTAGTAGAAACAAAAAGAATCCCATCCTCATGAAAAAAAGACCCACTTTGGAAGGGAATTTGGAGATTGGCAAAGGTGTACATTACCTACCCCTGCAGTATTGAGTACAGAGGTACTGCCCAATTGAACCAGGATAGGTAAAAGGTGAGTCATGTAACTTCCAAACTGAGCCAGGGTAGGTAAAAAGTGAGTTTTGTAAAAAAAGCTTAGTTGGTTAGGCTTAAAATGAGTAGAAATTACGACAAACAGAAGAGCTAACACCCCTAAGCTTTTTAAAGACCAGAGTACTTTACTGAAAACAATCTAATAACCAAAATTAGCCTACTATATACAACTAATCAATTTGGATTGTATATTCAATAGGCTGTATAATAATATTTAGTTTTGGAAGTCTTAGTAATTTTGAATATACTATTGGTATAAAAAAGAAGGTATTTGAAATATATCTTTTTTTTGTAAAGTGGAAATGATACTCTGATTTTTAGAAGACTTAGGGGGAATAGCCCACCCCAGCTTATGACAATTTTGGTTATTTTAAGTTTGACTTGATTATTCATTGTGATTATTTCATTTTGGTTCCCATTTATTTATTGATGGTGATTTCTGTTTGTTTAAGGCTTGAGTTATTATTTGCATTTATTTCAGCTCATCTTTGGTTTAATGTAGTACTTTACTTTTCTTTGAAGCACTTCTTTTGCAGAAAAATTATTTTCAATTGGTTTTCTTCCATTTTAATTGGCATAGTTTTTTTGTATGTTAATAAAAGGAATGCCTTTAAAGGTGTTTTTGAAGTTTGGATGCTGTCACATTGTATTCTAGCAGTTTCAATATTAATGACCTTTTCTCTTAAGGTATAGTTCCAATAATATTCAATTAAAAGCTGAAGAATGGACAGGTAGAAAGTATGATTACCTTCTAGTAACTTTCCTCCCTCTAAAAGAACTTACTGGGAAATAATATTTGAATATGTAATTTTGAACATTTAGTAGCATACAAATGATCCCATCTCCACAAAAAAGGAATACACCCACTTTGAGAGACAATTTTTAGACTGGCAAAGATGCATATCACCTACTCCTGCAATATAGGGTGTAAAAGTACTGCCCAACTGAGCCAGTCAAAAAATGAGTAGGTAATTAGGATAGTTAAAATGATACCGTCGTTTATAATTTGCTTCTGCTCGGAACTCTCTCAACACCCTATACTGAAAGCTTAGCTAATCTGAAAGCTTAATTTACTGAAAGCTTGAAACTTATACACAAGGTCAAAATTCAAAGTAAATCCAAAAAGTAATACTTGACTTCTTCTATGGAGTAGATATAGAGCTAATAGTTTTTCTGCTTAATCCCATTTGCATTTCATCGGGCACACTGAACCGATTTGATATGAACAGTTCTGCGTTTTTGCTGCATCCGTTATGCGTTAGCCGTTCTGCATGAGAAAAAAAAACGGATCTACATTCGGCGTTTTCTGGAAAACTGGGGCGCTGTGGGATGCATGTGGAACAGGGTTGCCAATTTGCAAACTTTTCGTGCAAAATGCACTCTCTGTTTTTCATTGCACTTTTTCACACTACGGACCGGACTTGCACTCTTTTTTGCCCATTATTTGCTCTTTGAACTCTTTTTTGCACAATTTTATGAAATGATGATAGAAAAATTATTAAGCGAAATAAGAAATTAAACTATTTAAATGCAAAAGATAGAACACCTAGCCGGTATGATCCCTGTTATCTATGCCTGGGCTGTTCCCCAGGCGTCCTTCTCGTTTCGTCAGCCATTTACCAAGAAGTAGATCAAAGCATAGATAACCAGTGAAAACGTAGAAAATTCAAATCGAGTTTTATTGAAGGAAGTTGAAAACTAAAAAAAAATTTTTAAACAAGAAAAACGGGTTTTAATTTTCTATAAAGCAGTGAAATACAAAACAATTAACTATGCACAAAAGCTCCGAATATTTCGGCCCCACATCCGGGAGCCTTTCTCAACAGAAAAAAAATAAAATAAATAAATAAAAAAAAAAAAACTTAACTTACATCACATTAAAACATACTAAACACATAAAGAGAAAGAAAAAAAGAAAAATTATAAATAAATAAGAAAAAAAACTCACATATTAAATAAACACTTCCATGCACTGAATGTCTATAATGATTCAACTCGCCTCCTCCAAGTATATAAATGGAAATATATTAAATAAACACTTCCATCCACTGAATGTCTATAATGATTCAACTCGCCTCCTCCCAGTATATAAATGGAAATCTATCAAAAATTAAGAATATATTTATACTTAGACCAAAACAATAAAAGGTCAACTAACCCCCCGGCCCATAACCCCTAATTAAATTTCACAAGTTCATCAACCAATTTATGAATTGTAAATTGAATGGATTCGTTTGGTTGCAAGCTTAGCTGCAGTTCGTTTACTTTTCTCATCATTTAACCCATTCTGACCTTTGTTCGCAAGGTCATCTTTCGTTTCAGAAATATTATGAAAATCAGTACTGGTTGAATATCTTGCCTGCATTTTAATTAAACTATTATAAATTGAATTGATCCTAAATTCCCCTTCATCTTTATTAATACTAGTACCCCCATATATTGTCTTTTTTATTTCTATAATTTCCTTGAAGCTTTGTAAAAGTCCTACAGATGTATCTACTATTTTTGTTTGATCAAATAAAATACTGTGATGAGGAAAATTATAAAGATGTTCTGCAACAGCTGACTCAAACGTTTCTGGTGTTTTGTTTTGTTTTAGAGCGCAATCTATTGCATTCTTGTGTTGTTGTAGCCTATTTTCTAAAGTTTGTTGCGTTCTTCCCACATAAAATTTACCACAAGAACATGGAATTTTGTATACTCCCTTTTGCAAATTTCTCGGTACCTTGTCTTTCCCTTTATTTAACAACGAGCTTATATTATGTCCTGATTTAAATGCTGTATTTATATTACGTTTTTTTAATTCTCTTCTTAATTTTTGTGATAAAATTGGTATAAAAGGCAAAGTTATGTAATTTGTTTCTTGATTTGACCCATCTTCTTCTAATTTTTTTGGTTCCGTCAACTTTTTTTTCCTTTTTTCAATTATTTGAGAAATCATATTTTCCGGATAGCCATTACCTATTAGAATATCCTTAATAAAAATTAGTTCATTTCTTATGTATCCTGGTGATGCTAATTTTAATACCCTAAAAATTTTAACCAAAAATTTTTGCAGTTAAAAAGGGAAAAAGAAAAACAAAAACTATCAATGTATAAGCCTAAGTATTTCCCAGGTCCTGGGGTGATTAATTTAAGCAAAAAGGAGTTAACCAAAGAACAAAAGGAAATCCTTGAAAGAGGTATAAAATTTGGACTAAATCCTAAAAATGTACCAATAGAGGAAATTATTTCAAAGATTGAAACAGGGATTCATAAGTTTCCAAAAGATATAAATAATGTAGATGAGTTAAGACTAAGGGTAGTGAATATTTTAACAGATTTTGGTAGTTATCAAGAAAAAGTTAAGAACAAAGATATTAAAATTTTAAAAGATTTAAAAAAAGATGATTCTCTAATAATAACGAAAGCGGATAAGAGCAATACAGTAGTAATCCTAGAAAAAGATGATTATGATAGTAAAATAGAAACAATTCTAAGTGATACTTCAACATATAAAAAACTTATAATTTTTCTTTTTTTCTTTCTCTTTATGTGTTTAGTATGTTTTAATGTGATGTAAGTTAAGTTTTTTTTTTTTTTATTTATTTATTTTATTTTATTTTTTTTCCGTTGAGAAAGGCTCCCGGATGTGGGGCCGAAATATTCGGAGCTTTTGTGCATAATTAATTGTTTTGTATTTCACTGCTTTATAGAAAATTAAAACCCGTTTTTCTTGTTTAAAATTTTTTTTTTGTTTTTAATGGAAAAGCAGTGTGGTCTAAGAAATTATTTACGTCTAGCCTACGGGTGGCAAAAGACCAATTCAATTTTATTATTTTTGAATTTAGCAAAAAAACATGCCAATATAATTACACAACAAAAGTTTTTAGAAAAGTGCAAAGTAAATAAACTAATTCCAAAATCGTTTCGTTTTAATTATCATTTAAATACATATAATGAAGAAAAGCACACGAGAAAGGTAAATTTACTAAACTTAAACCATGTACTGAAAGATAAACGTTTCCAGAGATCACAAGTTGTAAAAGAAATAGATTTTTTAAAACATTGCCTTGGTAATTTCCTTAATACAAATGATTTCCAACAAATTATATCAATCTTTAAAAATTCTTTTGAACATGTTCTAAGATTATCTAGGGAAAGACTAAACCAAAAATTTTTGCAGTTAAAAAGGGAAAAAGAAAAACAAAAACTATCAATGTATAAGCCTAATTATTTCCCAGGTCCTGGGGTGATTAAATTAAGCAAAAAGGAGTTAACCAAAGAACAAAAGGAAATCCTTGAAAGAGGTATAAAATTTGGACTAAATCCAAAAAATGTACCGATAGAGGAAATTATTTCAAAGATTGAAACAGGGATTCATAAGTTTCCAAAAGATATAAATAATGTAGATGAGTTAAGACTAAGGGTAGTGAATATTTTAACAGATTTTGGTAGTTATCAAGAAAAAGTTATGAACAAAGATATTAAAATTTTAAAAGATTTAAAAAAAGATGATTCTCTAATAATAACGAAAGCGGATAAGAGCAATACAGTAGTAATCCTAGAAAATATGATTATGATAGTAAAATAGAAACAATTCTAAGTGATACTTTGACATATAAAAAACTTAACTCGGACCCAACTGATTTGTATGCTAAAAGATTAAGAAAAGATTTAGAAGACCTTAAAACAAATGGAAGTATCACACCCCAGATGTATCACAAGTTCTTTCCAAGGGGATCAGTTAGCCCTAGAATATATGGTTTGCCAAAAATACATAAAACAGGCATCCCCTTAAGACCTATTGTTTCAACAACCAATTCACCAACGGTAAAAATCGAGAAATGGGCAGCAATGACACTTAAACCATTATTATATCTCCAAAATTCGTATATAAAAAACTCAAAATTTTTAAAAGATAAACTTATAAGTGTAGAAATATTAGAAGAATCTAGATTGTTCAGTTTTGATATAAAATCCATGTATACGTATATTCCTTTTGATAAATCGTTTAGTATTTTATCCAAAAAACTTGAGGAACGAAAAAATGAGATAGAAGAATTATCTTCGGGAATTGAACTGGAAACTATATTAAATTTAGTCAGAATAACTAGCAGGTATACTAACTATTTCACGTTTAGAGATAATTTTTACCATCAAATTAGGGGTTTAGCAATGGGAGGGCCTTTAAGTCCGTTGTTAGCAAATATTTATGTAGAGTATGTTGAAAATTTAGCTATAGAAACATGTTTTTTAAAACCTAAATTTTGGGGCAGATATACGGATGATATTTTAGTTATTTGGAATTACGGGGAATCAGAAATTGAAGGTTTTTTGGAACATTTAAATAATTTGGGAGGAGAATTAATTTTTACAATTGAAAAGGAAACAGAGAATAAGTTACCGTTTCTAGATATTTTGATCCATAGAAATAATAACGAACTAGCATTTTCAATTTACCGTAAACCGACTAGTAACAACCGTTATTTGTCTTTCACATCAAATCATCCGATCCAGGTAAAAAGGGGTGTGGTTATTTCTTTAGTTGATAGGGTATTAAAATTAGTATCACCAGGATACATAAGAAATGAACTAATTTTTATTAAGGATATTCTAATAGGTAATGGCTATCCGGAAAATATGATTTCTCAAATAATTGAAAAAAGGAAAAAAAAGTTGACGGAACCAAAAAATTAGAAGAAGATGGGTCAAATCAAGAAACAAATTACATAACTTTGCCTTTTATACCAATTTTATCACAAAAATTAAGAAGAGAATTAAAAAAAACATAATATAAATACAGCATTTAAATCAGGACATAATATAAGCTCGTTGTTAAATAAAGGGAAAGACAAGGTACCGAGAAATTTGCAAAAGGGAATATACAAAATTCCATGTTCTTGTGGTAAATTTTATGTGGGAAGAACGCAACAAACTTTAGAAAATAGGCTACAACAACACAAGAATGCAATAGATTGCGCTCTAAAACAAAACAAAACACCAGAAACGTTTGAGTCAGCTGTTGCAAAACATCTTTATAATTTTCCTCATCACAGTATTTTATTTGATCAAACAAAAATAGTAGATACGTCTGTAGGACTTTTACAAAGCTTCAGGGAAATTATAGAAATAAAAAAGATAATATATGGGGGTACTAGTATCAATAAAGATGAAGGGGAATTTAGGATCAATTCAATTTATAATAGTTTAATTAAAATGCAGGCAAGATATTCAACCAGTACTGATTTTAATAATATTTCTGAAACGAAAGATGACCTTGCGAACAAAGGTCAGAATGGGTTAAATGATGAGAAAAGTAAACGAACTGCAGCTAAGCTTGCAACCAAACGAATCCATTCAATTTATAATTCATAAATTGGTTGATCAACTTGTGAAATTTAATTAGGGGTTATGGGCCGGGGGGTTAGTTGACCTTTTATTGTTTTGGTCTAAGTATAAATATATTCTTCATTTTTGATAGATTTCCATTTATATACTGGGAGGAGGCGAGTTGAATCATTATAGACATTCAGTGCATGGAAGTGTTTATTTAATATATTTCCATTTTTATACTTGGAGGAGGCGAGTTGAATCATTATAGACATTCAGTGCATGGAAGTGTTTATTTAATATGTGAGTTTTGTTTCTTATTTATTTATAATTTTTCTTTTTTTCTTTCTCTTTATGTGTTTAGTATGTTTTAATGTGATGTAAGTTAAGTTTTTTTTTTATTTTATTTATTTATTTTATTTTATTTTTTTTCCGTTGAGAAAGGCTCCCCGATGTGGGGCCGAAATATTCGGAGCTTTTGTGCATAATTAATTGTTTTGTATTTCACTGCTTTATAGAAAATTAAAACCCGTTTTTCTTGTTTAAATTTTTTTTTTTGTTTTTAATGGAAAAGCAGTGTGGTCTAAGAAATTATTTACGTATAGCCTACGGGTGGCAAAAGACCAATTCAATTTTATTATTTTTGAATTTAGCAAAAAAACATGCCAATATAATTACACAACAAAAGTTTTTAGAAAAGTGCAAAGTAAATAAACTAATTCCAAAATCGTTTCGTTTTAATTATCATTTAAATACATATAATGAAGAAAAGCACACGAGAAAGGTAAATTTACTAAACTTAAACCATGTACTGAAAGATAAACGTTTCCAGAGATCACAAGTTGTAAAAGAAATAGATTTTTTAAAACATAGCCTTGGTAATTTCCTTAATACAAATGATTTCCAACAAATTATATCAATCTTTAAAAATTCTTTTGAACATGTTCTAAGATTATCTAGCGAAAGACTAAACCAAAAATTTTTGCAGTTAAAAAGGGAAAAAGAAAAACAAAAACTATCAATGTATAAGCCTAATTATTTCCCAGGTCCTGGGGTGATTAATTTAAGCAAAAAGGAGCTAACCAAAGAACAAAAGGAAATCCTTGAAAGAGGTATAAAATTTGGACTAAATCCTAAAAATGTACCATAGAGGAAATTATTTCAAAGATTGAAACAGGGATTCATAAGTTTCCAAAAGATATAAATAATGTAGATGAGTTAAGACTAAGGGTAGTGAATATTTTAACAGATTTTGGTAGTTATCAAGAAAAAGTTAAGAACAAAGATATTGAAATTTTAAAAGATTTAAAAAAAGATGATTCTCTAATAATAACGAAAGCGGATAAGAGCAATACAGTAGTAATCCTAGAAAAAGATGATTATGATAGTAAAATAGAAACAATTCTAAGTGATACTTTGACATATAAAAAACTTAACTCGGACCCAACTGATTTGTATGCTAAAAGATTAAGAAAAGATTTAGAAGACGTTAAAACAAATGGAAGTATCACACCCCAGATGTATCACAAGTTCTTTCCAAGGGGATCAGTTAGCCCTAGAATATATGGTTTGCCAAAAATACATAAAACAGGCATCCCCTTAAGACCTATTGTTTCAACAACCGATTCACCAACGGTAAAAATCGAGAAATGGGCAGCAATGACACTTAAACCATTATTATATCTCCAAAATTCGTATATAAAAAACTAAAAATTTTTAAAAGATAAACTTATAAGTGTAGAAATATCAGAAGAATCTAGATTGTTCAGTTTTGATATAAAATCCATGTATACGTATATTCCTTTTGATAAATCGTTTAGTATTTTATCCAAAAAACTTGAGGAACGAAAAAATGAGATAGAAGAATTATCTTCGGGAATTGAACTGGAAACTATATTAAATTTAGTCAGAATAACTAGCAGGTATACTAACTATTTCACGTTTAGAGATAATTTTTACCATCAAATTAGGGGTTTAGCAATGGGAGGGCCTTTAAGTCCGTTGTTAGCAAATATTTATGTAGAGTATGTTGAAAATTTAGCTATAGAAACATATTTTTTAAAACCTAAATTTTGGGGCAGATATATGGATGATATTTTAGTTATTTGGAATTACGGGGAATCAGAAATTGAAGGTTTTTTGGAACATTTAAATAATTTGGGAGGAGAATTAATTTTTACAATTGAAAAGGAAACAGAGAATAAGTTACAGTTTCTAGATATTTTGATCCATAGAAATAATAACGAACTAGCATTTTCAATTTACCGTAAACCGACTAGTAACAACCGTTATTTGTCTTTCACATCAAATCATCCGATCCAGGTAAAAAGGGGTGTGGTTATTTCTTTAGTTGATAGGGTATTAAAATTAGCATCACCAGGATACATAAAAAATGAACTAATTTTTATTAAAGATATTCTAATAGGTAATGGCTATCCGGAAAATATGATTTCTCAAATAATTGAAAAAAGGAAAAAAAAGTTGACGGAACCAAAAAAATTAGAAGAAGATGGGTCAAATCAAGAAACAAATTACATAACTTTGCCTTTTATACCAATTTTATCACAAAAATTAAGAAGAGAATTAAAAAAACATAATATAAATACAGCATTTAAATCAGGACATAATATAAGCTCGTTGTTAAATAAAGGGAAAGACAAGGTACCGAGAAATTTGCAAAAGGGAGTATACAAAATTCCATGTTCTTGTGGTAAATTTTATGTGGGAAGAACGCAACAAACTTTAGAAAATAGGCTACAACAACACAAGAATGCAATAGATTGCGCTCTTAAACAAAACAAAACACCAGAAACATTTGAGTCAGCTGTTGCAGAACATCTTTATAATTTTCCTCATCACAGTATTTTATTTGATCAAACAAAAATAGTAGATACGTCTGTAGGACTTTTACAAAGCTTCAGGGAAATTATAGAAATAAAAGAGATAATATATGGGGGTACTAGTGTCAATAAAGATGAAGGGGAATTCAGGATCAATTCAATTTATAATAGTTTAATTAAAATGCAGGCAAGATATTCAACCAGTACTGATTTTAATAATATTTCTGAAACGAAAGATGACCTTGTGAACAAAGGTCAGAATGGGTTAAATGATGAGAAAAGTAAACGAACTGCAGCTAAGCTTGCAACCAAACGAATCCATTCAATTTATAATTCATAAATTGGTTGATGAACTTGTGAAATTTAATTAGGGGTTATGGGCCGGGGGGTTAGTTGACCTTTTATTGTTTTGGTCTAAGTATAAATATATTCTTCATTTTTGATAGATTTCCATTTATATACTGGGAGGAGGCGAGTTGAATCATTATAGACATTCAGTGCATGGAAGTGTTTATTTAATATGTGAGTTTTGTTTCTTATTTATTTATAATTTTTCTTTTTTTCTTTCTCTTTATGTGTTTAGTATGTTTTAATGTGATGTAAGTTAAGTTTTTTTTTTATTTTTTTATTTATTTTTTTTTTTTTCCGTTGAGAAAGGCTCCCGGATGTGGGGCCGAAATATTCGGAGCTTTTGTGCATAATTAATTGTTTTGTATTTCACTGCTTTATAGAAAATTAAAACCCGTTTTTCTTGTTTAAAATTTTTTTTTTGTTTTTAATGGAAAAGCAGTGTGGTCTAAGAAATTATTTACGTCTAGCCTACGGGTGGCAAAAGACCAATTCAATTTTATTATTTTTGAATTTAGCAAAAAAACATGCCAATATAATTACACAACAAAAGTTTTTAGAAAAGTGCAAAGTAAATAAACTAATTCCAAAATCGTTTCGTTTATTTATCATTTAAATACATATAATGAAGAAAAGCACACGAGAAAGGTAAATTTACTAAACTTAAACCATATACTGAAAGATAAACGTTTCCAGAGATCACAAGTTGTAAAAGAAATAGATTTTTTAAAACATAGGCTTGGTAATTTCCTTAATACAATTGATTTCCAACAAATTATATCAATCTTTAAAAATTCTTTTGAACATGTTCTAAGATTATCTAGGGAAAGACTAAACCAAAAATTTTTGCAGTTAAAAAGGGAAAAAGAAAAACAAAAACTATCAATGTATAAGCCTAATTATTTCCCAGGTCCTGGGGTGATTAATTTAAGCAAAAAGGAGTTAACCAAAGAACAAAAGGAAATCCTTGAAAGAGGTATAAAATTTGGACTAAATCCTAAAAATGTACCGATAGAGGAAATTATTTCAAAGATTGAAACAGGGATTCATAAGTTTCCAAAAGATATAAATAATGTAGATGAGTTAAGACTAAGGGTAGTGAATATTTTAACAGATTTTGGTAGTTATCAAGAAAAAGTTAAGAACAAAGATATTAAAATTTTAAAAGATTTAAAAAAATACGATTCTCTAATAATAACGAAAGCGGATAAGAGCAATACAGTAGTAATTCTAGAAAAAGATGATTATGATAGTAAAATAGAAACAATTCTAAGTGATACTTCAACATATAAAAAACTTAACTCGGACCCAACTGATTTGTATGCTAAAAGATTAAGAAAAGATTTAGAAGACCTTAAAACAAATGGAAGTATCACACCCCAGATGTATCACAAGTTCTTTCCAAGGGGATCAGTTAGCCCTAGAATATATGGTTTGCCAAAAATACATAAAACAGGCATCCCCTTAAGACCTATTGTTTCAACAACCAATTCACCAACGGTAAAAATCGAGAAATGGGCAGCAATGACACTTAAACAATTATTATATCTCCAAAATTCTTATATAAAAACTCAAAATTTTTAAAAGATAAACTTATAAGTGTAGAAATATCAGAAGAATCTAGATTGTTCATTTTTGATATAAAATCCATGTATACGTATATTCCTTTTGATAAATCGTTTAGTATTTTATCCAAAAAACTTGAGGAACGAAAAAATGAGATAGAAGAATTATCTTCGGGAATTGAACTGGAAACTATATTAAATTTAGTCAGAATAACTAGCAGGTATACTAACTATTTCACGTTTAGAGATAATTTTTACCATCAAATTAGGGGTTTAGCAATGGGAGGGCCTTTAAGTCCGTTGTTAGCAAATATTTATGTAGAGTATGTTGAAAATTTAGCTATAGAAACATATTTTTTAAAACCTAAATTTTGGGGCAGATATATGGATGATATTTTAGTTATTTGGAATTACGGGGAATCAGAAATTGAAGGTTTTTTGGAACATTTAAATAATTTGGGAGGAGAATTAATTTTTACAATTGAAAAGGAAACAGAGAATAAGTTACCGTTTCTAGATATTTTGATCCATAGAAATAATAACGAACTAGCATTTTCAATTTACCGTAAACCGACTAGTAACAACCGTTATTTGTCTTTTACATCAAATCATCCGATCCAGGTAAAAAGGGGTGTGGTTATTTCTTTAGTTGATAGGGTATTAAAATTAGCATCACCAGGATACATAAGAAATGAACTAATTTTTATTAAGGATATTCTAATAGGTAATGGCTATCCGGAAAATATGATTTCTCAAATAATTGAAAAAAGGAAAAAAAAGTTGACGGAACCAAAAAAATTAGAAGAAGATGGGTCAAATCAAGAAACAAATTACATAACTTTGCCTTTTATACCAATTTTATAACAAAAATTAAGAAGAGAATTAAAAAAACATAATATAAATACAGCATTTAAATCAGGACATAATATAAGCTCGTTGTTAAATAAAGGGAAAGACAAGGTACCGAGAAATTTGCAAAAGGGAGTATACAAAATTCCATGTTCTTATGGTAAATTTTATGTGGGAAGAACGCAACAAACTTTAGAAAATAGGCTACAACAACACAAGAATGCAATAGATTGCGCTCTAAAACAAAACAAAACACCAGAAACGTTTGAGTCAGCTGTTGCAGAACATCTTTATAATTTTCCTCATCACAGTATTTTATTTGATCAAACAAAAATAGTAGATACGTCTTTAGGACTTTTACAAAGCTTCAGGGAAATTATAGAAATAAAAAAGATAATATATGGGGGTACTAGTATCAATAAAGATGAAGGGGAATTTAGGATCAATTCAATTTATAATAGTTTAATTAAAATGCAGGCAAGATATTCAACCAGTACTGATTTTAATAATATTTCTGAAACGAAAGATGACCTTGCGAACAAAGGTCAGAATGGGTTAAATGATGAGAAAAGTAAACGAACTGCAGCTAAGCTTGCAACCAAACGAATCCATTCAATTTATAATTCATAAATTGGTTGATGAACTTGTGAAATTTAATTAGGGGTTATGGGCCGGGGGGTTAGTTGACCTTTTATTGTTTTGGTCTAAGTATAAATATATTCTTCATTTTTGATAGATTTCCATTTATATACTGGGAGGAGGCGAGTTGAATCATTATAGACATTCAGTGCATGGAAGTGTTTATTTAATATATTTCATTTATATACTTGGAGGAGGCGAGTTGAATCATTATAGACATTCAGTGCATGGAAGTGTTTATTTAATATGTGAGTTTTGTTTCTTATTTATTTATAATTTTTCTTTTTTTCTTTCTCTTTATGTGTTTAGTATGTTTTAATGTGATGTAAGTTAAGTTTTTTTTTTTTTTTTTATTTATTTATTTTTTTTTTCCGTTGAGAAAGGCTCCCGGATGTGGGGCCGAAATATTCGGAGCTTTTGTGCATAATTAATTGTTTTGTATTTCACTGCTTTATAGAAAATTAATACCCGTTTCTCTTGTTTAAATTTTTTTTTTTTGTTTTTTATGGAAAAGCAGTGTGGTCTAAGAAATTATTTACGTATAGCCTACGGGTGGCAAAAGAACAATTCAATTTTATTATTTTTGAATTTAGCAAAAAAACATGCCAATATAATTACACAACAAAAGTTTTTAGAAAAGTGCAAAGTAAATAAACTAATTCCAAAATCGTTTCGTTTTAATTATCATTTAAATACATATAATGAAGAAAAGCACACGAGAAAGGTAAATTTACTAAACTTAAACCATGTACTGAAAGATAAACGTTTCCAGAGATCACAAGTTGTAAAAGAAATAGATTTTTTAAAACATAGCCTTGGTAATTTCCTTAATACAAATGATTTCCAACAAATTATATCAACCTTTAAAAATTCTTTTGAACATGTTCTAAGATTATCTAGGGAAAGACTAAACCAAAAATTTTTGCAGTTAAAAAGGGAAAAAGAAAAACAAAAACTATCAATGTATAAGCCTAATTATTTCCCAGGTCCTGGGGTGATTAATTTAAGCAAAAAGGAGTTAACCAAAGAACAAAAGGAAATCCTTGAAAGAGGTATAAAATTTGGACTAAATCCTAAAAATGTACCAATAGAGGAAATTATTTCAAAGATTGAAACAGGGATCCATAAGTTTCCAAAAGATATAAATAATGTAGATGAGTTAAGACTAAGGGTAGTGAATATTTTAACAGATTTTGGTAGTTATCAAGAAAAAGTTAAGAACAAAGGTATTAAAATTTTAAAAGATTTAAAAAAAGATGATTCTCTAATAATAACGAAAGCGGATAAGAGCAATACAGTAGTAATCCTAGAAAAAGATGATTATGATAGTAAAATAGAAACAATTCTAAGTGATACTTCAACATATAAAAAACTTAACTCGGACCCAACTGATTTGTATGCTAAAAGATTAAGAAAAGATTTAGAAGACCTTAAAACAAATGGAAGTATCACACCCCAGATGTATCACAAGTTCTATCCAAGGGGATCAGTTAGCCCTAGAATATATGGTTTGCCAAAAATACATAAAACAGGCATCCCCTTAAGACCTATTGTTTCAACAACCAATTCACCAACGGTAAAAATCGAGAAATGGGCAGCAATGACACTTAAACCATTATTATATCTCCGAAATTCGTATATAAAAAACTCAAAATTTTTAAAAGATAAACTTAGAAGTGTAGAAATATCAGAAGAATCTAGATTGTTCAGTTTTGATATAAAATCCATGTATACGTATATTCCTTTTGATAAATCGTTTAGTATTTTATCCAAAAAACTTGAGGAACGAAAAAATGAGATAGAAGAATTATCTTTGGGAATTGAACTGGAAACTATATTAAATTTAGTCAGAATAACTAGCAGGTATACTAACTATTTCACGTTAGAGATAATTTTTACCATCAAATTAGGGGTTTAGCAATGGGAGGGCCTTTAAGTCAGTTGTTAGCAAATATTTATGTAGAGTTATGTTAAAAATTTAGCTAGAGAAACATATTTATTAAAACCTAAATTTTGGGGCAGATATATGGATGATATTTTAGTTATTTGGAATTACGGGGAATCAGAAATTGAAGGTTTTTTGGAACATTTAAATAATTTGGGAGGAGAATTAATTTTTACAATTGAAAAGGAAACAGAGAATAAGTTACCGTTTCTAGATATTTTGATCCATAGAAATAATAACGAACTAGCATTTTCAATTTACCGTAAACCGACTAGTAACAACCGTTATTTGTCTTTCACATCAAATCATCCGATCCAGGTAAAAAGGGGTGTGGTTATTTCTTTAGTTGATAGGGTATTAAAATTAGCATCACCAGGATACATAAGAAATGAACTAATTTTTATTAAGGACATTCTAATAGGTAATGGCTATCCGGAAAATATGATTTCTCAAATAATTGAAAAAAGGAAAAAAAAAGTTGACGGAACCCAAAAAATTAGAAGAAGATGGGTCAAATCAAGAAACAAATTACATAACTTTGCCTTTTATACCAATTTTATCACAAAAATTAAGAAGAGAATTAAAAAAACATAATATAAATACAGCATTTAAATCAGGACATAATATAAGCTCGTTGTTAAATAAAGGGAAAGACAAGGTACCGAGAAATTTGCAAAAGGGAGTATACAAAATTCCATGTTCTTGTGTTAAATTTTATGTGGGAAGAACGCAACAAACTTTAGAAAATAGGCTACAACAACACAAGAATGCAATAGATTGCGCTCTAAAACAGAACAAAACACCAGAAACGTTTGAGTCAGCTGTTGCAGAACATCTTTATAATTTTCCTCATCACAGTATTTTATTTGATCAAACAAAAATAGTAGATACGTCTGTAGGACTTTTACAAAGCTTCAGGGAAATTATAGAAATAAAAAAGATAATATATGGGGGTACTAGTATCAATAAAGATGAAGGGGAATTTAGGATCAATTCAATTTATAATAGTTTAATTAAAATGCAGGCAAGATATTCAACCAGTACTGATTTTAATAATATTTCTGAAACGAAAGATGACATGGGCGAACAAAGGTCAGAATGGGTTAAATGATGAGAAAAGTAAACGAACTGCAGCTAAGCTTGCAACCAAACGAATCCATTCAATTTATAATTCATAAATTGGTTGATGAACTTGTGAAATTTAATTAGGGGTTATGGGCCGGGGGGTTAGTTGACCTTTTATTGTTTTGGTCTAAGTATAAATATATTCTTCATTTTTGATAGATTTCCATTTATATACTGGGAGGAGGCGAGTTGAATCATTATAGACATTCAGTGCATGGAAGTGTTTATTTAATATATTTCCATTTATATACTTGGAGGAGGGGAGTTGAATCATTATAGACATTCAGTGCATGGAAGTATTTAATATGTGAGTTTTGTTTCTTATTTATTTATAATTTTTCTTTTTTTCTTTCTCTTTATGTGTTTAGTATGTTTTAATGTGATGTAAGTTAATTTTTTTTTTTTTTATTTATTTATTTTATTTTTTTTTTCCGTTGAGAAAGGCTCCCGGATGTGGGGCCGAAATATAAGGAGCTTTTGTGCATAATTAATTGTTTTGTATTTCACTGCTTTATAGAAAATTAAAACCCGTTTTTCTTGTTTAAAAATTTTTTTTTGTTTTTAATGGAAAAGCAGTGTGGTCTAAGAAATTATTTATTGAAGTTGAAAACTGTTGGGCACAATTGTTCTTCATGGAAATGGAAAAGTGAGTATGTAACATGAAGTAAGGCGATGCACAAGCAACATCCTAAATAAACCTGCTAAAGTCTAATCTCAAACTGATAAAATTCTGCAAAGACTTTAGGCCTGTGCACCTTTTTAAACCGTAAATGACCCATATCTTCTTGTGATAGCCATTTTTTCTTAAATAAACATCTTATCTTACCAGCCAGGGGTTTAAGAATTTGCTTCGGATGGGGCCCATACTGTCAAAATGATATAAAAGGGTAAATTAGGAAAATATGGGGTAGCCTAAACTTGTAGTCTAGACTTTAGATACTTCTTGCTATCTTGAAACGCAGTTGAGCTAGGTGAATGACGCTTTCAGAAATGAATCCAGGGCCAAAGATATTCGGGCCAATCGAAAATGACAATGAAAAATGGACAAATTTTGAACAGTTCATATTTTTGACCTATGAATAAAGTGAATATACCACTCGATGCTTTTTCTTATGCTCTTTCCGAATATAATTAATCGTTTTTGGAGCAAATTCTCTTCACCCCACCCCAATATACCAATTCAGGACATATATTTGCACATTGGGGTGGGGGTAAAGTTCAAACTTACCTCTACAGTCAGAATTGCATATACCCTAGGGGTTGGGAGTAAAGTGAATTTACGCCAAAAGTAATTAGTATATTTGGAAAGACCATAAGAAAAGGAATCGAGTGGTTTGTTGACTTTATTCATGTGAACTGCTTAATATTAACCAAAAAACGAGCAACATAGTACCAAAAAGACAGGTATACTAAAAAAAATGATCCTTTTCTGTGGATGCTTGGATTATGCGGGCCTATCTTAGGTTTGATAAGATTTTTGAAGACTTAAAATTGCAGTTGGGGGAGGGGGCAAACTGTGGCCAGGTATTAAAATCATCCACACCCATTTCGCTTGCTGAAATAACATCTGCCTCATAACACCCAAAGGGCTCCCCACCAGACGTGATCCTCTATCCCAAGTTGAAACTACAATTGACCTGATTATGGCCAGCCCAAGTATGGCAAGCATTATATCCATTTGTATCCCACCTCAAACATTACTGTTTAGTGACCATTCTCCTATCCATTTAGCAATAGAGTCAAATAGACAATCTAATTGCAGATCACCTTCAACAAATCATGGTAATGGATACAGGTTTCAGATAAAAAGGGCTAACTGGTCAGTTTTTAAAGATAATCTGAATCAAGTTCCTATTAAAAACATTTTGACCACAGATACGTCCATTGATGCTAGAATTCTCCTATTTCAGGAAAAATTATTAGACACTGCAAAGATGTCTATGCCTTTTACTGGAAAGGTTGATAAGAAGGTAAAAAGCAGCATTTGGTGGAATAGAGAGTGTGAAGAGTAAAAAAATTTTTTAAGAAAAAAGCCAGAATATACAGTGCTGCAACTAACTTACCCAATCTTATTGAATTGAAAAAATCATATGCAAAATTTAAAAAATCAGTTTCAGCAGCAAAAAACAAAAGTATCAGAGAATTTATGGAACATCTTGATTTCAAGACTCCAGCAAACAAAGTTTATTCATTGCTTAGACACATGATGAACAAACCCTATCCAAAAACCAATAACCCACCTATGATACACAATAGCAATCCTCTTCTCACTGAAGCAGAAAAGGCTAAGGCAAGTTTAGAGCTGCTAAACAGAACAGTGGGTAAAATTGATAATGACATAACTGCTGTCATTTGCCAAACCTCTAAGTTCAACAGAATTTCCAAATAGAATTACATGAGCCATACAATAAGCCATTTACTTTAGCAGAAATACAAAATGTTTTATCCAACCTTCCAAAAACTGCTCCTGGATCAGACATGGTTTTCCCTCAGTTTGTTTCCGATCTAAGTGACGTGTGGATATCATGCCTCCTTGACTTAATTAATCAGGCATGGGTTACTGGTTATTTCCCAAAAATCTGGAAATCAGCAACATCAATAATGATTCCTAAAGCTAATAAAGACTGCTCAATGATTGAAAACCATCGCTTTATTACACTCTTGCCTGTTTTAGGCAAAGTCTATGAAAGGCTTGTAAAAAGGAGGTTGAACTGGGAAATTGAAAAAAGAAAATTTCTCAAAGATGTTCAGTGTGGTTTTAGGAAGAATAGAAGCACCATTGACAACCTGGTATGTTTTCAAGGTGATGCCACATACGTAATTCAGAATCAGCTCATTATGATTGCCGTGTTCCTAGATGTTGACAGTGCCTTTGACTCCTTGACGCATAGACAAATTTTGAATGGCATTATTGAAAGTGGTATACGCGGAAGACTATTAAAATTTGTGAAAAGTTACCTTGAAGACCGTGAAATCTGTATTAGAGTAGGCAACACCACCTCCACTGACACCTTGAAAGTAAAAAGGGGTGTACCACAGGGATCAGCATTGGGACCTGATTTCTATAATATCGGAGTTTATGATATACCACTTGATGATGGAACATCCAGAGCAAGCATATCTGCAGATGATAAAGTTTTCTGGGTCACAGGAAGAAACATCAGTGAAGTCACAAAAAACATAAAGGCTGTATTGCAACAATTAGAGAATTGGCCAGCCAGTGTTGACATCAACTTCTCCTTGCATAAAACCAAAGGGATGCTTATAACCAGAAAAACTTCTATCATTGCTCCAACATTGACTTTAGGTGGCAGAAAAATTGAATATGTTAATCAAATGAAGTTTCTAGGCTGTATTATTGATAGGAATCTAAATTGGAATCCCCACATAGATTACACTAAAGCAGCTTGTATCAGAAGACTAAATGTCATGAAATCACTGACAAGGATCTCTTGGGGCAGCAGAGCCAAATTCCAGATAGAGTTTTTCAAAAAATACATTAGACCAAAGCTTAAATATGCTGCAACAATATACCAATCAGCTCCACAATCAACCCTTAAAAGACTCGATACCATACAGAATTCAGCTCTGAGGATTTCCTTTGGAGCAAGAAATACCACACCAATACCATTCCTGTTATCAGAGAGTGGCCTCGAGGATTTGGAAACGAGAAGAAGTATTGCAGTATTGAAATATATTAAGAAACTGTGGACTGCTGAGAAAACACACCCAGTAAAATCAAGAATAGTAAAACCAGGCGCCTTTATCACAGCCAACAGTCAAAATAAACGTAATCAAATACATATCTTTGAACGAGCTATTCAACTGTGCTCTCAATTTGACCACAGTTTAAAAATAACTGATATGCTAAAGGTCCCAGATAACCCGCCATTACCGCCTTGGGAACAAAGCCATCTTGAGTGTGTAAATAATATTGGTGAAATGTCTCAGTATAATCTTGCAATCTGCTTTAAGTTACACATGGCAATTTTCTACCATGACTTCCTACATATATATACAGATGGATCAAAAACTGGACAAGACACACCAGTTGGGGCTGCATTTGTAATCCGACAGCTGCAAATTACAAACCAATTCAAGTTACCAAATGAAACATCAGTATTCCAAGCAGAAATTATTGCTATAAAGAAGGCTTTTGAATATATAGGAACCAATCTGCAGAGCTATCCTAATATTGTTATATGTTCAGATTCTAAAGCCTCCATAGCACATCAACAGTGTAATTAGAGACAGGATGTCATTTAGGGAAGTAACTGTCTGTTATTCTGCGTTTACATCCGCATGTAAAAAACCATAAATTTATTCTACAATAGGTACCAGCTCATGTTGGGATTGACGGTAATGAAAGAGCAGACAGAGCTGCAAAGCAGACCACCAAAATGGCAGGCCCCTTTAGTAAGTGTGACTCCCCTAAGGAAGTTAAGATGATTGAAAAAGTGATACGGAGCCTAGATAAGTTCTCTTTTGAAGAAAATAGGAACTTGTCAGGTAATTACTTTGTCACTTGCAAAACCACAAGAAGCCACGAACTAAAAATATATGAGAAACTAACAAGAAAAGAAGGGGTTATTATCTTTCGTCTAAGATCTCAACATGCAGGGGTTTAATCCTATCGTGCAAGATTCTTAGGAGAAGACGAACATTGCAAACATTGCAACAATGAAGAGACATTTACGCATGTTCTACTAGACTGTGATAATTACCAACGTCAGAGACAATAGCTGCGTTCGTTTTCACCGTTCGTCGTTCTTAGTACTAAATAGATTTTCTCGGCTTTACTCCTAAATTGCGTTTTATTTCGTCGTTCTAAGAACTTCGTTTTAACTGAAAAAACGGCTTATAAGAGCTTTCCTTAGCCAGATAAAATTTCAAAGTCACAGATAAAATTTCAATCAACCTTTATCAAAGCCAACAGTCAAAATAAACGTAATCAAATACATATCTTTGAACGAGCTATTCAACTGTGCTCTCAATTTGATCACAGTTTAAAAATAACTGATATGCTAAAGGTCCCAGATAACCCGCCAGTACCGCCTTGGGAACAAAGCCATCTTGAGTGTGTAAATAATATTGGTGAAATGTCTCAGTATAATCTTGCAATCTGCTTTAAGTTACACATGGCAATTTTCTACCATGACTTCCTACATATATATACAGATGAATCAAAAACTGGACAAGACACACCAGTTGGGGCTGCATTTGTAATCCGACAGCTGCAAATTACAAACCAATTCAAGTTACCAAATGAAACATCAGTATTCCAAGCAGAAATTATTGCTATAAAGAAGGCTTTTGAATATATAGGAACCAATCTGCAGAGCTATCCTAATATTGTTATATGTTCAGGTTCTAAAGCCTCCATAGCACATCAACAGTGTAATTAGAGACAGGATGTCATTTAGGGAAGTAACTGTCTGTTATTCTGCGTTTACATCCACATGTAAAAAACCATAAATTTATTCTACAATACGTGCCAGCTCATGTTGGGATTGACGGTAATGAAAGAGCAGACAGAGCTGCAAAGCAGACCACCAAAATGGCAGGCCCCTTTAGTAAGTGTGACTCCCCTAAGGAAGTTAAGATGATTGAAAAAGTGATACGGAGCCTAGATAAGTTCTCTTTTGAAGAAAATAGGAACTTGTCAGGTAATTACTTTGTCACTTGCAAAACCACAAGAAGCCACGAACTAAAAATATATGAGAAACTGACAAGAAAAGAAGGGGTTATTATCTTTCGTCTAAGATCTCAACATGCAGGGGTTTAATCCTATCGTGCAAGATTCTTAGGAGAAGACGAACATTGCAAACATTGCAACAATGAAGAGACAATTACGCATGTTCTACTAGACTGTGATAATTACCAACGTCAGAGACAATAGCTGCGTTCGTTTTCACCGTTCGTCGTTCTTAGTACTAAATAGATTTTCTCGGCTTTACTCCTAAATTGCGTTTTATTTCGTCGTTCTAAGAACTTCGTTTTAGCTGAAAAAACGGCTTATAAGAGCTTTCCTTAGCCAGATAAAATTTCAAAGTCACAGATAAAATTTCAATCAACCAGCACAACAAAAATGGAATATATACTTGTGAATGTAGCAAAACAAACAATAGAGTTTCTAGAGGAAAGTGACTGTTCAGGGACTGTTGCACCGTTCTATAGAGTGCAAATGGGCACTCTTGCTTTTGACTGCTTATGAATGGGCATAGACATTAGATTAGTTGAAATGGGGGTGCAATCCTAAATAGTGGACTCTACATAGGGACACATGTTAAGAAAATATTTTTTACTCCATAATATGGACAATACTCATAGTTGTGGCACTTAGCCTAACACTTAATCAGCCGAATTTCCTTTCTAACTTTTAAGCTTAAGACGTATGAACAATTGAACATATTCCTAAGGGTATTGAAACCTGGGGTTAGCTGGAGTTTCTTAGTATTAGTTGTAATCTAAGATATCTAGAAATTCCTCCCATGATGTTTCCAAGTGACCCCTATGGAATTTTTGTAAGTTTGGAAAGCAATATATCCCAAAAAGGCTTCCAGAACTTTCTGAAGATTTCAAAACTGTGCCACATATACGAAAAACAATCGCTACCATTTTTTAGATGAAAGACCCCATCAACAAAATCTACAAAATTAAATATCAATAAACTTGTTTTCTGTCATGTTTTTTTTATTTTAGTTTTACTTTTGGGTGCCAAGTTTTAAAATAAAAAAAACATCACAGAAAACAAGTTTATTGATATTTAATTTTCTAGATTTTGCTGATGGGGTCTTTCATCTAAAAAATGGTAGTGATTTGTTTTAATCCCCAGCAGTGATCCCCAGTAGTAATTCTCTTTAATTTATAATAATTATTTTGTAATGTATAGCAACAAATATTGCAGTTATGGTTTATTATGCAAAATTACCAAATGGTTTTCAACCATTATTGCATATAGAATTGTATTTAAAAAAACAAGTTTTTTTCAACTGAAAGTAAGGAGCAATATTAAATCTTAAAACGAACAGAAATTACTTCGCAAATGAGGCGGGTCGCACATTAAAAAGAAAAACATAGAAAGACTAAATTTTCTGTGTATGGATTATAGTGCATCCATAACTAGCAATTCTCTTTATTTTTTAGGATTTCTTAATATTACAGCTAAATGGTAAAAGTATATATACAAAATCATTAAACAAACCAAAAAACAGCCATTATTTTTCACCATAATTCTATTTAGAATTAAATTTAAAAATGAGTTTTTTTTCAACTAAAAGTAGGGAGCAACATCAAATCTTAAACGAAAAGGATTATTGGGGAGGGCAACCCTCTTCTATTTAGGAGGGGGTTCCAGCCCTCTGATATGCTTCTATTTTTATGCTAAAGTTTGACTTTTTGTTGAAATCACTTAAAAACGACTCCTGAAATACTTCGATCCTTCCTTACAATTCGTTACCATGAATTGTTTGATAAAACAAGCAAATATTCATCAAAAAGCTGGGACAGAATAGTCCCCTTCACAGTAGATACAGTAACTACAATTTTAGACGAGAAAAAAAGCAAAGTAAAAAAAATTTATATCAGGCGATTATTTTTGTTTAAAAAGATGGAATGGGCAGCACCTAAGCCCCAATTAAATGACCAATAAACGTTTGTACTATTTATTTTCAAAGATTTAATTCAACCTCCCCCCTTTTTTTAGCTAAGAGAGTCAAAGCCAGAACGTCAGTGGTGGGTGAGACCTGTCCTTCATAAAAGAGAGAATTCTGGGGCATATGTTATTCTTATTGAGAATCTAAGAAAACAGGATTCTCAGTGGTATTTTGATTATATGCGAATGATGCCAAATCAGTTTCAGTATATATTTCAGCTTGTTAGAGATAAAATATCAAAAAAGGACACAAGATAGAGAAGAAGTATTGGTGGAGAGGAAAGATTAACTCTCACACTTAGATATTTAGCCACTGGAGATAGCAAACGTTCGCTATCTTTTCAGTATTTTATTGGTAGGTCCACTGTATCTAAAATAATAGCTGAAACTGTTAAAGCTATATGAGAAACCTTGCAACCCATTTTGATGAAGGCCCCTACTATTGAAGACTTTGAACAAATTTCAAGAGCTTTTGAAGAAAGGTGGAACTTTCCGAACTGCATGGGTTCCATTGATGGCAAACATATAAGAATTAAATGTCCAACAAACTCTCAGTGTTCTATAACTATAAAAGTTTCTTCAGTATTGTTCTTCTAGCTGTTGCTGATGCAACATACAAGTTCATAGTTGTGGATATCGGTGCAAAAGGAAGTGCTAGCGATTCTGGGTTGTTCTCAAACAGTTCATTTGGAAAAAAACATTCTAGAAAGTACAATAGAATTACCCCCACAAAAAGTCATTGGAACCCATAGTTTACCACCTGTATTTGTTGGGGATCAGGCTTTTCCATTAAGAAATAATTTTATGAGACCTTTCCCAGGAAATGAACACGATTTATCACGCTCTAAGAGAATTTTTTATCACAGATTATCAAGGGCTAGAATGAGAGTTGAGAATGATTTTGGAGTGTTAGCTGCTCGCTAGAAAATATTTTACAGGCAATAGATAGTAGATTAGAGACGGTTAAGAACATAACCATGGCATGTGTATGCGTTCATAACTATCTAGTAGCCGAGAGCTCCGATTACTGTAATTCAAGCCTTACTGGCACTATTCAAGTTAACAGAGAAATTATACTGGGCCAGTGGAGGGTATTCAGAGCCTTCTTTATGGAGCAGCCATTTGAACCAGCAAGGGTCCAATAATCACGCGCTAAATAATTTCTGAGACCACACTGGCTAATCATGATAAACAAAAAATCGCGAAGAAAGGAAACGAGGACAATTAACAGCCAGTGAAAAAATTGAAAAATTATGCAAATATTTCGGTCAAGACCTCCGCTTGACCGTCCTCAGTGCAGAATAAAACTGATAAAAATATAAAAACCAAACCTTAAAATAAAAACACCAAACTAAAATTGGACGACCCTTTCCTAGTAACGGTGAAAGGGTAACTGAATAAAAAACACAAGTCTAAATGGCATTTCAGAATTTCATTTTGCGTAAAGCACTTTTAAAGGCTGATCACTTTCCAGTTTGATTGTTATCGGAGACTCTATTCGATTGCACAATATAACTTTGTGGATGTATGTAAAAACGATCAGAATTAATAATTTTGTCATAAATGGGACATGGGAAATTTCTCCAGTGTCTCTATTGAGAGCTACCTTTTGGTGAATGTGCTTTTTTATTTCAACTGCCTCCCTGAAAACTTGCGTGAGACCTTTAACGGAGGCAACGATAGAGGCCTCGTCAAAAAAAATGAAATGGTGTGGATTCTCGTACACATGTTGCGCCAAGGCGGAATCAAAAACCTCAGGCCTTTGGCGTAACCTCATTGCCTTATCGATTGAGGACTTGTGCTCAGATAACCTCTCCCCCAATTGCTGTTGGGTTCTACCAACATAAAAACAGCCACAAGAACAAGGAATTCTATAAACACCACTACCCAGAATGGGGCTGGTTTTATCTTTGCCGTTGTTAAAAAAGTTCTGTGTAATATTTGAATTTTTAAAGGCGACGCTAAGTTTATGTTTTTTAAGGATTCTTTTCAATTTGTCACTCAATTTTGGAATGTAGGGTAGAACAGTGAAAAGTTTCTTATCATCCACCAATGGGACGGTTTCTGTTGGGGCTTGTGGACCTGATGCCCTCCCCTCTGCCTTTTTTCGTACAATTTTAGTTTGTTGGAAAGGGTCGTCCAATTTTAGTTTGGTGTTTTTATTTTAAGGTTTGGTTTTTATATTTTTATCAGTTTTATTCACTGAGGACGGTCAAGCGGAGGTCTTGACCGAAATATTTGCATAATTTTTCAATTTTTTCACTGGCTGTTAATTGTCCTCGTTTCCTTTCTTCGCGATTTTTTGTTTATCACACGCTCCTGGCTAATGATACTCGAATAAAATTTCAAGAATATTTCAATTCCCAAGATGGACAGCTAGTTTGGCAAAGTGACCATTTCTTTGGACGTTCCAGATAAAAAAAAAAGCACAAGAGAAATAACAGTACTTATAACCATATTTTCATCAATTTGTGAAAAATTAAACAGACTTATACTGTTTTTGGTCTTCTCTGAGAATAGTTTTCCAAGTGAATGTTCTACTGACTCTACCTTTCGTCAAACAAGAAAAGAAAATTAAAAACTTGTCTCTTTGTTAAATTATAGTAAAAAATATTAAAAAAAACAAAATCAGGTCTGCACCACGTCCGTTGTTGCCAAGTCATATAACACCTGTTGAATTTTCAATTTTGCCAGGGCGTTTTTTTCCTGTCGAGTTGCTTCAGTTCATTACTGACATACATGTCAAATGCATAATCTGGATTTTGGGCATTCTTTGTTTGCTCCAACAGCAGTTTTTCTAACGGATGTTCCAAAACCTCCATTTTTTCTTCTTATAACTCGGTTTCATTGGTTCCGCATATGCTGAAGAACTTGAACCACTGTAACAAAAGATTGCTTGAATTAACTATAGTGAGGTAATTTGTACAGGCCAATGAAAAAAAAACAATCATGATTATCATCATTAAACAACCTCAAGACCAAAACATAATTTGAAGTTAACAGAAAGGTTGGGGTAGATTAAATATTTTCAATTGTTGAACTTCAACAAATTAAAAATTATTAAGACTTTAAGGAGAAATATCACTATATATATATATTAAACTGTAAATACCCATTCAGTGGGGATTGAAAAAAAAATCAGGATTATCATCATTAAATAACCTTAAGACCATAACATAATTTGAAGTTAACTGAAAGGTTGGGGTAGATTAAATGTTTTCAATTGTTGAACTTAAACGAATAAAAAATTTAATGTTTAGCATGTTGCATTTGAAGTTGTTGAATTAAGCCTAAAGTACAAAATTAGTACGGCTCTCTATTAGAATGAACCACTCTATAGTGGGGGTAAATGAGTAATGTCAACTATTTAATAACTAAAAGGTAAGCTTTTATAAAAGTACAAAGTTTGGGTGTTGAGACATGTTGGAATCTCAAAATGAATCATAGCTGAAAGAATGACTAACTTCACTGAAGTGAATGAATTAATATATTGAAAAACTCTTAAGCTACACAACATAGACAGAAAAAAATAAATAAAAAGAGAACATAGACTCAATGAATTCAACCATCAAAGGAAAATAAAAATATGTAATATTTTGCCAGTGAATATGAATTTTAACTTTGAAATCTAATAATGCTTTAGTTCAGGTATTGTAACTCCTAGAGAAGGATTGAATTAGTGCATACTTGCATTAGGAGAATGCTAGCAACTTTTAAAAATTAATTCATTATGGCAAATATTGAAAGCAAGTTCCAAACTTCATTAAGGGATATATTATCTACTATTATGTACTTGTTTAGCATGATGAAAAGGGTAAAGATGTAGATTAGCTGTCACCAAAAAGAAAACTTATTTACTGTGTATTATCCAATCAATTGGGCTTTCACCCATCACAGGAAAATAAAATATAGATAATTTTGCCAGTGCATATGAATTTTAACGGTGAAATCTAATAATGCTTCAGTTCAGGTTTTGTAACTCCTGGAGCAGGATTGAATCAGTGCATACTTGCATTAGGAAAATGCTAGCAACTTTTCAAAAATTAATTCATTATGGCAAATATTGAAAGCAAGTTCCAAACTTCATTAAGGGATATATTATCTACTATTATATACTTGTTTAGCATGATGAAAAGGGTAAAGATGTAGATTAGCTACCACCAAAAAGAAAACTTATTTACTGTGTATTATCCATTCAATTGGGCTGTAAGATGCATAGATTCTGTCCAGTAGGAGCAGGATATATTGTAGGCTATATTGTGGTTCTAATGGCAGGGGTTTCTGCACACTACACAACAGGGATAGCTAGCCTAATCTGCACCTTTAACAAAGAAGAAACAAATAAACCAAAAAGTGCAAATATTGAATAAATAACTAAAGAAAAAGAAATAAAAACATCTAGGCTGTGTCGCAAAAGCTGGCATAAGCCTTTTTCAAAAAAGTATGAAAATGATGTCATTTCACTAGTCGATAGGTAGTCTACCATCCATCCATCCTAGGGCAGAATAAGGTAGATAGGCGTGGAATAAGGGTAATTCAAATGGTCTCTGAGTTCTAGCCAAGAGTTACTGCACAGATACTGTCCAGTAGGACCAGGATATATTGTAGGCTACATCCTGCTTCTATTGACAGGGACTCTGCACCCTCAACTGAAGGGGTAGCTAGCCTTATCTCCACCTTTAGCAAAAAGGAAGCAAATAAACCAAAAAGTAAAAATATCAAATAAATAGTTAAAGCAATGAAAATGTCCAAGCTGTGTTTACTGTTTAGCCTACCTGATAGTCCAGTCTCCCTGGAAACTTGCTCCCATGACTTGACCAGCTGAATCTTGTTATGGTGGTCTTTGTGACTTTTATTGAAGAGCAATTCTTGAAATCGAATTGATATTATCATTTTTTCAACAGTTCCATTTTTATAAATATCAATTATTCTTCAGTTGCTAATCCGCATGCGTTTTTCCGCAAGTATTGAAAAATTTCAACGCATGCGGATTTGCGTTTTTCCGCAATATCGGAAAAAAAATCTTTGCGGAATCCGTGAATCCGCAACGATTTTCCGCAATCCGCAGCATGTGGGAACGAAGGGTAAGCCTAGATTTGTACTAGTACACAAGAAAACATGTTAAGAAAACAATTCTTACTTCATAATATGCAGAATAATCCTAGTTAGCATATTTTGCACGGGGAGAAGCTTTTATCTTCATTTCTTTCACCATTCTACCATTAAAAAAAAAGCAGAATTCTGAAAAATAAACATGGACCCAACTGTATTTTCCCTTTTTTAAATGATCCAGGCCTATATATGTAATTAAACACCCTCAGTGCCATGTAATAATTTTTCACAAAGCATATTAATAGACAAATACTGATAAACTAGGTTAGGTCAATATCTACGAAATCATATTATTGAGTTAGGACAAAAGTGAATACACCATTCGATGCCTTTTTTATGCTGATTACGAATATAATAGGCTAAGAATTTATATCGGAAATGAGTTTCAGCCCCCTCCCCCCTATATAGGCCAATTCAGGGTTAGGTATAGCCTATATAGGGGGGGGGGGTTGAAATTCATTTCTGATAGAAATGCTTATTATATTCGTAATCAGCATAAAAAAAAAGCATCGAATGGTGTATTCACTTAATTCCTAACTCAATAATATGATTTCGTAGATATTGACCCTAGGTTAAGTTAGGTTTGATGGTAAATATTTACCAAATCCTATTATTGAGTTACAACTAATGTGAATGTAATGTGTATTTTCACATTAGGGGATGGGGGAAAGTTTAAACTTACCTCTCATTTACATCAGAAATAAAATTACCCCCACCCCCCTAATGTGCAAATATATACCCTGAATTGGTATATGTAGGGGTAGGGGCTAAAATTCATTTCCAACAAAAATGATTATTATATTGAGAAGTACTTAATTTGAATGAATTGTAGGCGTAAATTATACACTGGGAAGTTGTTATAATGATACATATCCAGCCTTTTGCTATTTTTGGGACTAGATAGATCACATTGAATACCGAAGTTATCTGTATTTTATTGAACAAATGTATCCCTTTAGTATTGGTTGTCACTTTCTTTTTATTGGCTGTAGCTTTTGGTAATATTAGTTCCTGTCACACAAACAGGATTTAAAGCTGTATTAAGACTTTTTCCACAAGTTTAAGAAATCATCTATACATGTTAACACCATAAAGCTCAGGATTGAGCAAATAAGGATCAAATAAAAATATTGTCAATTTCAATTAAGGTCAACACCCTTTTAAGAGCTGAAGACTAGAGATAGTCATTTCAAAATGTTATCCTGTGGATCCCAAAGGATCTGAATGCATTCCTGATAATTTCACTCACCTAATTTCGCTACTTTCCAAGATGCGCAGCCCATCTAGAATTTACTGTGGCTAGTATGTGATTCTAGGATTGTGACCTTTTATATTTCTCAATTTTTACTGTAGTTTCAAGAGGAAAAACATTTTGCAAATGGGTCTATATTGTCTAGCTTCCTTTTCTCTGGCCCTTGTTGTATTGTTTTATTATCATTAATAGAAAACTATAGTAAGGTACAAAAGATGTTTCAGAGAATTTTTAGTGGTTACTGGCATGTACAATACAAAAACAATAGGGACTACATCTTGTTGTAAGAGATTGCCAATTATGAGGAGTTTTGCCAAGTTTCAGGATTGAATAAATAGCAAACCTAGGAAAAAGTTGACCTTCTATATGGGTCCTTGAATTTTAATACACTGCTGGTAAAACTAGTTTACCTTTGCTTAATAATAAAAACTGTGTTGTTTGCTGCCAGTGAGTAGCACATTATCAAATCGCAACATTAACTAGTAGTTTGGAATTTTTTGAATGGTTAAGGTGAAAGTTGCAACATTTCAGTCAATATTACTGACTATTTTTGTAAACAGGGGCATCAATTGACAAAAGTGTAGGTGCACGTGGGCAACATGCATTTTATAAAATTCAGCAGCGATCTTTCTTTCATTGATGTTATCAAATAAAAATACCATTAATAGTCTTCTAAAAAATTGCAAAAAAATTATTTTCAAAATGGATGGGGAGGTGCAAAGATGTAGGGGTGGGTATACAACATGCAGTTTTTCAAAATATAGAGGGTGGGGCAATTCTGTTGCTTTATTGACTTTCTTTAATGAAAATACCAAATAAAGAATTTTTCAATAAAAATGATCAAAAAATGTTTTGTAATGCTGCATGATTCTGATTATCAAAGCCCTGGAATTCAAGCAAGAATATTTAAATATAACTGTTTTTTTTCTTTTTTTTTGCTAAATTTTAAAGCTGCTGGGCTAATGTTAGGAAGAAATGAACCCCCATTTCTTCTTTTTACATATAAAGCTATTTAATCATCAATTTTGGAAGTGAAATCAGATATAACAAGTTAAATTGAATGATCTACTACACCTGAAATAATTCTTTGTGAAATCATGTCTTCATTTACTTCTTTCTTGTAGTTACAGAGCTTCAAAAAAGATGGGTCAGTCTGAGAGAGAGATATATACAACTAAGAAAAATTTCAAGACTGCCCAGTGGTTCTGCAGCTTCTACCATGAAGGCAGAAAACCAAGCATTGATGTGAAGAATGGATTTTTTGCAAGATATAATCATTGATATGAACAGGAAAACCATTGGTAT
Source organism: Artemia sinica (assembly GCA_027921565.1). Taxonomy (NCBI): domain Eukaryota; kingdom Metazoa; phylum Arthropoda; class Branchiopoda; order Anostraca; family Artemiidae; genus Artemia; species Artemia sinica. Next base: position 50,165,571 of record CM051273.1, on the reverse strand, counting down.
AGAATTGTATATATAAAGAAATATATATATTACTTAATTTGCAGGGCAGCTTTGCTGTTGGGCCCTGGCACAGCCATGTGGCAGGCTTGTATATACTCAATAGACTCATTATTCATATTTTGCAGGAATGCAATAATTTTACTTCTTTGAGCTCATTGTCAATCAGGGATTGCTTAGAAAGTTGTCACAAAGAATGAAATGTTAGCCAATACAGATTATTAAGTTTGCAGTTTGCATGTCCTAAATAAAATGTGTTAAGTAGCAACTTTAAAGGTATTGATTAATTTATGTTTAAATTACTATTACAATAATTGTTTATTGGCATCATAATTGCTGTTTAAGGATTTTTAAATTTAGGAATTCTGAACACAAAGCTGAAAATGACATACAGAAATAACATAAATGAAAGTAAAACTGGAGTACTAAAATAAGTTTGTATCTATGAAAGTAAAAGTGGACTATCAAAATTCAAATTAAAAATGGTAATGTGATGTCACGGGAACATATCAATCTAATTATTTATTTCAAGAAAGCCCATTCATATTCATTTGCAGCCTTGTTTCTAATCATTATTTTTGTTTAGGTAACTGTGCATCTGCATTGCCTGTCATCAATGTGATGGCAGAGGGAGAGGACGACTACACTGAAGAAATTGATTGTGATATTAGTCATTCAGAGGAATCGTCGCTGTTCCAACAAGAAAGTCCTCACCCGTCAACTTCTAGCACTCTAGATGAAGTTTTTCAAGAAAATTCAAACATTAGAAAAAGAAAGTGGAATAAAACAGAGGGGAGTGCTGCATCTGAAACTGATGAAGCAATTCTTGCATACTTAAATGAAAAACAAAAGAGGAATCAAAATAAAGAAACAACTCTTGATGAAGATCAACATTTTCTTATGTCTCTTGTATCATTTATGAGAAATATGCCAGCAGAGGAGAAATTGCAGTGCCATGTAAAAATCATGAATGCTGTATTGGAACATACAAAAACATAATTGAAATCCTTTTTACCTTTTTGTGTAATTTTATTATTATATTTTGATCTTTAGTCACTTCATAATTTACTAAAATATTTTCTCTATATATTCAGGCTATCTATAGATTTTTTCTTAAAGTCTCGATATATGGACTCATTTTTAAAATGCCTGTAAACCCCCATTGCTTCAAAAAGCATAGGAGAAAGACAAAGGTCCCATGTTAAACACTGGTCTCGAATAATATATGTTTTAGAAAAAGATTGTTTTTTAGATGGGGGACTGATGAAGCAGTTGGGCACACGCGACCACACAAAATTATGTAGAGTTGTAAGTATAATTTTTTGTACAATAAAATTCCAAAATTTACATAATTAATGGTATATTTTAGGAGGTGAAGATGAATTAAAAGTTGTGCAACTAATTAATTTAAAATTGTGTAAATTAATAAAACCATAAATAATTTTTATTGTTTCTGACATTTAAGCACAGAAAATATTCAGAAGCAAAATTAAAAATATATCAAATACATATAAGCAACTTAAAAATACATATAAGGAAATTTATTATCTCAGTCACTTCATAATTTACTAAAATATTTTCTCTATATATTCAGGCTATCTATACATTTTTACTTAAAGTCTCGATATATAGACTCATTTTTAAAAAGCCTGTAAAGCCCCATTGCTTGGGGGCTACAATTATGTAGAGTAGTAAGTATAATTTTTTTGGAGAATAAAAATCCAAAATTTACATGATAAATGGTCAATTTTTAGTAATTGAAGATGAATTAAAAGTTGTGCAACTAATTAATTTAAAATTGTGTATATTAGTAAAACCATAAATATTTTTTATTGTTTCTGACATTTAAGCACAGAAAATATTCAGAAACAAAATTAAAAATATATCAAATACATATAAGCAACTTACAAATACACAAAAATACATATAAGGAAATTTGTTATGCTTATTTTCTAACTAACCACCCCCCTCCCCAAAAAAAGATCCTGGATATGGGTGTGATGTACAATATTTATGCACTATTTAAAATGAGCCTCTCAATGCTTTTTCTTGTTGCCAAGGAAAAGCACCCTCTACAGATAAAAAATATTGCATTAATCTGTTTCTCAGATCTTGGTTTGTTCTAGAAGAATTGTTGCTCCCAACCATCCCAAGCTCAGAAATCCCACTTCCCATTGACTGCTCCTGAATATCAGTTGGAGCTCCTCTAACTGAAATAATAAAATTATGAAGGCACATGGAAGCAGTAATTATTGCCTTTACTTTTTCTGGCTGTGCCAAGATTTCGGTTCGAAATACTCTGAACCTCTGAACCAGTATACCAAAAGTATTTTCAATTAAACGCCGAGCTGTTGATATTCGGTAATTGAAACTTTTTTGTCCTTCTGACAGTCTGTTTCCAGGGAAGGGCCTCATAATGTAATTGCACAATGGAAAGGCTTCATCAGCAACAAAAAAATATGGAAAATTTTCCATTGTTCAAGGCAATGGCAGAGGATCAGGAAGCTTAATGTTGCCATTGTCTATGCCTTTCAAAGGATCTGACCTGGCAAATACACCCCCATCACTTTCATTTCCATATGCTCCAACATCTAAATAAATAAATTTGTAGTTAGCATCACAAGCAGCTAAAAGTATAACACTAAAATAGTTTTTATAAGTGTAGAATTGGGAGCCTGACATGTATGGGCACTGAATCCGCACATACTTGCCATCCAAAGCACCAATGTAATTTGGCAAAGAACATTTTGCCTTAAAAGTGTCAGAGACACTTTTTAATGTATCTGATTGGGGCTCTTGCAGATGCATGGGACTCAAAACTTTGTACATTGCCTTCAGTGTATCAGATAATATCTGTGAAACTGTTGAGTGGCTAACACGGAATTCATAATGGAGAGCTGCCATAGACATGCCAGTACTCACATATCTCAGTGTCAAAGTCAAAGCAAGCTTCAGTTCAGGAGAGATTGCCTTTCTGAAATTTGTATTCTTTTTTATTATCAAAGGCCTTACTAAACTAAGTAATTCCACATACTCTGCTTTTGTCAATCTTACAAAATTTAGAAATTTCTCATCATCTCTCATGAGTAAATCATTGAGTAACATTAGATGACCTTTCACAGCCCTTTCCCTTTCTTGTAAAATTGAGTGCACCCATAATCTTTTCCTCCTGAAAATAAATAGATAAATCATAAACAAAAATAAAGTAATATTTCTTTCATATTACAGTTAAAGCAATAAATGGATTGATCAATTCAGTTGCAACATAAACATAAGAATTGTCATGGATTGGTACTTGTCATAGAAACTAATGCTTTCATACAATTTGGTATTAATTGAAAATAATGTAAGTGATACTAAAGAGCAATGTTAAAGCTTAGAGCAATTACAACTGCACTCATGAAAGTGGTGAAAATGCAACTGTTAGTCAAATTTTATGCCAGTGCATTTTACCAGTCATTCTAAAAAAACTACATTCACAGTAATGACTATTTCTAAAGAAAATGAGATGTGATTTGTGTACATGGGAAAAAACGGATTACTCCAAGATTGATTGAACATAAAGTCTGGGAAGGGGTTTTAAACCTCATAGATCTATTCATTTTCTACTTTTTAAATTATAAAGAATTTGGAATAAAAGGCCCTAGCTTTGAACCAAAAATTGGTTTAAAACACAGATCCAATGATTGGATCTGCCTTGTAAAGGCCAAGAGTATAAAAAATGCTGACAATACTATTCAATATTTTAAATACTATTCAATATTTCAAAAACAAGTTAGCACAGGTTTTCTCCCTTCATAGAAGCTTAGGATCTGGATAGGAAAGAAGGGTTGATATCTGGAAGATTCATCAATGCTGCAAAACAGCTTTTGGAGTTAAGAAGAAGTGACTTAACTGCAATTTAAAGGGATTAATTTGCATAACACCCTATAGTACTAATTATTACAATCATTCACCATCTGAAAACAGGGATCTGTTTTTCAGATGGTGACTTTAAGGATCTCTTACTCAAATATAACATTTTAACTGATAGGATCATGAGTGCTGTTAGTAACTCCTCTGTTTTTGGCACCCTGCAGATGACTCAGACAAAGCAGACTAATGCAGACAAAGACAACACCAGAGTAGTTTTAAAGTCTTTGTGAAAATATCACATAATTAGACAGGAAGAAATGGTAATAATTACCTTAAATTAACATCACATACACCTTGCATCTGGATGGAAAGAAATTTTTTTCTGTTTATATATGATTACAATTATTTGAAAAAAGAAAAAATTGAAAAAAACTCAAGTTATAGTTGCTGCCATTTTCACTACTGCCCCATAAACAATATATTTTTTTTAGACAAATTATTTTTAAGACAGGTATCAACAAAACTCCAGCAGGGATTTTAATTACTTACAATACAATCAAGCTCTGTGAATGCCTAGTTTTGTGATATTTTAGTCTTGAAATAATAATAAAAAAAAAATTATATTTTCTATTTGTTTTCCACCAGCTCATTTGGGCATATTGTGACAGCAGTATGCCCATGGTTGGCTTAGAATGTCTCTAAAATGCTTTAAAACAGAAAAATTATTTAAAACAGAAAGACCTACCTAGGACAGGAAATCTAAAGGGTGGGTTAATAGCCCTTGACATATTTCAATTTTTAATAGCGTTTTATTCAATTTGTTTTTGTATCCCCCCCGCCTTGGACACCCCTGCCAGTATGTATCCCAATTTTTATTTATATCCCTTAAAATCATTGAGTATATAAAATAAATAAATGTAATTGCTAAAAAAATACAAAATATACAACAACAAAATATCAGACATTATTTAAATTTTTGAAAAAGGAAAAGATTGTACAAAAGAACTTACCTTGAAAAAGGAAAAGATTGTGCAAAAGAACTTACCTACCATTTGATCTTTAATGAAAGCTCCTCATAGACATTCTTGTAATTGTAAAGCAACAGAGAATTTACATAAGAAATTAAATTTTTTTTACAGCTCAAAAATATTTCTTCAAGCTAGAGAGGGGAGGAGATACACCAAAGGGTGCATTTTAATGCCCAAACATTTCAACCCTCATTGACTCAAGATGAATGCCAAGCTGAAGTAGTGCAAGAACTAGCTTCAGTTATTTCAACCAGTCTTGCTGATGAAAACTCAGCATTAGAGAAGCCCCAATTGGCTTTGGCCTCCTCAGCTGAGATACAAGTAATGTCACCTAAAAAAAAAACAATACAAGAAACTCCAATAAGAAATACTATCTTCAATAAAATTAGAAGCAGTTATAGAGCTAGCCTAGTCATTTATCTGACTACAGCTACTCACTTAATAAAAAACGTGACCAGCGAACAACAATTATTTAAGAAAAGAAAAAATTGAAAAAAAACTCAAGTCATAGTTGCTGCTATTTTCACTCCTGCCCCATAAACAATATATTTTTTTAGACAAATTATTTTTAAGACAGGTACCAACAAAACTCCATCAGGGATTGTAATTACTTACAATACAATCAAGCACTGTGAATGCCTAGTTTTGTGATATTTTAGTCTTGAAATAATAATTAAAAAAAATTATATTTTCTATTTGTTTTCCACCAGCTCATTTGGGCACATTGTGACACCAATATGCCCATGGTTGACTTAGAATGTCTCTAAAATGCTTTAAAACAGAAGAAATTATTTAAAAGAGAAAAACCTACCTAGGAGACGAAAGCTAAAGGGTGGGTTAATAGCCCTCGACATATTTCAATTTTTAATAGCTTTTTATTCAATTTGTTTTTGTATCCCCCCTCCCCCTTGGACACCCCTGCCAGTATGTATCCCAATGTTTTATTAATATCCCTTAAAATCATTGAGTATATAAAATAAATAAATTAAATTGCCAAAAAATACAAAATATACAACAACAAAATATCAGGCATTATTTAAATTTTTGAAAAAAGGAAAAGGTTGGGCAAAAGAGCTTACCTACCATTTAATCTTTAATAAAAGCTTCTCATAGACATTTTAGGGCTAATCAATAATACCAAATTTGGATTTTTCACCCAGTTGTGAGCCCTTATAATAGGCTTGCTAAAAGAAAACATTTATCCTTTTCTTTATTGTTATTACATTTCTCAAAACAAGCAGCCTATTCTAAACTACCAACGATACTTTAAAGCCCAGCGCCTAAAGAACCCAAATTCATTAATACTTTAGCACTCAGAACCCACAGCTCCCAACTTGAAAAATATATACTACCATTACTTCTTCTTCTTCTTCTATTTAACAGCAGGCGGGCTTTTCAGTAAAACTATTTAGCCCTTTTCCTTTTGCTTCACTCTGTGGGCTACAGAGCTACTGGCTTGATTGCCTCATATTTATTAGATATATTCAGATATCTTTCAGCAGATCTTTCGACTCTAGGATTTCAAATATAAGATGATAGATGTCGATTTCTATTCTCTGTGTGCGGGTATAGTTGGCTAGGCTCTTGGCTGATAGTGGGATTTTGTGGTGTTTGAAGTACTTTAACAGTTTAGAAAGCAAGGTATGTTGTGCAGACGTCAGCATATTACATTCAAATAGGCAATGGTCAATTGTATCATTATTCATATTACAATGCCTGCAGAGAGGGGACAGGGGAATTGAACCACTTGAATTAGAAAGCTTATATGAGAATGCAAGGAAATTTAGTCCATTTGTTCCAGAACGAATTCTATGATAAATTTTAGATAGATACTTATTGGAAAAGGGGGAAAGGATAGGATTGATCTTATTACAATTAATATCTGATAGCCTCCATCGGTAAATATCTCTAATTGGGATTGGTCTCCCACTTGGCTGGTCAATATTTATAGTATTTTTTGCTATTTCATCAACCTGATGATTACCACTTATGCCAGAGTGGCTAGGAATGTACTGAAAGTAATATTTTATGCCACTTGAAGCAAGAGTATCAACAATACTGAGACAATGATAAGTGTCAATGTCCAACTGATATTGAGGAGCTGAGGCCAGCAACTCAAGGCTTGATAAAGAGTCAGAATAGATGATAATATTATTCGAATTTTCAATCAAAGATTGGTTTTGCTTAAGGTGTTCTAATGCCATGATTATGGCATTTAACTCAGCAGACATTATAGATAAATTATTAAATAATCTCTTGCCCATTGCAATTTTCAGGTGAGGAAGGAAAACACCACTTGCAACCTTCTCATTCATTTTTGACCCATCAACAAACATTTGGAAGTGATTTTTATAGGTAATTGTATTGAGTTCTGCAAATTTTTTCTGAACAAAAGCAATGGGGGTTAAATCTTTATTCCATTTTGAAAATTCAGTATTTATTATGGGAAATGACCAATTCCATGGAGGGGATTGGGGGAAAGTAGGTGCAATAGACCTTGCTGGAACAAGGAACTTCTTTTGAATATTGGCATACTCATCTGCAATACCTCTATACATTGCTGGATTTCTTAACCAATTATATAACGTGTGTGAGCTATTTGATTCAATTTTTGTAAGATGTTTTATCAAGAGAAAGCTACGTCTCTCCCTTCTTGTTGTTAATCCACTCTCCATAAGCAGAAACTTGGTGCTTGTGGGTTTCCTAAGACCAAATATGAGACGTATTATATCATTTTGTGTTGTTTCAATTTTTTGCATCTGGGTCTTTGCACATGCACCATAGACAATGAGCCCATAGTCAATATGGGGTCTTATATGTGATTTATAAAACTGGAGTAAGGTTTTCTCCTTACAACCCCAGGGTGTGGAAAGAAGTCTTTTTAGTATATTTGCTTTTCTATAGCATTTTTTTATTGTGTTTGAAATGTGGAGGTGGAAATTAAGTTTTTGGTCAAGCATGAGACCTAGGTAATTAATATTATTATCTTCTGGAATAGTTGTTTTATTTAGAGTTAGTTTTGCATTAACATGGTTTCGCTTCCGGTGAAATTGGATTATTTTTGACTTGGTGGGTGCAATGGGTAAATCTGAATGTTGAGAGAATTTTTCAAACTGGAAAAGTGACTTTTGCAGATTTGACTGTGCTATCTGAAAGGTGTTGCCAGATGACCATAGCACCAGATCATCAGCATATTGTAGATTCGTGTGGGGTAGGTTCAAAATCTAGGAAAGCTGCCACTAGGATATTATTTTTTGAGAAAGATTCATTTATTGCATTTGTTAGCAAAATGAAAGCATCTGTTGAGGAGTGGTATTTCCTGAATCCAGTTTGAGTGTGTGGGATCATGTTATTTTTCTCAACAAACCAGAGGAGTCTGTGATAAATCATTTTCTCCATTATTTTCCCCATCACAGGTGTAATCATTATGGGCCTATAAGACTCAGGGTTATCTTTTGGTTTATTTTTCTTTAGGATTGGTAGGAGGGACGAACATTTCCATATATTGGGGAACCTAGAAGATGCCCAAGCGTGATTATAACAATTTAGCAGTTCTTGTTTGTATGAAGGTGTGAGATTCTTTATCCATGTGGGGTGTATATTGTCATAGCTGCTGCTAGTTTTGGACCTAATATGATGTATTGCATTATTCAATTCTTGGATTGAAAATGGATTAGTTATGTACTCGGATCCTGGGCGTGGTTGGTAACTTGGGTTCATAGGAATTGTGGACAGTTTGCTTTGATTATTTGATGTTAGCTTATTAACAAAAAGAGTTGCAAACAGGTTAGCCTTTTCAATATCATTGTCATAATGGGTATTATTATGTATAAGCTCATACAGGAGTGGGTTGGGAGAAGTCTTTTTCCCACATATGTGGCTTATGACTTTATGTATAATTGGCTCATGTGTTTCTCTGGACAGATTATTTGCAAAATTATTCCAGTATTTATATTTAGCATCTATTATAGTCCTTTTTAGATTAGATTCTGCTTGTAATTTTTTTAAATATGTAGTAGGTGTTGGTTTTTTTATGAATTCTGTCCTAGCTGCCTTTTTTATCCTCCATTTATTTAGGCACTCATTTGTCCACCATGCTTTAGGAATTTGTTTAGGGAATGTTTTCTTAGGTGATGTCCTGGGGATAGCATGATTAGCTGTATTTATTAGTAAAGATGTCAAGGCTTCAGCATGTGTGTCAACTGTTGTGTTAGAAATGCATGAACTTTGGGTGAAACTTGTAATCTCATCATTTAGCTTATTTTGGAAAATAGACCAATTTGCTTTAGTGTTGATATAATTGGAGGTATGAGATGAAGTTTCAGCAGGCTCATTTAGGGAGCAAACTATAGCAAAGTGGTCTGTACATAGACTATCAATTTTATTTATGTAAATTTTGTTCAAAAAATTTAAAGACACAATTTGTAGGTCAATTTTGGAGAATTTGCCACTTTTGGGGTTAAAATATGTATTCAGGTTTGGAGGGGTAGCAACAGCTAATTCATTATTATTTGAAATCATATGCTCAATAAATTTACCAGCTTTATTTGCTGGTTCATTCCCCCACAAAAGGCTGTGGGCATTGAAATCACCACAAATAATGATATGTTTTAACATATTAGAATTATTTATATAATTAAAGAAATCCTTGGCATCTGTAGTTTGGCCATTAGGGTTATAAAAGCTTATTATGTAGGTTTTTAAATTATTCAGCCAAACACTTATTCCAATTACATCAACATCATTTTCAAAATCTGGAAAATTGATGCCACAAAATTTTATATTGTTATTAACTAATAAAGCTACACCACCTCCTTTTCTCTCTGAAGATCTATCCTTTCTCAGGATAGTATATCCCAGAGACTTAATTTGTTGATTTTGGGTTAAATGAGTTTCCTGGAGGCAAGCAATATTAATGGAATTATTATTCATAAATGATATTAGTTCATTTAGCTTATTTTCTGTGAGTGATCTTACATTCCATTGGAGTATTGATAAATGTTGTGTTGTTGATTTATTCTTCATATGACTGTGTATCAATGTTCAGCTTTGTTAAAAGTAAAGCAAGATCTTTTTTGGCTTGAATGAGCATATCATCTGGGATGTAGATTTTTGCCAATTCTGCAATAATTTTTGTTTTCTGTAGTTGATGTATGTTCATGGCCTGAACTGCATTACAGTTTAGAATGAATAAGTATATATTTGGGGATTGCATTTTTGGTAGTGCATCCTGTTTGTTGGTTAAGGGATTGATTCCTGGTAGTGTTTCTTGTTTGTTTCTTCTTGGGAGGGAGGGCCAGGCTGGCCTCATCTCACCGGAAAACGAGGCTTGCTGGCTTGGTGATTCCTTCTGATAGGGATTTGAGCTAGGGGCTTAGGAGATATTGTTTTATATTGGGTGCTTGATGCATTTGGGGCATTTGACTTGGGGGTTTTGGTTGGTTTCATTACAGGCTTTATTTGGTATTGTTGGGCAGCATTTGCTTCCATTGCTGCAAAGGGGTATGGGATGGCCTTCTCTGTTGATATTTGGAGTGTTAGAGCTCTTTTCTTGTATGCAGGGCATAGTGATTTATTTGTAGATTCATGTGGGCCTTTGCAATTGATGCATGTAGGCTGGGTGTTTTTGCAAGTTGTCAGCTCTTTAGGATGGAAAGATTTACAATTACTAAACTCTTTTAGAATTTCATTGCATTTGTTTGTCGTGTGTCCCAGTTTGAAACACTTCTGACACTGAATAGGCTTAGTTTTGTATTCCTTGTGTGGTTTGATTTGCCCAAATAGGAATAATTTTTCTGGGATATCAATTTTATCCTTTAGTGTGAATAAGAAGGATCTACTAGTTTTTAGGCCAGTAGAGTTAGGTTTTCCAAGTTGGGTAACATCCTCAACTGGGATTGTGTTTCCAGCCCTATCTGAGAGGTCTTCTTTTAACTCCTGAGTAGATATCTCTGGGGGAACATTATAAACTACAATTTTTGTTGGTGATTGTTTTGGGTTACAATTAGATGCAATAATTAGAATATTCAGAAGGGATTTAAGGTTAATTATTGTATCTGCTGATTTCTGATCTTCTACAGCTATTAGCAGAGATCCATCACGGTTAATGTTAAGAGAGAACATTGATTTTAGCAATTTAAAAATTGCAACTCTTATTGCAGTGATCATTTTTATTTCAAAGGGGGTAGTGGGAGTAATTTTAAGGTAAATTCCTAAGTTTTTGGAGGGAGGATCTTGGGCAGGGAGAGGGGAAATGCTTTTAATTGGGGAGATTTTTTTCCTTTTTTTAGAACTTCTAGAGAGGACCTCTTGAAACCCATTATCATCTATGGTTACATTAGCCCCTACACTTATCATTGTCCTATTCTCCGAATTGGAGCTATCATTAGAACTTTGAGATAGGGTGCTTGACCAGCCAGGATGGGTATCTTTCACTATGACACTTTCACTGGAATTTGATTTGGGATCTGGGGGGACTTTTTTTTTGGAGGACTTCTAATCATTGCCATTACTCCTTTCTTCTATTTTACAGCAGGCGGGCTTTTCAGTAACACTATTTAGCCCTTTTCCTTTTGCTTCACTCTGTGGGCTACAGAGCTACTGGCTTGATTGCCTCATATTTATTAGATATATTCAGATATCTTTCAGCAGATCTTTCGACTCTAGGAGTTCAAATATAAGATGATAGATGTCGATTTCTATGCTCTGTGTGCAGGTATAGTTGGCTAGGCTCTTGGCTGATAGTGGGATTTTGTGGTGTTTGAAGTATTTTAACAGTTTACAAAGCAAGGTATGTTGTGCAGACGTCAGCATATTACATTCAAATAGGCAATGGTCAATTGTTTCATTATTCATATTACAATGCCTGCAAAGAGGGGACAGGGGAATTGAGCCACTTGAATTAGAAAGCTTATATGAGAATGCAAGGAAATTTAGTCCATTTGTTCCAGAACAAATTCTATGATAAATTTTAGAAAGATACTTATTGGGAAAGGGGGAAAGGATAGGATTAATCTTATTAAAATTAATATCTGATAGCCTCCATCGGTAAATATCTCTAATTGGGATTGGTCTCCCACTTGGCTGGTCAATATTTATAGCATTTTTTGCTATTTCATCAACCTGATGATTACCACTTATGCCAGAGTGGCTAGGAATGTACTGAAAGTAAGTTTTTATGCCACTTGAAGCAAGATTATCAATAATACTGAGACAATGATAAGTGTCAATGTCCAACTTATATTGAGGAGCTGAGGCCAGCAACTCAAGGCTTGATAAAAGTCGGAATAGATGATAATATTATTCAAATTTTCAATCAAAGATTGGTTTTGCTTAAGGTGTTCTAATGCCATGATTGTGGCATTTAACTCAGCAGACATTATAGATAAATTATTAAATAATCTCTCGCCCATTGCAATTTTCAGGTGAGGATGGAAAACACGACTTGCAACCTTCTCATTCATTTTTGACCCATCAACAAACATTTGGAAGTGATTTTTATAGGTAATTGTATTAAGTTCTGCAAATTTTTTCTGAACAAAAGCAATGGGGGTTAAATCTTTATTCCATTTTGAAAATTCAGTATTTATTATGGGAGATGACCAATTCCATGGAGGGGATTGGGGGAAAGTAGGTGCAATAGACTATGCTGGTACAGGGAACTTCTTTTGAATATTGGCATACTCATCTGCAATACCTCTATACATGGCTGGATTTCTTAACCAATTATGTAATGTGTGTGAGCTATTTGATTCAATTTTTGTAAGATGTTTTATCAAGAGAAACCTACGTCTCTCCCTTATTGTTGTTAATCCACTCTCCATAAGCAGAAACTTGGTGCTTGTGGGTTTCCTAAGACCAAATATGAGACGTATTATATCATTTTGTGTTGTTTAAATTTTTTGCATCTGGGTCTTTGCACATGCACCATAGACAATGAGCCCATAGTCAATATGGGGTCTTATATGTGATTTATAAAACTGGAGTAAGGTTTTCTCCTTACAACCCCAGGGTGTGGAAAGAAGTCTTTTTAGTATATTTGCTTTTCTATAACATTTTTTTATTGTGTTTGAAATGTGGATGTGGAAATTAAGTTTTTGGTCAAGCATGAGACCTAGGTAATTAATATTATTATCTTCTGGAATAGTTGTTTTATTTAGAGTTAGTTTTGCATTAACATGGTTTCGCTTCCTGTGAAATTGGATTATTTTTGACTTGGTGGGTGCAATGGGTAAATCTGAATGTTGAGAGAATTTTTCAAACTGGAAAAGTGACTTTTGCAGATTTGACTGTGCTATCTGAAAGGTGTTGCCAGATGACCATAGCACCAGATCATCAGCATATTGTAGATTCGTGTGGGGTAGGTTCATGTCCCAGAGATATAGGGCAAATAGGAGGCAACTGAGGACTGCTCCCTGAGGTAGGCCTTTGGATATTGTCTTTTGGGGTGAAGAGGCTGAACCAACACAAACAATGAAACTTCGCACTTCTATGAAGGATTTAATAAAGGATACTAGCTTAGGAGGTACTCCAAGGTTTGCAAGTTTATTTAAAAGGATTTGGTGGTTCACATTGTCATATGCTCCTTCAAAATCAAGGAAAGCTGCCACTAGGATATTATTTTTTGAGAAAGATTCATTTATTGCATTTGTTAGCAAAATGAAAGCATCTGTTGAGGAGTGGTATTTCCTGAATCCAGTTTGAGTGTGTGGGATCATATTATTTTCTCAACAAACCAGAGGAGTCTGTGACAAATCATTTTCTCCATTATTTTCCCCATCACAGGTGTAATCATTATGGGCCTATAAGACTCAGGGTTATCTTTTGGTTTATTTTTCTTTAGGATTGGTAGGAGGGACGAACATTTCCATATATTGGGGAACCTAGAAGATGCCCAAGCGTGATTATAACAATTTAGCAGTTCTTGTTTGTATGAAGGTGTGAGATTCTTTATCCATGTAGGGTGTATATTGTCATAGCTGCTGCTAGTTTTGGACCTAATATGAAGTATTGCATTATTCAATTCCTGTATTGAAAAAGGATTAGTTATGTACTCGGATCCTGGGCGTGGTTGGTAACTAGGGTTCATAGGAATTGTGGACAGTTTGCTTTGATTATTTGATGTTAGCTTATTAACAAAAAGAGTTGCAAATAGATTAGCCTTTTCAATATCATTGTCATAATGGGTATTATTATGTATAAGCTCATACAGGAGTGGGTTGGGAGAAGTCTTTTTCCCACATATGTGGCTTATAACTTTATGTATAATTGGCTCATGTGTTTCTCTGGAGAGATTATTTGCAAAATTATTCCAGTATTTATATTTAGCATCTATTATAGTCCTTTTTAGATTAGATTCTGCGTGTAATTTTTTTAAATATGTAGTAGGTGTTGGTTTTTTTTATAAATTCTGTCCTAGCTGCCTTTTTTATCTTCCATTTATTTAGGCACTCATTTGTCCACCATGCTTTAGGAATTTGTTAAGGGAATGTTTTCTTAGGTGTTGTCCTGGGGATAGTATGATTAGCTGTATTTATTAGTAAAGATGTCAAGGCTTCAGCATGTGTGTCAACTGTTGTATTAGAAATGCATGAACTTTTGGTGAAACTTGTAATTTCATCATTTAGCTTATTTTGGAAAATAGACCAATTTGCTTCAGCGTTGATATATTTGGAGGTATGAGATGAAGTTTCAGCAGGTTCATTTAGGGAGCAAACTATAGCAAAGTGGTCTGTACACAGACTATCAATTTTATATATGTAAATTTTGTTCAAAAAGTTTAAAGACACTACTTGTAGGTCAATTGTGGAGAATTTGCAACTTTTGGGGTTAAAATATGTATTCAGGTTTGGAGGGGTAGCAACAGCTAATTCATTATTATTTGAAGTCATATCCTCAATAAATTTACCAGCTTTATTTGCTGGTTTATTCCCCCACAAAAGGCTGTGGGCATTGAAATCACCACAAATAATGATATTTTTTAACATATTAGAATTATTTATATAATTAAAGAAATCCTTGGCATCTGAAGTTTGGCCATTAGGGTTATAGAAGCTTATTATGTAGGTTTTTAAATTATTCAGCCAAACACTTATACCAATTACATCAACATCATTTTCAAAATCTGGAAAATTGATGCCACAAAATTTTATATTATTATTAACTAATAAAGCTACACCAACTCCTTTTCTCTCTGAAGATCTATCCTTTCTCAGGATAGTATATCCCAGAGACTTAATTTGTTGATTTTGGGTTAAATGAGTTTCCTGGAGGCAAGCAATATTAATGGAATTATTATTCATAAATGATATTAGTTCATTTAGCTTATTTTCTGTGAGTGATCTTACATTCCATTGGAGTATTGATAAATGTTGTGTTGTTGATTTATTCTTCATATGACTGTGTATCAATGTTCAGCTTTGTTAAAAGTAAAGCAAGATCTTTTTTTGCTTGAATGAGCATATCATCTGGGATGTAGATTTTTGCCAATTCTGCAATAATTTTTGTTTTCTGTAGTTGATGTATGTTCATGGCCTGAACTGCATTACAGTTTAGAATGAATAAGCATATATTTGGGGATTGCATTTTTGGTAGTGCATCCTGTTTGTTTGTTAAGGGATTGATTCCTGGTAGTGTTTCTGGTTTGTTTCTTCTTGAAAGGGAGGGCCAGGCTGGCCTCATCTCACCGGAAAACAAGGCTTGCTGGCTTGGTGATTCCTTCTGATAGGGATTTGAGCTAGGGGGCTTAGAAGATATTGTTTTAAATGGGGTGCTTGATGAATTTGGGGCATTTGACTTGGGGGTTTTGGTTGGTTTCATTACAGGCTTTATTTGGTATTGTTGGGCAGCATTTGCTTCTATTGCTGCGAAGGGGTATGGGATGGCCTTCTCTGTTGATATTTGGAGTGTTAGAGCTCTTTTCTTGTATGCAGGGCATAATGATTTATTTGTAGATTCATGAGGACCTTTGCAATTGATGCATGTAGGCTGGGTGTTTTTGCAAGTTGTCAGCTCTTTAGGATGGAAAGATTTACAATTACTACACTCTTAGAGAATTTCATTGCATTTGTTTGTCGTGTGTCCCAGTTTGAAACACTTCTGACACTGAATAGGCTTAGGTTTGTATTCCTTGTGTGGTATGATTTGCCCAAATAGGAATAATTTTTCTGGGATATCAATTTTATCCTTTAGTGTGAATAAGAAGGATCTACTAGTTTTTAGGCCAGTAGAATTAGGTTTTCCAAGTTGGGTAACATCCTCAACTGGGATTGTGTTTCCAGCCCTATCTGAGAGGCCTTCTTTTAACTCCTGAGTAGATATCTCTGGAGGAACATTGTAAACTACAATTTTTGTTGGTGATTGTTTTGGGTTCCAATTAGATGCAATAATTGGGATATTCAGAAGGGATTTAAGGTTAATTATTGTATCTGCTGATTTCTGATCTTCTACAGCTATTAGCAGAGATCCATCACGGTTAATGTTAAGAGAGAACATTGATTTTAGCAGTTTAAAAATTGCAACTCTTATTGCAGTGATCATTTTTATTTCAAAGGGGGTAGTGGGAGTAATTTTAAGGTAAATTCGTAAGTTTTTGGAGGGAGGATCTTGGGCAGGGAGAGGGGAAATGCTTTTAATTGGGGAGATTTTTTTCCTTTTTTTAGAGCTTCTAGAGAGGACCTCTTGAAACCCATTATCATCATTTATGGTTGCATTAGGACCTACAGTTATCATTGTCCTATTCTCCGAATCGGAGCCATCATTAGAACTTTCAGATAATGTGCTTGACCAGCCAGGATGGGTATCTTTCACTATGGAATTTGATTTGGGATCTGGGGGGACGTTTTTTTTGGAGGACTTCTGAACATTGCCTATTGGAAAAAGCTTTAAACACAAATATAAAACTAAAACAAGAAGGGGAAATAGATGATATCAAACCGTCTGCACTATACTATGGGAAGGATAAACACCACAGTATAGCCCTGAGGATGACTTGAGCAGGATAGGTTTGGTACAACTGCTGATAAGAAGCGATAATAATCACAAGAAAATATATTTCGATTTTCTTGTATGGTTGCTGTTACGAGCACAGCCTTACTTCTTCTTCTATTTAACAGCAGGCGGGCTTTTCAGTAACACTATTTAGCCCTTTTCCTTTTGCTTCACTCTGTGGGCTACAGAGCTACTGGCTTGATTGCCTCATATTTATTAGATATATTCAGATATCTTTCAGCAGATCTTTTGACTCTAGGAGTTCAAATATAAGATGATAGATGTCGATTTCTATACTCTGTGTGCAGGTATAGTTGGCTAGGCTCTTGGCTGATAGTGGGATTTTGTGGTGTTTGAAGTATTTTAACAGTTTAGAAAGCAAGGTATGTTGTGCAGACGTCAGCATATTACATTCAAATAGGCAATGGTCAATTGTTTCATTATTCATATTACAATGCCTGCAAAGAGGGGACAGGGGAATTGAACCACTTGAATTAGAAAGCTTATATGAGAATGCAAGGAAATTTAGTCCATTTGTTCCAGAACGAATTCTATGATAAATTTTAGAAAGATACTTATTGGGAAAGGGGGAAAGGATAGGATTAATCTTATTAAAATTAATATCTGATAGCCTCCATCGGTAAATATCTCTAATTGGGATTGGTCTCCCACTTGGCTGGTCAATATTTATAGCATTTTTTGCTATTTCATCAACCTGATGATTACCACTTATGCCAGAGTGGCTAGGAATGTACTGAAAGTAAGTTTTTATGCCACTTGAAGCAAGATTATCAATAATACTGAGACAATGATAAGTGTCAATGTCCAACTTATATTGAGGAGCTGAGGCCAGCAACTCAAGGCTTGATAAAGAGTCGGAATAGATGATAATATTATTCAAATTTTCAATCAAAGATTGGTTTTGCTTAAGGTGTTCTAATGCCATGATTATGGCATTTAACTCAGCAGACATTATAGATAAATTATTAAATAATCTCTCGCCCATTGCAATTTTCAGGTGAGGAAGGAAAACACCACTTGCAACCTTCTCATTCATTTTTGACCCATCAACAAACATTTGGAAGTGATTTTTATAGGTAATTGTATTAAGTTCTGCAAATTTTTTCTGAACAAAAGCAATGGGGGTTAAATCTTTATTCCATTTTGAAAATCCAGTATTTATTATGGGAAATGACCAATTCCATGGAGGGGATTGGAGGAAAGTAGGTGCAATAGACTTTGCTGGTACAGGGAACTTCTTTTGAATATTGGCATACTCATCTGCAATACCTCTATACATGGCTAGATTTCTACCTTTAGCACAGCAAATTTATAGTCCATTTCTTCTTTAAATAGCGATTTAAAAAAGTGTCATATCTAAAGTTAGCAAATCACAGATGGTGCGGGTATGCACAAAAGAATTCTACTACTCACAAAGATATATTCAATTTATGTCAGCAAGGCATAGTGTCGGCAAGGTGAATATGACAAAGAGATATCATTATCAATTACAGGAGGGGAGATTTGACTTCTGTCGGTAAACGCATTTCACAAAGAGGCAATTTGCATGTTACAAATATTCGAGATATGTCATTCAGTGTTGGCTCCTGACAAATTAAAATGCTTGTATTACATGCATGCGGGCTTTGGCCTCGCTTGACGCCGCTCTGGCTTATTATGCCATATACAATATTTGTATTAAGTGAAAAAACAATTTTCAAAGTATTTACCATAAAATGTAATAGGTGCCTTACTGTTAAAAGACTTTGTGACTTTTTATTTAACAAAACCAGTTGCCCAGCGCCCAAGAACCCAAACAAAGATAGACCATATCAAGTTACAGGAGGGGAGATTTGACTTCTGTCGGCAAAAGTATTTCACAGAGACGTATCATGTTACAGGAAAGATCAACTTTAGATGTTACAAATATTCAAAATATTTCATTCAGTGTTGGGTCACATAGACATATTATTAAATAAACACCAGATTGCATGGGATTTTGCGAGTTCGCGAGTTCCTTGCGCTTTTTCTTCTTTGCCTCCAGTAAACGCGTTAATTTTGACGATTAATTTCATTGAGATTTTGAGAATTGTTATTTCATGTTGCAAGAAAAGACTTGGTGACAAGCTGAATTTGCGCTTCCACAGGTATGTTATTTTTATAAGATGCTTCTTTCTGATATTATCTTAGGTGTAGAGATTTTAAGGGAAATTTTCACCAGGTTGGAATTGTCTAGAGTATCTTTCCGTTGGGGGGGGGGGGTGTCCACGGGAGAAATTTTCTCCGGGATCAACTTTATACTAGGAGTGGGGTATTTGTGGAAAAACTTTTCCACAGAGAAGGAGATTTTCTGCATGATTTAAAATCAAACAGATATTCTTTCATATGAAAGTGCGCTACAAAAAAAAATTCATCTGAAATTGACCGTAAGAATTTTTCTTGGTGGAGGGGGGACTATTTTACATGAGAAGAACTTTCCATGGAGGGGGAGCCGGATTTCCCGCTATTATTTCTTAACAATCGGAAATCAAATAAAAAAACATTTTTTTTCAGCTGAAAGTAAGGAGGAACATCAAAACTTGAAACGAACAGAAATTATTACGTATATGAGGAGGGGGGGGGGGTGCCTCTCTCCTCAATACCTCGCTGTTTACGATGAAGTTTGCCTTTTTGCCCCAGTTCTTTAAAACTACTCATAAAACACAAGGGCCATTTAATTGGAATAATAACCCTTTTAAAATATTCTAGAAAAGTCAAAATTTAGCGTAAAGAAAGAGGTATTGAGACAGGAGCAACCTCCCTCATGTAAGCAATTATTTCTGTTCGTTTTAAATTTTGATGTTGTTTCGTACTATCAGGTGAAAACACTTTTTTTTTAATTTAATTATATACCAAAGATACGTAATCATAAAAGAAATACATTAAAAAAATTAGTTAAAGGTTGTTCTGGGTACCCAGCTGACTGATCGTATTTCAAACAATAGGCCATACGAAAAATATGGTTCAATACCGCTCTCTAGGGCTATAATGAAAGAAAGGTTGAGGTGCCTAGGGCACGTTGTGCGGATGAAGGATGACAGATTGCCGAAGATTGTTCTTTTCGGCCAACTGTCTAAGGCTAAGCGGAAAGCAGGTCGTCCTGGTCTGGGGTGGGAGGACGTCATAAAGAAAGTATTTAAAGGAAATGGAAACTTCGTGGGCGGGTGTAAAAAGGGAGGCTTTGAATAGATTGGGATGGAGGAGGAGGGTGCGTAACTGTGTTGGCCTCAGGCGGCTTGGTGCTGCGGTGAGTTGTTAGTAGTAGTAGTAGTAAAGATACATTAAAACAAGGTCAATGTTTAGCAATATAAAAGTGATTTATCAAAAAAAACATACAGACTACCCCCTTCCCTCTTTAGTGAATGAAGGTTATTCATTCTTCTAAAATATTTTTGTCAAAGTTCGTGTATTTCCTTTAGTCTGTAAAAATTACTACTATCGCCAATTCGTTTTTCAAAGAAGATTATCAAGCTGTTTCATACGAGACCTGGTATTTATTTTAAATTATGAATCTATGTTGGGTCCTGACAAATTAAAATGTTTGTATCACATACATGCGGACTTTGGCCAGGCTTGTGCTTATTATGCCACATATAGTGTTTTTATTAAGTGAAAACAATGTCCTAAAGATTTACCATAAAATGCAATATGTGCCCCATTGTTACAGGACTTTGTGACTTTTTTATTTAACAAAACCTGTTTTTTTAGTGCCCAAGTAATAAAATTCCATGTATAAGGCCAAAGAATTAGAACGAGGTTCCTTTTCATGTCAAAACTGGGAGTGCTCTCATCAGACAGATGAAACACTTCAAACGAGATGTCACTCGACAAAATTCGGAGCATAAACTCAATTAGTTTAGAACCAAGGCGATTTTCAGTGGTCACATACTTTTTGATGGATTAAACCATGTCTGCTTGACTAGTAGCTCATTTGAAAGCCCATTTATCGCTGATTCATATTATATATGTTTTACCGCGTTTAAGAGTCTTGAATTCAATTTACTTCCCAAATAGAGTTTTTTTCTAAATAATTCAAAATGCTTGTATTACAAAAAGCGGCCGTTGGCCTTGCTTTGGCTTTTTATGCCATGTACAGTGCCCCATTGTTACAGCTTTCTGACTTTCTCATTTAATAAAATTATTTTTTTTTTTTATAATAAAAGAATAAATAAAACAATTAAATAAACCAATTTTTTCAACTGAATGTAAAGCGCAACGTTAAAACTCGATACAAACAGAAATTATTCTGTATGTGAATGGGTTGTCTCCTTCCATAAGTTGCTCTTTGCGCTAAAGTTTTTCGCAATTTTTAAAAGCCTCCTACTCATATTAAACGGCCCTTGTGTTTTATGAGTCGGTGGATGTACAAATCTTTGCTTTTGTTGCAAGCAAGGGCATCGTTTGGGGGCGGATAGGGGCAGTTCCCTTTATAATAATTTAGAGTCTATCCGAATAGGGACCCTTTGTGCCCCTCTTCAGGAAAAATGCTGGAGCTAAGCCCCTGGTTGCAAGTTACAACTGTGGTTTCGTCACAATGTAAGAGATCAAGAATTGCCTACATCTGATTTCAGTGTTATTGTTTCCTTTTCCTTTGTCAGTTTAAAATTTTTTTTTCGAATTTTATCTATTTTCTGTTGCAGATGAAAAAAGAAAAATTTGTGCAAACATTATGGACTCTTTTGTTCATGTTTATCTGCTGGGAGGGGGAGTATACGGTGAGGGTCCCTTGTAAATCTCCAATTAAGGGTTTTGGACTATAATTATTACAATGGTACCGCGTTTTATACTTCGAAGCTTTTCAACACACCAAAAGTGCTGTTTTTAGTGCTATATAGCACTTACCGATGGTAGAATTGATGAAAGCTCGTAGATATGAGTAATAACTTTAAAATGAATAACTTTTAAAATAATAGTTACCATTCCTAAATTTTAAAGAGTTCATAGTGAATTCTTCCAACGGACTAATGAGACTTACTAAGGGGGCTGGGAGGGGGAGTACACGGTGAGGGTCCCTCGTAAATCTCCAATTAAGGGTTTTGGACCATAATTAAACAGTGGTACCGTTTCATACTTCGAAGCTTTTCAACACACCAAAAGTGCTGTTTTTAGTGCTATATAGCACTTACCGATGGTAGAATTTATGAAAGCTCGTAGATATGAGTAATAACTTTAAAATGAATAACTTTTAAAATAATAGTTACCATTCCTAAATTTTAAAGAGTTCATAGTGAATTCTTCCAACGGACTAATGAGACTTACTAAGGGGCCTGGGAGGGGGAGTACACGGTGAGGGTCCCTTGTAAATCTCCAATTAAGGGTTTTGGACCATAATTATTACAATGATACCGTTTTATACTTCAAAGCTTTTCAACATAAGAAGTGGCACAAAAGGTGCCATTTTTTGTGCTATTTGGCACTTACGGATGGCAAAACTGATTAAAATCATGTAGATATGAGCAATAGCTTTCAAATCAACCATTAAACATCTTTCTAAGAAGTTCTGGCAGCCCACTAGCCCCTAGCTTTTCCACTTAAGACATGGCATCAATAATGCCATTTATAGTGTCATTTGGCAGTTGCAGGTGGTGGAATTCATAAATAAAACTTAAATATGAGAAATAGATTTAATGTGAGCTATTAAACATCTGTATACGATGTTTTTGTAACCCGCTAGCCTCCCCCCTTGAGAAATGGCACAAAATGTGCCATTTTTGTGCCATATGGCACTTGCAGATAGTGGAATTTATAAAAAGCACGTAAATGTGAGAAACATCTTTCAAATGAGCCATTAAGAATCTCTCTATGATGTTCTGGTAAACCACTAGCCCGGGGAAAAAAAAGGGAGACAGATCAGTGCTACCCATGCAAAAAAGTCATTTTCCTTGGTGTTTAAGGTGGGGGACTGTAATTATCCTACAAAAGGTTTTTGGCCATGTTGATTCCAATGATGCACTTTTTATTTGGATTTGACGCCAACTTCAAGGGGTTTCAGGCTCTTTTTCGAAATCACCATACATTTCTTTTCGCAATAAACTTTTACTTCTAAGATTAGCCGAAACAATAGTTACCATTCCTGATTCAGTGTTAAATGGCAATTTTTTCTCACCAGACCGTTTTTTTGAAAACACACTTTTAAATTTTTGATTACTATGGGCTGTGGTTCACTCTCTACTAGGTTGCAGCTGCCACTGCAGCCATGATGACCAAATGTTTATACATTGGGCGTGGCAGACCTTGGTACATGTTTATTGCTGGGGAAATTACGTTATAGCGAAAAATATTTAATTTGAGAAGCCTGCTTTTTATGTTTTTTTGATGAGGTGCATAACTGACAGGGTTGCCCAGGGGCTGTACCAAAGTACTATTTGAACTCTTTTTAATCAAAGGAGTACAAATTGAATAATTTCTGTGAAAGTAGCTATTTTTCTATATTTTATGTTAAAAGCAGTGTTTGTCTAGATTTCCTGGCAATATTTAAAAAACGATCAGAAATTAAATAAAAAAAAAGTTATTACAGCTGAAATTAAGGAGCAACATTAAAACTTAAAACGAACAGAAATTAATTCTCATATGAGGGGGATAGCTCTTCCTTAACACCTCACTCTTTGCGCTTAAGTGTTTTAGTACTTTTAAAACAAGCTTCTTATTGTTCCAATTAAACGAACATAATGTTTCAGAAGTCTTTCTTAAAGAATTGGAACAGAATTCAAACTTTAGCGTAAAAGTGAGGTTTTAAGGAAGATCAACCACTCCTTCCCCCATATACGTAATAATTTATGTTCGTTTAAAGTTTTAATGTTGCTCCTTGTAAACAAAGGGGAAATTTTATAACTTAAAGACCTTTTCCCTAGATCTGTGGGAGAGGGTGGGTCAGGTTATATCGAAAGGTATAGTTATTGGGTCTTTTAATTATGATGAACGAAATGACTATCTCAAAATTTTGTTCCGACGATTTTGCGAAAACAGGGGGTGGGAGAGGGGCCTAGTTACCCTCCAATTTTTTTGGTCACTTAACAAGTGCACTAAAACTTTTAGTTTGCGTTCGAATTAGCCCTCTCACGATATTCTAGGACCACTGGGTCGATATGGTCACCCCTGGGGAAAAAATAAACAATAAAAAAACGAATAAACACGCATCCGTGATCTTTCTTCTGGCAAAATATACAAAATTCCGTATTTTTGCAGAAAGGAGCTTGAAACCTCTAATGTAGGGGTTTTCTGCCAAATACTATCAAATTAAGCCAAATACTATTACTAAATTACTACTAATTATTATTAAAATTATTATTATTATTATTACAACTAATAATAATTATAATAATAATATAATATATATATATATATAGCTAATTATATAACTAATAATAATAATTATGCATATACTATTATTACAACTAATTATTACTACTACAAACAACTCACTGCGGTGCCGATCCGCCTGAGGCCACCACAACCACGCATGCTTTTCATCCATCCCAATCAATATTTCTAGATTTCAATATTCTAAACATTATATTTGTTAGTAATTAAATGTTGTGTATGAAGTATTATTATGTATTTATTTGGTATTGGCGTGCTATACTTTTAATCTTATGTCCTTCAGAATACGGGTTCAAGTCCTGCTGTCGCCGATTATTTGGTCTGAATCGGGGGTTGTGTGTGTGACTATGTAGGCTTAGCCAGGATTGACCCAAGTTCAAATAGTTGCTTTGAGATAGTCGGGGAAGTTAAACAGAAAGGGTGTGTGAAAGCACAAAATAGCTGGCCCCCAACCTCCCATTTCACTTCCTGACTGAGGGGTCAATAAACGGAGATGAGCACCACCGGTAGGAACTGCAATATCCAGTGCTGTATCCTTTATATTTTTTTTTTTTTTTACCTTTTATTTATATCATTATTGATTGATTGTTTTATTAATGTTTATTATTAATTTATGTAAATTCATAAGTAAGCTAATAACTCAAACTCATTTTCGAGGTAGTATCTTAAACTAGGTATCCCTTTTTCCAGACCACACCGCCTTTGTATGACGAACAAATAAACGTTCAAACGGGGATAAGTCCATTTTAAACTGGGTACCCTTTTCCCATACCACACTGCCTTTGTACGACGAACAAATAAACGTTCAAATGAGGATAAGTCCATTTTAAACTGGTTATCCTTTTCCCATACCACACTGCCTTTTTACGACGAACAAATAGACGTTCGAATGGGAATAAGTCCCCGATTTGATCGTTTTTATTTGTGACTTAAACTCGTTTTCCAGTTTCATTATGAAGTGCTAATATTTCTATTTTTCCAGGTGTGTACTATTATTGATTGTTTTGTGCATTATTGGTGCTGTTTGCAGTGGCTGGTGGCTGTCTCTGTATGATTATACCAGAGTTCTATTTTTGGTTTTGGACCCAAAGAAGACAGAAAAGGGACTAGAACTTGTTCCTGGAACTGATCCCAATCCTGCTTATCAGTCATTCCTTTCATTTTGGACTTTTGTGATTGTTCTCCAGGTAAGTTGATGCCACTATGCCACAAATTGCTCACCAATTTGTGGCATATACAATGAGACAAAAAAGATTTTTTGTCTCATGACCTTTTGTGAGCAAATTGCTCACAAAAGGTCATATACAATGAGACAAAAAAATAGATTTCTTTTTATTATAATAATTAGAAAATTTTACTCACCAGAAGTCGCTTAGAATATTCCATATCTATGTAAATGATTGCAAAAATATCGATACTAGTAGATTGAATGAACTATTCAAACTGTAGAAAGTTCTAATCTGAAACCTGAATATATACAAAAAAAATAAATGAATATATTGGCAGCTAAAAAAGACGCACCGGTTTTTCTGGCACGGATTTACCCTAAAAAAAAAAAAAAACATGTATATCACGAAATAGACTACCGTTCGTAGTAATAGGTGACTGACCCGTGGTAAGCCAATGTACCGGTTAGACTACACTGTATATTCATGCCTCAGGCGAGAGGTAAGACAAATTACGCAAGCACTTGTGATATCTATTAATGCCTTAACCTGTGGTAAGCCAATGTACCGGTTAGACTACACTGTATATTCTTTTACATGCTAGAGATAAGACAAATTACGCAAGCACGGTTGATATCTATTAATGCCTTACTACTTATATTAGGGGGTTCGCCCCCTAGTCAATACCTTGCTCTTTAAGCTAAAGTTCAAATTTTGTTCCAATTCTTTAAAAATGACCCCTTAATCACAAAGGTCGTTAATTAGAATAAGTAGCTCTTATGAAAGTACTAAAAATTCTTTGGCTCAAAGAGCGAGGTATTGACTAGGGGGTGAGCCCAATCATATACGTAATATTTTCTGTTCGTTTTAAGTTTTGATGTTGCTCCTTACTTTCAGTTGAAAAACTTGTTTTTATTTAATTACTGATCTTTTTCTTTAATAATGATGGGAAATCAGGCGCCCCCTTCATAGCAATGTCTCTTCCCTCATGAAAACTTCCTTCATGGAAAGATCCTCCCACATAACCCCCGACCCACCACCCCCCACCCACCTACCAGAAAAAATCCCCCCGAAAAATTTCTGTATACTTCCCAATAACCAATACTATATGTTAACACTGGGTAAAGTTCATAACTTTCAGCCCTCCCCCCAGGAACTTCGGTGGATTAAGTCATCCTAAAAGACATAGTTATCATATTTCCGACCATGCTGAACAAAATGGCTATCTGAAAATTTTGATCGGGCGACTTTGGGAAAAAATGAGCGTGGGAGGGGGCCTATTTGCCCTCCATTTTTTGTCAGTTAAAAAAGGCACTAGAACTTTTTATTTCCGTTCCAATGAGCCCTCCCACGATATTCTAGGACCACTGGGTCGATACGATCACCCCTGGGAACAAAAACAAAAAAAACAAATGAACACGCATCCGTGATCTTTCTTCTGGCAAAAAATGCAAAATTCCACATTTTTCTAGATAGGTGCTTGAAACTTCTACAATTGGGTTCTCTTATACGCTGAAAACGATGGTGTGATTTTCATTAATGTTCTAAAACTTTTAGGGGGCTTTCCTCCTTTTTTCGAAAATCAGCCAAATTTTCTCAAGCTCTTAAATTTTGATGGGTAAAATTAAACTTGATGAAACTTATATAATTGAAATCTGCATTAAATCTGATTCTTTTGATGTATCTATTGGTACCTTACTTATAGTTCGTTCCCACGAACTGTTTGATCAATTATATAACAAGTATTTTCTTTTTTACTTATGACGACATTGAAAATAAAATTAAATTACTGTGAACTGAAATCTTGAACTGATTAGCTTTTAGAAATTAATAAAATCAAATTATAACTGATAATATAAAATATCAGTAATATAAAATCAAATTATAACTGATATATATATATATATATATATATATATATATATATATATATATATATATATATATATATATATATATATATATATATATATATATATATATATATATATATATATATATATATATACATATATATATATATATATATATATATATATATATATATATATATATATATATATATATATATATATATATATATATATATATATATATATATATATATATATATATATACATATATATATATATATATATATATATATATATATATATATATATATATACATGCTGGATCATGTTGCCGAGAAGATTGTTTATTTCAAAAACACATTTTTTAGGGCAACGGTGATAACTTTGATTAGAAGAACTTTAAAAAAAACTTGGATCAAGAAGGAGCATAAATAACTGTGGTGGCATCAGGTGCCTTGGTGCTGCGGTGAATTGTTGGTATTTTCAAACAGTTCGTGGTAGCAAACTGTAAGTAATGAGCGACCCGGCTCAATAGTATCCGAAACTCTAAAAATCGGAATTTTGATACCAGTAGGTACATCAAAAGAATTAAATTCTTATGTTGATTTCAAAAATACAAGTATCGTCAAGTTTAGTCTAACCCATCAAAAGTTACGAGCCTGAAAAAATTTGCCTTATTTTTGAAAAAAAAGGGGAAACACCCCCTAAAAGTCTTAATGAAAATCAAACCATCAGATTCAGCGTAACAGAAAACCCCAGTGCAGTTGTTTCAAGCTCCTATCTGCAAAAATATGGAATTTTGTATTTTTTTTTTTGCCAGAAGAAAGATGACGGATGCGTGTTTATTTATTTATTTTTTTTTTTCCCAGGGGTGATCGTATCGATCCAATAGTCCTAGAATATTGTGAGAGGGCTCATTCGAACGGAAATTAAAAGTTTTAGTGCCCTTTTTGAGTGACAAAAGAAATTGGAGGGCAGCTTGACCCCCTTCTGTGCTCATTTTTTCCCGAAGTCACCCGATTAAAATTTTTAGATAGCCATTTTGTTCAGCATAGTCTAAAATTTCATTAGTATGTATTTGAGGATAACTTAGTCCCCCATAGTTTCCGGGAGAAGGGCTGCAAGTTATGAACTTTGCCCATTGCTTACATATAGTATTGGTTATTGGGAAGCATACAGACGTTTTCAGGAGGGATTTTTTTTGGTGGGAAGGGGGGGACGGAAGAGGGCTACGTGGGAGGATCTTTCAATGGAGGATGGGTCCTTGAGGGAAGGGATATCTCTATGAAGGGGGCGCCGGATTTCTCAGCATTATTTAAAAAACGATCAGAAATTAAATTAAAAAAGAACAAGTTTTTTTCAACTGAAAGTAAGGAGCAGCATTAAAACTTAAAACGAGCAGAAGTTATTACGTATATGAAAGGTTATCCCCCTAGTCAATACCTCTCTCTTTACGCTAAAGTTTTTTTTAGTAGTTTCAAAAGAGCTATCTAATTAAACGGCCTTTGTGATCCAGGGGTATGTGATTCGAAGAAAATTCGAACTTTAGCGTAAAGAGCGAGGATTTGCTTTGGGGTTGAACCCCCTAATATACGTAATAATTTGCTGGAAACACCTTTCCAGCAAAATACTCCAGATAAAATTTCCCCATGGACTTTTCTTTGCAAGGGTATTTTCTCCGCGGAGTTATTTTTCCGGGAGAGTACGCTGGCTCCTGACTACAATAGGTCAATAGAGTTTTCCTTTTTTTTATAATAATAAGCAAGTGAAGATATCCAGGGGTATATGGGGGTGTGGGTGGTAATGTTCCAGGGGGTTCGGTGAAAAACGCCTAGCACCATTCCACTGTATTAAAGATGGTAAATCAAACCCCTCTGGAAACGACCCCTGCCAAAGAAAATGCCCCTGAACCCCCCTCGGAAGGTAACCCAGCAGAAAATTCCCCCCCCCCCCCCTCATGAAGCTTTTTTTCGCGGCGATTCATTCTTATGTATTTACGGACGTTAAATTGAACCCCGAATCAACTCACAACGACCGAAAATTACAATTTAGAAATATATTAAGGTAAAGTAAGTATAAGTAAGCATGACGGCACTAGACCCTTAAGGTCCAAACCGGCGGTGCTGATCTCCGTTTCGTGGTCCTTCAGCCAGGAACTGTACTCCTCTATATATATTAAGTACTCCTCTATATATTCTCTGTATATATTAAGGTACTCCTATGTTATACCTACTCTTTTATATACTGCCAGGTTGGTTAATGCTAATGAAATAAAATAAAATAGGATGACTATATAATAGTTTAGAAACAAATTTGGGCTATATATTTGCATATTAAGGAGGTGGGGGCAAAGCATAGCATATATTAAATGCGTAAAATAACCTAACCTAGGTACCTTCCCCCCTCCCCCAAACCCCAAGAAACAACACTTTAAATATCGTATACGCAATTAAAACCACGCTATACATTGTATTTCTCTGCAGCAGTGTCTTGAATTATCCCGTAAAAACGGGTTTTTCGTC